>JAMWYP010000051.1:1309110-1909110 GCA_025563575.1 Acacia pycnantha | reverse complement strand
TCAATTCTGAACCTGTGAAAACTCCAGTTTTGATTGAAAACTCCAATTTTGACTTGACAAGGTTTTCAAAGTTTTCTCATAAATGAGGAAACTCAAGTTTGGATTTGGAAACTCGAGTTTCAGTCTTACAGAGAAGAACTCAAAGTTTCTAAAGTTTGGAAAACTCCAATTTCAATTTAAAAACTCCAGTTTTGAATAAGCAGAGAAGCTTCCATTTTTTAAAGAATTATGGAAACTCGAGTTTCAGTTTGGAAACTCGAGTTTAGGCCAAGCAGAGAGCTCTGCTAAAATTAAACATTTTGAAAACTCCAGTTTTGGAATGGAAACTCCAGTTTTGAGATTTTGGACTAAAACATGTTTTCTCATCAAAGGTCCAAAACTCGAGTTTGTCACTTAATGACTCGAGTTTTGAACTATTCTCAAAACCTGCTTCAAACACCAAATCGCGACATTCTTCTCTGGAAGGAGAAAACTCGAGTTAAGTTTTGGAAACTCGAGTTTATGCTTTTAATGAAAAATGAAAACTCCAATTTTGAAGAACAAACTCGAGTTTTGTATCGCTGGGTTTTAATTTTAAACCAGAAAAATTTGCAAAAGCTTTGTGTTTGATTCTAATACTTCATATCATCACTCATTACTATTCCTAACTATGTTTAATCAGTTTGTTAGTAAGTTTCAGATGATTTAGAAAGGATTAAATGAAGCTTTAGCATAAAGCATAAAGTTATGTCAGCTCATTAAATGCCAAGTCCAGAAAACTTGCATCCTTTTGGACAATCATTCTCCATACGTTTCAAAGGGATTAATGTTTCCTTTCCACATCCAGTAGCTGCTCTTCCAACGGATTAAAAGTCAAGAAGTCAAGCCTAAACTTCTGTGCAGCTGGATTAACCAAAGAGTAGAGAGAGAAGAATACCAAACCTTCAGCTAATCCTTCTTCAATGTTGCCAACGCTCACATCAAGGATTACAACGGTCATTTAATGTTCTCTTGGTATAAATAGAGAAGCATTCAATTCCTCTCAACAACTAATCTGTGAGAAAACGAAAATCGTTCAAGTTTCAACTACTCTTTGAGTTTTCTTGTGAGAAGTATCTTTTGATACATTGTACTTCGGTGTTTATTCTTATCTACTCTTAGAGAGAGTTCTTTTATTGTAAATCATTCATTGTAAGAATCTCAAGTCAGGGCACTTGGAGATTGGGATATTGATTGCAACTTGTAAGGGGGAGTAAGTTCTAGTGAGAGAATTACTCTTGAGTTACAGAGTGTGTAATCAATAGTGATAGTGAAAAACCCAGAGAGTCTGGGGACTGGACGTAGGTCAAGAGATTGGACCGAACCAGTATAAATCTTTTGTGTCTTGCTTCTCTTCCTTATCCTCTGTTTATCCCTATTTTCATTACCCGAAAACAGAGCACTTTGAAAAGTTTTTAGAATCCACAATTCACCCCCCCTCTTGGTGATTCAGCTCCGCTTTCATTTGGTATCAGAGCTCGGTCTTCTCTTAAGAGCTTAACATCTCGAGAAGGATCACCATGGAAGGTATTCTACCTGATGGAGCTTCGATCAACAGACCACCTGGCTTTAGTAGAGAGCATTATTCCTTCTGGAAAGCCAAGTTCAAGGTCTTTTGTCATGGCTAGTGAATATGGCCTGTGGAGGGTGTTCAAAGTTGGCAACTATTCTCCAACAATCATGGAGAATGGACTTCGAGTTCCTAAGCCAAAGGAAGACTATAATGAGAATGATAGAAGAAACGTCACTCTCTACAACAAAGCCATCCTCATGCTGCAAAGTTCTCTAAGTCAACAAGAGTACCTCCGTATTTGCACCTTACCATCAGCTAAAGCCATGTGGGATGTGAAAACGAAAGGAAATCACCAAGAGGGGGGTGAATTGGGGATTTTAAAAACTTTAAAATAACTTTGCACCCAAGTTGAAGCTAAACGTAAAGAGATAGGGAAGAAGAGCTTGACACAGAAAGTTTATCCTGGTTCCCCAGACTCTCTGGGTTTTTTTACTATCACTTAACTCAGATACACACTCTGTACTCAAGGATTATCCTCTCTCTAGGATACACTCCCCCTTACAAGTAGTAATCTGAAATCCCAATCTCCAAGTCCCCTTGACTTGAGATTTTTACAATGAATGAGTAATTTGTATAAAAGCTCTCTCACAGAGAAGATATTGATAAACACGAGGCTCTTTGTATATCTAAAAATACGATCGAAAAGAAAACTGAATGTATAAGTAACTCTTGAGCTTGCTTTTCGTTTCTGCTTTTTCTATTCGTATCTTTCGAAGTTTGTAATCAGCTCCTTATATAGTGGTGAGTTGCTATGTGACCGTTACTTCTCAACTTAGCATGTTCTTCATTTGAAATTCAGTTTGATGAGGATTATAGCCGTTGGGTCCTGAATTTGGTGATTAAATTCTGGACGCGTGAAATCATTACGCTTCGATTCTTCGCGCTAATTCAATGATTCGTTTGATCCAATTTAATACCTGAAACATTCTCAATATAGAGTGGTTAAATATATTTGAATATACTAAATGAATGCAATCAATTCGTATAAACATGGTAAGTTTGTAGTTCAAAACAATCGGGATGAAACCAAGAACGATCATATTTGTTTCGCCTTAAACTCGAGTTCTCCAAGTCGGGCTCGAGTTCGTAAGGCATTTTAGAGTATCTGGTTTATCTTCGTGAGAGCAAACTCGGAGTTTGATGTAAACTCGGAGTTTGTATTTTGTTTCACCATGTGAACTCGAGTTCACGAAGGTAGGCTCGAGTTCGAATGATCTCTAAGCTTTTGTCGTATGAGCACACGAAGTAATATCTCACAAGCTAAGCGGGCTCGAGTCCATTAGTGATTAGGCTCGAGTTTAACACTATTCGTGCCTAAGAGTTTTGGTTACTAGAAAGAGTGGACTGGAGCACGAATACAAACTCTGGAGTTTGTACACTTGCTTTTCTTTCTTCAGATGAAGGGCTCGAGTTCATATTCTTAGGCTCGAGTTCAGCTTAGTTTATTCCATGGCTTATTGAAGTGAACTGGAGGTTTGAACTCAAACTCTGGAGTTTGTAAAGAAGGAAAACTTGGGAGCTCTTCGCAAGGGAAAACTCGAGCTTGCAATAACGTGCTCGAGTTTACCTATTTTGTAAACTCTTCTTCGTTTGTCAAACCATAGAGTAAACTCTACACAAAAGTATTAGGCTCGAGTCCATATACTTGGGCTCGAGTGTTCATCAATTTATAGCCATAGAAACAAGTGAACTCTACTCAAAAAAGGATAAACTCTGAAGTTTAAAGAGATACATTTTAAATAGAAAATCTTCCCGCCATGGGCAAACCCGAGCTTGTCTATACAGGCTCGAGTTTACTCATTTGTAAACTCTTTATTATTATACCACGAGAGTTTAGGCTCAAGTCAATTTACTCAGGCTCGAGTTCGTTATACTGAAGTAGCCTGCAAACTCGAGCTTTATTAGTTAGGCTCGAGTTTTCTAGGTGACGTAATGATTTTGACTCTTTTGTCATTTTAAAACATTCATACTTGTTTACAATTGTTATTAATCATCAAAATACATAGAGAACTAACATTCTCCCCTTTTTGATGATGACAACAATTAACTCCTTTAAAAAACATTGTTTTGATCATTTGAAATCATTGAAGCATAAGTGTTCAGTGTAAATGCATCAGAATTAGATTTTAACATTTAAACATTGATTCTGATGATCAGAGTTAGCAGCTTGACATAAAGCATAATACATATTGTCATATTGCATAAGCTAAAGCATTCAATGGTTTACAAAATGACATTAGAGTTTCAAATATACATATATCTCAAAAAAAATTGAAACATTAACAACTTGACTCCTTCTTCACTTCAACTCTTCTCCCCAGTGGTGCACTCGAGCCTCTTGAACTCTAGATTGAGTAGCTCTGGTTCTAGTAGGTCTTGATGGTGCTCCTCGAATGATCACTTCCTTGATCAAAGCTTATCCTCATTAAGTTTAGGATATGTGGCCAAACTTTGCTGGTTTTTCAGGTTTCTCATTGGCCGGTAAATACCATACCCTTTCATGGAACATAATCACTGAAATGAGACTGGCAAAGGGTATCTGGGATGTTTTTCTTCCATGGAAACGAAACTTGAACATCTCTTTAAAGATCCAATCTCCTATGTTATGAGGGACTTGATCTATGATAGAGGCAAAAATAGGGAAGTCCTTTTTGGCAAAGTGAGTGAAATTGCCTCCCTTTTGGACTAGGTTTCTAGTGTATATATACCAAGCATCTCTTTGCTTAGGGGCATTGATATCGGAGTGAAATCCAGATTCTCTAAAGCATCGTGCAGTGCTCATCTGTCTGAGGAGTGAAAAGATTTGCCTATTTGTATATTTTGGAGAAGCAACAGGAGGGGGATTTTGGATTTGGAGGAGGGAATTAAGGTATGCAGCAGAATGATGGTTATCTGTTTTCCTCTAATGGTTGTGGTAATCCTTTCCTCAACCAAATTTCTATCCTCATCCAATAAATTATCACTTTGCATACAATAGTAAAAGGTTTTAACAAAAGATGGACTATATGAAGCTCTAATGGATATGAGAGGTTCAAATTGTCTAAGCCAATGGGTAAGATCAAGGTTACATTCCTCTTTTAAAGTATCTAAATTGACATACACAGAGGGGCGTAAACTCTTAGCCTCATAATTCTCTTGGAATCGTATGGCATCCTCACCATATAGAGTAACATCCTCACTAGAGAATCCCTTAGGTATGGAGGAATGATTGTAAATTTCAAATAAGGCTGGTTTTCTCTAGATACCTGAGGAACAGAGTGTTGTTGGTGATGGGAGGATGATTGAGCTTGAGAGCTAGTTTGACTCGTTGTGGTCTTTCGAGACTTGTATATCTGTTCTTTGCCCCTTCGAGATGGTGTGTCAGCAGTTGAAGCCTTCTTTGAGGTATCCATCTTGACTGTGGTTATTGGAGTGGCTTGGGTAAAGGGAATACCAGAATTTGCTTGTCAATCCCATGCTTGAATCGTTTGGGAAATGTTTTTACCACAGGAGGACGCGAGAGATGTTCGGTTGCTCGGTTTGGGGTTCTTGAGGATCGAGGATTTGGAATCTTGAGTTGTAGATCGTTTGGAAGCCATGTTCTCTGGTTTTCGTCGAGGAGATTGAGAGAAGTTTTTGGGAGAAATTAGGTTTAGGCTCGAGGGTGAGATAAAGTGAAGACGAGCAGTCAGGTTTTTTAAAGAAATTTTATCGACGCAAACTCGAGTTCTCAAGTGTAGGCTCGAGTTTGTGTAACGGTACTTACCTGGAATTCAAGAGTGTATGTGTGAACCCTTGAAGTTTCTTGCTAGGCTCGAGTCGATCACTTTGTAGGCTCGAGTCCGTCGGGTTCTCTCGAGCTAAGTTGCTCTCTCTCCCGCGAACTCGAGGTCTTTAACTAATAGGCTCGAGTTGGTCCGGTTCTCTCGAGGTGGATTGCTCTGTCTCCCTCGAACTCGAGTCCGTTTACTTATAGGCTCGAGTCTGTCAAAATATCTGAGATGAGTTGCTCTCTGTCTGCCGCGAACTCGAGTCCGTTCACTAATAGGCTCGAGTTTGGTGACCTGAGATAGTTGCATCTCTTTTTGGTTCTTTCGAGCTCGAGTCTATCTTTGGTAGGCTCGAGTTTGTGACAGCTTTGCTTGCAGTTGATTGTTTGGGATTTCAATACACATCCTGCATAAAACATATCTACATACTCCGATGCTTAAGTTAGTAGACTATAATCATAAAAAAACATAACTAACATTTGGATTACTCACAACTCATTGGGATTTACCATTCCCAATTCTCTTCTTATGAACACAAATTGTTCTTTTGCTAGTGGTTTGGTGAAGATATCAAATTGGGATTTCTTTGAGATGAACTCCCAAATCACACAATTGTTGTTTGAGCCAAAGAACTTGAGCACAGCAACTTGAGGCAGCAACATACTCGGCTTAAGGGATGACACAACCACCGTGGTGCTGCTTTTTGCTGAACCAAGATACTAATGAACCTCCAAAGAACTCACATTGTCCACTTGTGCTTTTTCTGTCAGTCTTGTATCCTGCATGATCTGAATCAGTATAGGCTACTAAGTGTTCATGTTGATCTTTGGGAAACCATAATCCAAGAGTCTTTGTATCAAGAAGATATCTAAAAATTCTTTTAACATGTTCAAGATGGGACTCCATGGGGGCAGATTGGAATCTAGCACACATTCCAACACCGAATTGAATATCTGGACGACTTGTTTGTAAGATAGAGTAATGATCCAATCATTCCTCTATATTTAGTGATGTTGAAGTTAGTCCCCTTTTCATCGGCATCCGAGTTGCGCTTGAACTCATAGGAGTATCTCGCTCCATTACAATCAGCTAGACCATATTTTTCAATAGATCTTTCGATACTTGGTCTGGGAAATGAAGATTCCATCATGGCGTTGCTTGATTTGAAGTCCAAGGAAGTAATTAAGTTCTCCCATCATGGACATTTCAAATTCTCCCTGCATTGTCTTGGCAAATTCTTCACACATAGTATCATTAGTAGCACCAAAAATAATGTCATCAACATAAATTTGAACTATTAAGACATCACCAAGTTTATTCTTCTTTATAAAGAGAGTTGTATCTCGCTTTTCCTCTAACACATCCTTGATCAAGAAGGAAAGTGCTTAACCTCTCATACCAAGCTCTAGGAGCTTGTTTAAGACCATATAAGGCCTTCTTGAGGTGATAAACATGATCTGGATGATGTTCATTTTGGAAACCTGGAGGTTGTTCAACATAAACTTCCTCCTGTATAAAACCATTTAAAAAGGCGGATTTTACATCCATTTGAAAAAGTTTGAATCCTTTAACACAAGCAAAGGCTAGAAGAACTCTTATAGCTTCCAATCTAGCTCTTGGAGCATAAGTTTCTTCATAATCAATTCCTTCTTCTTGATTATAGCCTTTTGCAACTAGCCTTGCCTTATTACGAATGATTATGGCGGATTCATCACATTTATTTTTGAATACCCATTTAGTACCAATGACCGGATGGTCTTTAGGTCTGGGTACCAAGTCCCAAACTTGGTTTCTTTCAAATTGATGTAACTCCTCTTGCATTGCTATAACCCAATCATTGTCTGAAAGGGCTTCATCAATTTTAGAGGGTTCAATTTTCGAAATGAAAGCTGAAAAAGTAACTTCATTCAAAGTGCTTTTTCGGTTCTTACTCCTTGATTTGCATCACCTATCACTTGATCCAGAGGATGACTCCTACTGTATCTCCATGATTTTGGTTGAGTTTGAACACTGTTTTCATAAGCATTTTCACAATGTTTTTCAGTTTCAGAATCATCTTGCAAATCTTTTTCAGTATTTGTTGAAAGAAGTTTGGTTTGTCACAGGAAAATCATCATCATCATCCAAGGACTTGTTAGATTTGGTTTCACAGAAAACAACATGCATAGATTCTTCAACAGTGTGATTACGGGTATTATAAACTCTATATGCTTTACTTCTACTTGAATAACCCAAGAATATACCTTCATCAGCTTTGGAATCAAATTTTCCCAAGCTGTCCTTACCATTATTGTGGATGAAGCACTTACATCCAAAGATATGCAAGTGAGCTAAGTTGGGTTTTCTTCCTTTGTAGAGTTCATAGGGAGTTTTGTCCAATTTCTTCCGGAGATATGCCTTGTTTGATATGTAACAAGCAGTGCTCATAGCATCAGCCCAAAACACTTGAGATGTTTGGTTCTCATTTAGCATTGATCTTGCCATTTCAAGTAAGCACTCTATTCTTTCTTTCAACAACTCCATTTTGTTGTGGGGTTCTTGGAGCTGAGAAGTTATGATTAATTCCCATACTATCACAGAATTCTCCAAAGGCATGATTCTCAAATTCTCCACCATGATCTGTACGAATACCGCAATAGAGAATCCTTTCTCGTTTTGGACCTTCTTGGCAAACACAATAAATTGATCAAATGTTTTATCTTTTGATGATAAAAGAATGACCCATGTAAATCTTGAGAAATCATCTACTATAACCAATGTATAAAGATTGCCGCCAAGGCTTTTTACTCTAGCTGGTCCAACTAAATCCATATGGAGTAATTGGAGAGGTCTATTAGTTGATATTTATGTTTTCGACTTGAAAGAAGATTTGGTTTGTTTACCTTTTTGACATGCATCACAAATCATATCATTTTTAAAAGAAAGTTTTGGTAAACCAATAACCAATTCCTTTTTCTGTAGTTTATCAAGTTGAATCATATTGACATGTCCTAAACGTTTATGCCATAACCAACTTTCATCTAAGTTACCAACAAAACATTTTTCAGAATCAGAATTGTTTTTAGACAGATTAAGAGTGTAACAATTACCTTCTCTTGGAGCTCTAAATAATGCTTTGGATTTAATACTATCTAAGGAGAGAGCATCCTTACTTACAATCAAACATTCTTCTGAATCAAAGATGACTAGGTTTCCTTTGTCCGTGCTTTGACTCACACTGAGGAGGTTGTGACATAATCCATCCACAAGATAAACATCTTTGATTTGAGGTCCATTGCTATTTCCAATTTTGCCAATGCCAGCAATTCTTCCGGACTCATTTCCACCAAATGTTACCTTGCCACCTTCCTTATGTTTGATTGAAGCAAATTTGGATTGGTCTCCAGTCATATGTCTTGAGCATCCACTTGTCAATGTACCACTTATTGGGATTTGATGCTCTAAGACAAATCTGCATAAAAGGAGATATCATCTTTTAGGTACCCAATATTCTTTGGGTCCTTTTGGGTTAGTTTGTGTCTTAGGAATCATATAGGATCCCTTAGGCACCCATTGATAGTTTCCTACAGGTTTAATTGATCTATCTTTCTTATGAAAACATGAAGAAGTGGTATGGCCTTTTCTATTACAATAGTTGCAATGTGCAAAAGGATTTGAGGTATGGACAGATTTTTGAAAATAATTCATGTAAGATCTTTGTCCATGTTTCTTTTTGCCTTTCTTTTGTCATAGTCAGGCTTGTAACCAATTCCTGATTTGTCATTTGTAAATCTTTGCTGTTTCAAAATTACCTCAAGCATTTCACTTCCTCTAGTGAATTTTTCAAGAGTCTTTGTAAGGTATTCATTTTTCTTTATCAGAATAGAACATTCATCACATATGATATTTTCAGGAACTGAAAGATTTTCTACTTGTTGTTCAAGTGTTGTATTCTTCCTTTTTAAACAAAATATTTTTCAGCAAGTTCATCAAATTCATTTTGAACAAGTTTGTATTCATAAACAATTCATTATAAGTTGGTTTTGCATCATGATTAGAACAAGTAGAGTTTTCCTTTTCACAAGCAGAGATAGGTGTAGGAATCGTTTGAGCTTGTTCTTCTAATAGTTTGATTTTTCTTTTTGAAAATAAGAGCTCTTTTGTTGTTTTCTTAAATTCAGTATAAAGAGAATCATATGTTGAAGATAGTTCATCATAAGGTAAATCAGAATTACTTACCTCTTCGTTGTCTGATTCCTCTTGAGCCACAAGGCAGAGATTGGCACTTTGTTCCTCTTCTGCCTCATCTTCATCAGATGAGCTTTTGCCCCATATAGCTGATACATAAGCTCTTTTCTTGAACTTATTGAATTTCTTCTCTTTGTTTTTCAGCTGAGGACATTCTGATTTAATGTGGCCTGGTTTCTCACATTCATAGCATATAATTGGTTTCTTAGTTTCTGTGCTAGAATTTCCTTTGTGAAACCTTATGTGAGATTGGTCCTTTTGTAGAATTTCTTGAATCTTCGGACCATCATTCCTAGCTCACCATCTTCATCTTCATCTTCTTCATCGTCATCTGATTTTACCTCTTTGATGGTTTTAAGAGCTATTCCCTTGTTCTTGACATTGATGTCATTTAACCCTTTCTTGAATTTGATCTTCCCTTCATACTCAGAAAGGCTACCAAATAATGCTGCTACGGAGGCCATTGATTCGCCTCGAGATTCTTCAATTGCAGTGACCTTGGCTTCCCATTCCTTGGTGAGAATATTCAGTATTTTCCTCACTTGGGCAGGTTGTTCATATTCTTTTCCCAAGGCAATGAGTTGATTGATCGGAGTGAGTGAACTGAGTTGAAATTCACCAATAGACTCTCCGGCTTCATCTGCAATAAATCATATTCAGTCATGAGAGTATTGATACGATTTTCTTTGATCGCAGCTGTTCCTTCATGAGCTATTTCAAGAGCGTCCCACATTTGCTTAGCAGATGGCAAAGTGCAGATTCTGAAATACTCTTTTTGGCCAAGAGCACTTTGCAGCATGTGGATTGCCTTCATGTTGAGAGTAACTTGCTTTTTATCATTGTCATCGTACTCTTCTTCTTTCTTGGGAGTTCTGATATCAGCTACAACTGAGGAAGGAACATAGTTTCCTTTCTCAAAGACCCTCCACAAACCAAACTCAGAGGCCATTACATAGACCCTGAACTTAGCCTTCCAGAATGAGTAGTGTTCTCCATTGAAACACGGGGGTCGGTTGATTGAGGCTCCATCGGGTAGAATTCCTTCCATTGGATCTTTGTGTCTAGGATGTTAATCCTTCAAATTGACAACCCGGCTCGATACCAAATGAAAACGAAAGGAAATCACCAAGAGGGGGTGAATTGGGGATTTTAAAACTTTAAAATAACTTTGCACCCAAGTTGAAGCTAAACGTAAAGAGATAGGGAAGAAGAGCTTGACACGAAAGTTTATCCTGGTTCGGTCTAAACTCTTGACCTACGTCCAGTCCCAGTTCTCTGAGTTTTTTTACTATCACTTAACTCGGATACACACTCGTACTCAAGGATTATCCTCTCTAGGATACACTCCCCTTACAAGTTGTAATCTGAAATCCCAATCTCCAAGTCCCCTTGACTTGAGATTTTTACAATGAATGAGTAATTTGTATAAAAGCTCTCTCACAGAGAAGATATTGATAAACACTGAGGCTCTTTGTATATCAAAAAATACAGTACAGAAAGAAAACTGAATGTATAAGTAACTCTTGAGCTTGCTTTTCGTTTCTGCTTTTTCTATTCGTATCTTTCGAAGTTTGTAATCAGCTCCTTATATAGTGGTGAGTTGCTATGTGACCGTTACTTCTCAACTTAGCATGTTCTTCATTTGAAATTCAGTTTGATGAGGATTATAGCCGTTGGGTCTGAATTTCGGTGATTAAATTCTGGATGCGTGAAATCATTACGCTTTCGATTCTTCGCGCTAATTCAATGATTCGTTTGATCCAATTTAATACCGAAACATTCTCAATATAGAGTGGTTAAATATATTTGAATATACTAAATGAATGCAATCAATTCGTATAAACATGGTAAGTTTGTAGTTCCGATCATATTTGCTTTCGTCTTAAACTTGAGTTCTCCAAGTCAGGCTCGAGTTCGTAAGGCATTTTAGAGTATCTGGTTTATCTTCTGTGAGAGCAAACTCTGGAGTTTGATGTAAACTCTTGAGTTTGTATTTTGTTTCACCATGTGAACTCGAGTTCACGAAGGTAGGCTCGAGTTCGAATGATCTCTAAGCTTTTTGTCGTATGAGCACCTGAAGTAATATCTCACAAGCTAAGCGAGGCTCGAGTCCATTAGTGATTAGGCTCGAGTTTAACACTATTCGTGCCTAAGAGTTTTGGTTACTAGAAAGAGTGGTGGAGCACGAATACAAACTCGGAGTTTGTACACTTGCTTTTCTTTCTTCAGATGAAGGGCTCGAGTTCATATTCTTAGGCTCGAGTTCAGCTTAGTTTATTCCATGGCTTATTGAAGTGAACTGGAGGTTTGAACTCAAACTCTGGAGTTTGTAAAGAAGGAAAACTTGGGAGCTCTCTACCAAGGGAAAACTCGAGCTTGCAATAACAGGCTCGAGTTTACCTATTTTGTAAACTCTTCTTCGTTTGTCAAACCATAGAGTAAACTCTACACAAAAGTATTAGGCTCGAGTCCATATACTTGGGCTCGAGTTTTCATCAATTTATAGCCATAGAAACAAGTGAACTCTACTCAAAAAAAGGATAAACTCTGAAGTTTAAAGAGATACATTTTAAATAAAAAATCTTCCCGCCATGGGCAAACCCGAGCTTGTCTATACAGGCTCGAGTTTACTCATTTGTAAACTCTTTATTATTATACCACGAGAGTTTAGGCTCGAGTCAATTTACTCAGGCTCGAGTTCGTTATGCTGAAGTAGCCTGCAAACTCGAGCTTTCTTAGTTAGGCTCGAGTTTTTCGGTGACAGAATGATTTTGACTCTTTTGTCATTTTAAAACATTCATACTTGTTTACAATTGTTATTAATCATCAAAATACATAGAAAACTAACAGGATGCTTTGGAAATAGCTCATGAAGGAACTACCAGAGTAAAAGAGAATAGGGTCAATACTCTCATGACTGAGTATGACCTTCTTCGCATGAAGACAGGAGAATCCATCACCGACTTCCAGCTAAGATTCATCCACCTCATCAACCAGCTTGTGTATTGGGCAAAACGTACGAACAACCTGTTCAAGTGAGGAAAATTCTAAATATCCTCAGCAAAGAATGGGAAGCCAAAGTTACAGCCATTGAGGAAGCCTGTGGGGAATCATTGAGTTCTGTAGCAGCCCTGTTTGGCAGTCTATCTGAGTACGAAGGGAAAATCAAGTTCAGAAAGGGACTTGATGAGACGAATAGCAAGAGCAAGGGCATTGCTCTCAAGGCTTTTAAAGAAGCTAAGGAATCTGATGATGATGAAGCAGAAGACGAAGATGAAGAGCTGGGCTTGATGGTCCGAAGGTTCATGAAATTTTATAAGAAGGACCGAGGGTACAAGGGATTTAACAAGGGTAGCTCTAGCACCGAGGCAAAGAAGCCAATTATTTGCTATGAATGTGACAAGCCTAGCCACATCAAGTCTGAATGCCCCCAGCTGAAGAACAAGGATAAACAAAAGAAAAAGTTCAACAAGTTCAAAAAGAAAGCCTATGTCGCAGCCATATGGGGAGATAGCTCATCAGATGAAGATGAAGCTGATGAGGAAGAAAAAGAAAATATTTGCCTAGTTGCTGAAGAAGAAGAGCAACATGACAACAATGAGGTATATGATTCAAAACCATCTTATGATGAGTTATTTGCTAAATACATTGTTGTGCAATCTGAATTTGAAAAGCTTGCAGAAAAATACATTTCTTTGAAAAAGCAAAATGTGACTCTTGAAATGCAAGTTAAAAATATTTCATGTGAAAATATGGCTTGTGAAAATTGTCCTGATTTGGAGAAAAAGAATTTGCATCTTACAAAGGCACTTGAGAAATTCACTAGGGGTAGTGAGATGCTCAATGTCATTTTAAAACAGCTAAGATTTGCAAATGACAAATCGGGAGTTGGTTACAAACTAGATTTTGATAAAACAAAAGGGAAAAAGAAATTTGGAGAAAAGTCTTACATAAACTACTTTAGAAAATCCATTCATTCTTCAAACCCTTTTGCTCATTGCAATTATTGCAATCGAAAAGGTCATACTACTTCTTCCTATCTTCATAAAAAGGAAAGAAAGAGTAAACCTATTGGGAACTATTAATGGGTGCCCAAGGGATCTTACAAGGTTCCTGAGACATAAACTAACCCCAAAGGACCCAAGAAAAGATAGGTACCTAAGACCTGATTGCTTATGTTTTGTAGGTATGTCTAAGAGCATCAAAGTCCAACAAATGGTACATTGATAGTGGATGCTCTAGGCACATGACGGGAGATCATTCCAAATTTGCTTCAATCAAGCACAAGGATGGTGGCAAAGTAACATTTGGTGGAAATCAACTGGAAAGATTCTTGGGATTGGTGAAGTTGGAAACAATGAAGGACCACAAATCAAAGATGTCTACCTTGTGGAAGGACTTTGTCACAATCTCCTCAGTGTAAGCCAAAGTACTGATAAAGGTAACCTAGTTATCTTTGATTCTGAGGAATGCTTGATAGTAAGTAAGGATATTCTCTCTTTAGAAAATGTAAAATCAAAAGCTTTATTTAGAGCTCCTAGAGAAGGCAATTGTTACACACTTAACATTTCTAAAGATAGCTCTACTTTTGAAAAATGTTTTGTTAGTAATTTGGATTATAGTTGGCTATGGCACAAGCGTTTAGCTCATGTCAATATGATTCAACTTGACAGATTACTCAAAAAGGATTTGGTGATTGGTGTTCCAAAACTTCGTTTTAAAAATGATATGATTTGTGGTGCTTATCAAAAAGGAAAACAAACTAAATCATCTTTCAAATCTAAAAATGATATTTCAACTTCTAGACCTCTTCAACTACTTCATATGGATCTAGTTGGACCAACTAGAGTAAGAAGCCTTGGTGGAAATCTTTATACTTTGGTCATAGTTGATGATTTTTCTAGATTTGCTTGGACTATATTTTTACCATCTAAGGATGAAACATTTGATCAGTTTGTTGTTTTTGCCAAGAAGGTCCAAAACGAGAAAGGTTTTGTTATTTCAGGAATTCGGACTGATCATGGAGGTGAGTTCGAAAATTATGCCTTTGCTGAGTTTTGTGACAATATGGAAATTGATCACAACTTCTCAGCCCCGAGGACTCCTCAACAAAATGGTGTTGTGGAGAGAAAAAATCGAGTCCTCACCGAGATGGCAAGAGCAATACTGAATGAGAACAACACTTCACAAGTGCTCTGGGCTGATGCAATGAGTATGGCTTGCTACATCTCAAATCGGGCATACCTCCGAAAGAAGTTGAACAAGACTCCTTATGAGCTGTATAAAGGAAGAAAGCCAAATCTGAGTCATCTGCATGTGTTTGGGTGTAAGTGCTTCATCCATAACAATGGTAAGGATAACTTGGGAAAATTTGATCCCAAGGCAGGTGAAGGTATATTTTTGGGTTATTCTAATAGAAGTAGAGCTTATAGAGTTTTTAACATTCATACTTGTGTTGTTGAAGAGTCTATGCATGTTGCATTATGTGAATCTAAGTCTGACAAATCCAAGGATGATGATGAGGAAAATATTTTCAAAAATCAATTCTTTTCGAAAACTACTCCTGCCTCCATTGAAAACCCTGAAAATGTTTTCGAAGTTGATCCACGAAATAATTTAGAAAACCCTGATCAACCTCAACCTAGAGCTTGGAAATTTATAAGGAATCATCCTTTAGACCAAGTTATAGGTGATGTTAATCAAGGTGTAAGGACCAGAAATACTACCTTGAATGAAGTTACATTTTCTGCCTTTATTTCAAAGATTGAACCCTCTAAGATTGATGAAGCCCTTTCAGACAATGATTAGGTGATAGCAATGCAAGAGGAGTTACATCAATTTGATAGAAATCATGTTTGGGATTTGGTACCTAGGCCTAAGGACCATCCGGTCATTGGCACAAAATGGGTATTCAAGAACAAACAAGATGAATCAGCAATCATTGTCCAGAATAAGGCAAGATTGGTTGCTAAAGGCTATAATCAAGAAGAATTAACAAAGTCCAGATCAATCTAGGCCACTGGATTTTCCAGGAGATTACCAAATTTAGATTTTCATCTCATAGGCCTTCTCACATTTCATACCCTTCTCTTGTGTCTGTCATTCTATACTACTTCCAAATCTGGCACATTGGTGGACATGACACATTGAAGACCCCTCTTGCATTTGGTAAAGCTCAGCTCAATCTCATGAGGATTAATTTTGAAGCTGAAGAATCTGGACAATCAAGAGCCCCATCTCGCTCAAGAGCTTCCTTTGCTAGAGCCCAAGAAGCACAGTCTGCTCCTCCTCCTCAATATCCATTGCCTACTGACTTTGATGCAAGAGTCAAGGCCATTGTGGATAAGGCTTTTGATGATATGACTGACAGGATCCAAGTGGAGGTTAATCCATTGGTCTCTGAAGTGACCAAGGGCAATTCTGATGTGGTGGATGCCCAAGAGGAAATGCACGATGAAATCAAGATTCTCTCTGGCCATATAGTAGATGACGATGCTAAGTTATCTACTCTGCTAGTTTCCCAAGAAAGGATGGATAATCGCTTGAATGCTCTTATCAAGAAACTGGACACTGGTTCTTCCTCTGGTTTTGGGACTCCTACTGGAATGAAGACTGAACCATCTTCACCTTCACTACTCCCATAGCCCCCTCCATTGAACCCATTCCTTCTACACCAACCACTGAGATTCTTCCCACCTTTCCTACCTCTCCAGTCAACATTCCCTCACCTGCCTCTACTGTCAAGCTCTCTTCTCCACTGTCTACTCCTCTGGTCGATCCCTCCATCTTAGTTTCATCCTCTTTTGTTGATGACAAAGGGGGAGAAGAATCAGAGAAACCAGAGCACTAGAATAGCATTAGGATCTAGAGTAGCATTAGAATAAAGTTTGAGTTTTTTTTTGTGTGTTACAAGTGATCTGTAGTTCCAAATTTATGCTTGTAACTCTGTGACAGATAATTTGCTATGGTTTTGACTAACTCTTGATGTAAGAATTTCAAATTGAAATGAAATGCAATACTCTTCTGTTTCATTCCTTCTGCTATACTCTGTAATACTGTATCAATTTGTTGAAATTGTCAAATTGCATAACTGTCATGTTGCATATCAAATCTTATTTGAATAAAATCATTTTAAAATCCTAAATTTCTCAAACTAGTAGCAACTCTGGTTTACAAGTGTTGTCATCATCAAAAAGGGGTAGAATGTTAGTTCTCTATTGGTTTTGATGATAACAGACAATTGTAAACTCAGATTGAAGTTTGTCTTTGTTAAGTTGAAAAACTTACTGTCAAAGGCAAACTCAAGTTTTGGTTTGGAAACTTGAGTTTGGACTTGACAGATAATAGCTCAAGTTTTTGCAAAGTTAGGCAAACTCGAGTTTAGGTATTGAAACTTGAGTTTTGACCATACATAGAGCATCTAAGTTTTTTAAAGGCAAAGCAAACTCGAGTTTGGTTTTAATAAACTCGAGTTTTGGCAAGACATAGAGCTACAAATTTTTCAAAGATAGCAAAACTCCAGTTTCCATTTGGAAACTCGAGTTTGGGCTAAACATAGAGTTCTCTAAGTTTCCAAGTTTTGTTGGAAACTCGAGTTTGGTTTTGGAAACTTGAGTTTACAGCATACAGAAAACAATGCTCAATTCTGAACCTGTGAAAACTCCAGTTTTGATTAAAAACTCCAGTTTTGACTGAAAACTCCAGTTTTGACTTGACAAGGTTTTTCAAAGTTTTCTCATAAATGAGGAAACTCGAGTTTCGATCTTACAGAGAAGAACTCAAAGTTTCTAAAGTTTTGAAAACTCCTGTTTTGAATAAGCAGAGAAGATTCCATTTTTGAAAGAATTATGGAAACTCGAGTTTCAGTTTGGAAACTCGAGTTTAGGCCAAGCAGAGAGCTCTGCTAAAATTAAACATTTTGAAAACTCCAGTTTTGAGATTTTGGACTAAAACATGTTTTCTCATCAAAGGTCCAAAACTCGAGTTTGTCACTTAGGGTGTGCATGGTAACACTCCCAAAATGAGTTTTTTCTTAATTTCTGTTCCCGAGAACAAAATTGGATAGGAATTGTGTTGGATATGATTAGTTTTGATGATATCTTATATAGATGTCATTCTTAAGAGCAAAAAGTTTACATACTACATTTATCTTATACTTTGATTAACTCTTATATTTAATGTAGATGTGAAGTTTATTTATGAAAAATGATTTAGAAGAAGCTGAATAAAGAAGTATCTAATTGAATCAAAGAAGAAGTTCAAATGATGAAGAATGATCAAGATGGGAGATAGAAGATGGAAGAACTTGCTGAATGGAATGAAAATATATTTATTCAAGCTCCTAGATTGATTCTTGAAGTGAACTTGCTGAATGGAATGAAAATATATTTATTCAAGCTCTTAGATTGATTCTTGAAGTCTCCACGATGATATGGAAGTTGAGATGACTCAATTCGTAGTTAAAATGATCAAAAACGAGTTTTAGGATGAATTGCCTCTAATTCCCGTTAATACTCAAGTATCATGCTTCAATTATTCAGTATGACACTTCAATACTCGAGTATGGTACTTGGCTACTCGAGTATGGTGCATAAACAACTGCTTCTGTGCTTAAATCCCAACAATACCCGAGTATGGATCAACAATACTCGAGTATGACTCTGATCAGCTCTGTTCTACGTTCAGCTTCGGGCGACCTCTGGTAATTTGACAATATCTCCCAAACCAGAGATCGGATTGAGGTGAAACCAATTTTTTTGGAAACTAGACTTCCAAACGGTCCTAATTGCACAATATTCATGTCAAAATGAGGTCATATGAGAGATCTATGAATTGTTGAAAATGACAGTGACATCACCGTCACACTCCTGACTAAGATTCAATGTTTTGGGTATATCTCACAAAATAAAAATTCAATGAAGCTGAAATTGGTGCCATTTGAAAATAGGCTCAAAGGGTTTTCCAACAAGACTTGAACCAACCAAAACGGAGTTGATACCAGGAAGTTATGATCTTCGAAAGTTGATACTCGAAATACTACAGCAATACTCGAGTATGAGTATTCAATACTCGAGTATTGACGGAGAAAACCAGTACGCACTGTCGAGACCCCAGATGATGATTCTATCATTCAATTCGGTTTAATATGATCTTTAATGATTTGATTTCGAACCATTGACCACAGAGAATTGCAAATATTGATATTAAAGTGCAGGATCATGAGAAATCTGCTTGGGTGATTTGATCAACGCGTTTTTGGAATTTATATTCAAAATGCAACGAGAGATGATGAAGCAACGACGCGTAGAAAGTGTACGCTGCAAAACGAAATCATTCCAACATTATGACCATCATCAACATTCCCGAATTCCTCAAACAATTGAATTCTGATTTGGTTGCAATAATGGAAGGATTTTTTGAATTCAAACAGGAAATTTCAAACGGTCACCCCACCCAACTAGTATAAATAGAGGAAGGTTCAGCAGATGAAACTCACTCATGCACACAGCAAAGAAATCACACGAAACAGAAATAAACTCTGCAAGAGATTAGTTCCGCTAAGCTCTTGTAAGATACTTTCTGAATACTCTTGTCAATACTTTCGAATACTTCCGGCTGAGACTGTGTCATATTGTGTTCTTCAGTGTTTCTGATTATCTGCTCTTAGAGAGAGTCATTCTTCTATAATTATTTCTTTGTGAGAATCTCAGAGTGTTGGGACTTTGAGATTGGGTTATTTGATTACAACTTGTAAGGGGGAGTGTAATTTAAGAGTGAGAATTGCTCCGAGAGATACAGAGTGTGTAATCATTTGATCGCAAGTTAGTGAAATACCCGGAGTGTATCTGGGGACTGGACGTAGGTCAAGGATTAGGACCGAACCAGTATAAATTGCCGTGTGTTCATCTCCATCTTCTTCCCCTGCTTATTTTGTTTTAAAATTGCACGAAAAATCTATAATACCAATTCACCCCCCCCTCTTGGTAATATTCCAACCTTCAAATTGTGTTTGGTAAATCCGGTTTTTCTTTTGTTCCCGGGATGAAGCGGTTTCTTTTTTGTGCTGGCGAATAAAAAAAAGAAGCAGAAAATTTATGCTTCTCTATTCCAGGGCATAAAGCTAGAATCTATTTTTCCCCTTCTCTCGATTGTGACATTGACGAAGCGAAGAAATTCCAATCACCCTAAGCGACGGATCAACTATCCTCTCCACTGCCACCACCACCCCCACCGCCGCCGCCACCACCGCCACTGCCGCCACCACTGCCACACCGCCACCACCGCCACCGCCGCCGCCACCCTGCCCCCGCCACCACCACCCCACCACCCCCACCCCCGCCGCCGCCGCCACCACCACCACTGCACCGCCACCACACCACCGCCGCGGCCACCACCACCCTCACCGCCACCGCCACCCCCACCCCGCCGCCACCACCTTCACCACCACATAAATAATTTTTTGAATCTAAAAATTACATAAATAAAAATAAAATGTGTTAACAAACGTAATTCTGATTCTTAGAACTTTTCCCAGGCACAGAATCAGAAAAAACTGTTTCATCTCAAAATCAGTGCTGGGGAACAGAATGGTTCCCATGCACACCCTTAATGACTCGAGTTTTGAACTATTCTCAAAACCTGCTTCAAAGACCAAATCGTGATATTCTTCTCTGGAAGGAGAAAACTCGAGTTATGTTTTGGAAACTCGAGTTTAGGCTTTTAATGAAAAATGAAAACTCCAGTTTTGAAGAACAAACTCGAGTTTTGTATCGCTGGGTTTTAATTTCAAACCAGACAAATTTGAAAAAGCTTTGTGTTTGATTCTAATACTTCATATCATCACTCATTACTATTCCTAACTATGTTTAATCAGTTTGTTAGTGAGTTTCAGATGATTTAGAAAGGATTAAATGAAGCTTTAGCATAAAGCATAAAGTGATGTCAGCTCATTAAATGCAAAGTCCATAAAACTTGCATCCTTTTGGACAATCATTCTCCATACGTTTCAAAGGGATTAATGGTTCCTTTCCACATCTAGTAGCTGCTCTTCCAATGGATTAAAAGTCAAGAAGTCAAGCCTAAACTTCTGTGCAGCTGGATTAACCAAAGAGTAGAGAGAGAAGAAGACCAAACCTTCATCTAATCCTTCTTCAATGTTGCCAACGCTCACATCAAGGATTACAACGGTCATTTAATGTTCTCTTGGTATAAATAGAGAAGCATTCAATTCCTCTCAACAACTAATCTGTGAGAAAACGAAAATCGTTCAAGTTTCAACTACTCTTTGAGTTTTCTTGTGAGAAGTATCTTTTGATACATTGTACTTCAGTGTTTATTCTTATCTACTCTTAGAGAGAGTTCATTTATTGTAAATCATTCATTGTAAAGAATCTCAAGTCAGGGGACTTGGAGATTGGGATATTGATTGCAACTTGTAAGGGGGGTAAGTTTTAGTGAGAGAATTACTCTTGAGTTACAGAGTGTGTAATCAATTGTGAGAGTGAAAAACCCAGAGAGTCTGGGGACTGGACGTAGGTCAAGAGATTGGACCGAACCAGTATAAATCTTTTGTGTCTTGCTTCTCTGTCTTACCCAAAAACAGAGCACTTCGAAAAGTTTTTAGAATCCTCAATTGACCCCCCCTCTTGGTGATTCAGCTCCGCTTTCAACCTCGCCTTCTCTCTCTCCCCCTAGCTTGATTTAAAAGCGCCTTTCATTTTCAGGTTAGTAAATTTTATTTATGTTAAAAAATATTTATTTGATTATTTAATTAATATTTATTTAATTTTAGTTTATTTATTTAATTTTGTAATTAATTTTTTGTTAATTATTATTTAAAATGAAATGAAATTAGATACTATGCATGGCTTGTCCTCATAGGAAGGATGTGGGTAGCCGCCAGAATCGTCTTGAGCCAGTGGTAGAGACGATCCTGAGGCATAGTAACTAGCTAATCATGCAGATTCCAATATTTTATCAGAGAACGAGGAAGTGATGAATCTGCGGAACATGAAGAAAGCTGTGTGGGCACTACTGAAGAGGTTTTAGACAGAGATGTCAAGAAGGAAAGCAATATCCCTCAGGTTACTAACCATAATTATGTGAACTTTCCGATTTACTTGGAAAGTTGGCCCAAGGTTGATGGCGACACCAAAAACTTCGTTTAGGATACTATTAAGGTAAGTACAATTAATGATTGATATTAATTATTTTTATAGTAATTTACAAAATGATTTATATTAATTAACCTTTTTAGTTTATTTTTTATATTTCAGACAATATTCAATGTCAGGAATGACAGGAAGATCTATAACATCCAAAGATGCGTGACGGTTGAAAGAACTATAAGTTTAAGCTCTACAATAATCAGAATGGAGATGAGATGAGACCCATTTGGGATATTATGGCCAACATGCCCAACAACGTCCTAGAAGAGGATTAGGCTAGATTTGTTCACTTCAAGAGAACCATTGTGCGATTGGTAAATTGCTTACTAAATTAAAAAATTTATAATATTATTTGAATTTCAATATTCTCATTAGTCTTGCTTTCAATTTGTTCTTTTATACACATCAAAGTATCTAGGCGGAACAGGAGGAGCAAAGATTCCATCGGATCCACCATATGAGTGGAACAAAGACATTTGCGGTGACGATGAGAGAGATGGTAAGTTGCATAATCAATATAATTTTTCTGAATTAATAATTTATGTCGCTATAACTATTTTCTATTTCTAATTTATGTAGAAGGAGAAGGCGAGGAGGGAAGAGAGAAAGGTTGATTTTAGAGACTTAATTAGAGTCACCTATAGGCACAAGGACAACACTCCCATGTCGGAGGAGGTAGAGGTAGAGATTGCAAGTAATAAATTAATTTAATGTAAATTTTTACAATTTTATACTATATGCAATTATTTAAATACTACATATTAATTCAGTAGTATATTACAGGAATGGATTGGGCAAAAGCTAATGGAGCTAAGGGAGTCTCAGGGGTCAATAGTGGAAAAGACAGCTCCCCTAAGGGTGGCTTTCAACTACAAGGAAGATCACATGGGTGAAAGTGGAGCTGAATCACTAAGAGGGGGGTGAATTGGGGATTCTAAAAACTTTTCGAGTTGCTCTGTTTTTCAACACTGAAACAAAGGTAGACAAAGGATAGGGAAGAGAAGCAAGACACACGAAATTTATATTGGTTCGGTCCAATCTCTTGACCTACGTCCAGTCCCCAGACTCTCTGGGATTTTTCACTATCACAATTGATTACACACTCTGTAACTCAAGAGTAATTCTCTCACTAGAACTTACTCCCCCTTACAAGTTGCAATCAATATCCCAATCTCCAAGTGCCCTGACTTGAGATTCTTACAATGAATGATTTACAATAAATGAACTTTCTCTAATAGTGGATAAAGATAAACACTGAAGTACAATGTATCAAAAGATACTCTACACAAGAAAACTCAAAGAGTAGTTGGAAACTTGAATGATTTTCGTTTTCTGCAGATTGGTTGTTGAGAAGAATTGAATGCATCTCTATTTATACCAAGAGAACATTAAATGACCATTGTAATCTTCAAATGTGACCGTTGCCAACATTAAGAATGGATTAGTTGAAGTTTTGGTCTTCTTCTCTCTCTACTCTTTGGTTAAACCAGCTGCATAGAAGTTTATGGTTGACTTCTTTACTTTTAATCCGTTGGAAGAGCAGCTACTGGATGTGGAAAGGAAACATTAATCCCTTTGCAACGTGTGTAGAATGATTGTCCAAAAGGATGCAAGTTTTCTAAACTTTGCATTTAATGAACTGACATCACTTTATGCTTTATGCTAAAGCTTCATTTAATTCTCTCTAAATCATCTGAAACTCACTAACAAACTAATTAAACATAAAGATTTCACAAATTCATACAGTTTGAAATTCAAAACCAGCGACACAAACTCAAGTTTGTTCATCAAAACTGGAGTTTTCATTTTTCATTAAAAGCCTAAACTCAAGTTTCCAAAACCAAACTCGAGTTTTCTTCATCCAGAGAAGAATGTCGGGATTTGGTCTTTGAAGCAGGTTTTGAGAAGAGTTCAAAACTCGAGTCATTATGTGGCAAACTCGAGTTTTGGACTTTTTGATGAGAAACAAATTTAAGTCCAAAATCTCAAAAATGGAGTTTCCATACCAAAACTTGATTTTTCTAAAGGTTCAAATTTAGTAGAGCTCTCTGTTTGGCCTAAACTCAAGTTTGCAAAGTGTACGAGTTTCCATAAATCTTTGAAAAATGAAAACTTCTCTGCTTGTTCAAAACTGAGTTTTCAAATTAAAACTGGAGTTTTCAAAAATTTAGAAACTTTGAGTTCTCCTCTGTAAGACTTAAACTTGAGTTTCCAAAACCAAACTCGAGTTTCCTCATTCGAGAGAAAACTTTGAAAAACCTTGTCAAATGAAAACTGGAGTTTTCACAAGTTCAGAATTGAGCATTGTTCTCTGTATGCTGTAAACTCGAGTTTCCAAAACCAAATTCGAGTTTCCAACAAACCTTGGAAACTTTGAGAACTCTTTGTTTAGCACAAACTCGATTTTCCAAATGGAAACTAGAGTTTTGCTAAGTTTGAAAAATTGGTAGCTCTCTGTCTTATCAAAAATCAAGTTTCAAAACCTAAACTCGAGTTTGCTTTGCCTTTGAAAAACTTAAAAGCTCTCTGTATGGTCAAAACTCGAGTTTCAAAAACCAAACTCGAATTTGTCTAACTTTGCAAAAACTTGAGCTACTATCTGTCAAGTCCAAACTCAAGTTTCAAAACCAAAACTTGAGTTTGCCTTTGACAGTAAGTTTTTCAACTTAACAAAGACAATCTTCAATTTGAGTTTACAATTGACAATTATCATCAAAACCAATAGAGAACTAACAATGAGTTGTTACCATGGAATGTAATTTGTTTCTAGACCCAGCAAGGTTTATGGGTGGAGCAGGGACTAGCCATTGTTAGCCCAGAGTGCTAATGCATCTACTGACGAGGCCTTAGAGGCTAAGAGATCTGCTGATATTTATGTTGACCAACTGTCATGGCAAGTTAGATAGGAGGTCTAAGAAGAGGTGCACCAGGAGGTCTGACAGGAGGTTTAGTCCCAGTGATGAGCACTATTTATGTCATGTTTTCTCTATATTCTATGACTGAATTGTATGGTGAACATAATCTTAATTGCATTTAATCTGAGCAAAAAGGTATTAATTCATTATATAGGGTACTTGAGGATGAAGTTTACAAACCTAAATAAATTGCATACGCATCCTAAACATGTGCTAAGAAAAGATCGAGTTTTGAGATTTTGTGTGGAAGGCGCACAGCATGGTCGATACGGACAGCCTCCTCGAAGCGCAATACAATGCATCCCTGAAGCCATAGCAGACTAAGTGAAGCAATGCTATGTGGCATTTGTTCTGATCTTTTGTCAAGGTTATTTCAGGAAACATAGTGCAGATCGTTAACGGTTAGATTGCTGACGTATTGGAATAGAAGATGCGGAGTATCAAAACTAAAGATTTGAAGAATTCCGCAGTATCAACAGAATCAATCTATCGAGATTTGAAAGGAAAAATATGATTGGACTTCGACAGATTAGGAAAGGCTCAGTTTTTTGAACGTACGTAGCAAGTAAACCAAACAATATAAGGAAACAAAGCCAACCCTAAGGTAGTTGAAGTGGTCGGGAGTCAAAGTCCATCCCTTACGGCCAGACTCGAAAGAAGAGTGAGAGAAGTTACAAGGCACGAGAACTTTGGGAGAACACAGCATCCTTCCTTGCAGTGAGACAAAGATAAGAAGACGTGGAGTTGTGACGTGACAAGGTTTCTTCCACACCGTCAAACCTTCATTAAGCTTTCTGTTTTTCTTCTTAATTAATTTTACTTAATCTTGTGATCATGGGCTATTCTGTTGTACTCTGTTTAGTGATTCCCTCATCAGTCATGAACTAAACTTTTTGTGGCTGAGGGAGGATGATTTCCTAAGTGTAGAATGAACCCAGTTGCTAGTTTTTAATTCAATACATTTAGTTTGCTTATCAGTGATCTAATTACTTGTTGATTAGCAAGAGCTAAGGGCTAGATCAGTGGTCTCGATTTATTGAGAGGGAGTCGGGGGTAGACATCTGAGAAATAGTGATTGCTAGGTAGGCTGGTGCAAAGCTTGACCTATTATTGTAGGCTTAAGGAATGGGTCTACCACTCATAACCACAACACCTTGAACTGTAATGAATAACTTAACTAGAAAATCGCCATAGATATATGGGAGAAGTAAGTTAGGATTGTACGTATCGGACGTGAGAGCTTCGGTAGATTAGACTGGTGGGTTAACTGAATAGCTTTGTAAGTAGTGTTTATGCTGTAGCATTTGCGAGAGCTGTGTAGCATGGATGCTATAGCATTGTGCGAAGACAACTGGGGGATTGATATGCTTAGGAAGGATTCTAAGCTCAGCCTATCTTTTTACTGATATCTTCTTCGACTACAATCATTTGTCTATTTTCTTACTTATTAGTATAACCATAAAAACTCCCAAACCAATCAGACTTATTTATCTTTTTAAACACAACCAATTTCGTGATACAGGCATCATAATTCGGTATCCCAGTCTTTGTGGGACGATACTCTACTTAGTCTTTATTACTTATTCGACTGGTTCACTTGCCATCAAGGAAATCTACCAACACCCAACTATCATAGGCCATAAAAGGGTGGAATCAGCAGTATAAGGCTCAAATTAAGGCCACTCTCAGCACGGTTTTGTCTTGAGTAGCTTCAAAGGTCCTACAGCATGTCTTTGCCCAGTTCACACCTAGAATGCCTATCCCTAATATCTTGAACTCTCCGGATGTTGATGTGCACTTCTAGGCCTCCGCTTCTCCATCATTTGGGACTAGAGCCGGTAATATGGGTTTTAACCATGGGCGAAACCTGCTCAACCCAAAAAAATGGGAGATTTGGGTTCTACAAAAGTAGGACTGTTTTGATACAGTTCTTTTCGCCCCAAACCCATATGGGTCCAACCTACGGCGGGTTGGACCATTTTTTATTTTTTTTTATTTTTTAAAACTATGATCTTTCTAAGTTTATTGTGTAACATAACACCATTAATATCAACCAATTATTGATTTTATTGAATGTTAATGATGTCTTTTCTGTTTATGTTTATTTTGTAATGAGTGGACTTGTGATGAATGCCTAATTTGTAATGTTTGAAAATTTGAATTTCATATTTCATTATCACTATATGATTTTGTAATGTGTTTTTATTTTATTTTTATGGTTTTAGGTTTGTAGAAAAAAATGTTAACATGATGTTTAAAAAAAAAAGGTTAAAAAAGACAGTATTAAAAAAAGAAAAAAAAAAGACCCCCAACCCAAAGGTTATGGTTGGGTTTGCTAAATGTCGACGCATATTGATGATGTTCTTTTTTACCCTAACCCATATGGTCCCTTAAGACGAAATATCACCACAAGAGGGGGGTGAATTGGGTGATTTCAAAAACTTTCGCGATTAAGGGAGATTAATAAAATGACAAAGCAAGGATAGAAGAATAATGACACAGAGGAATTATACTGGTTCAGTCCAAAACCTTTGACCTACGTCCAATCCTCAGACTCTCTGGGATTTTCACTATCACTTTCAATTACACACTCTGTAACTCTCGAGTAATCTTGTCTCTAGAATTCACTCCCCCTTACAAGTTGTAATCAATACACCACTCTCAAGGTCCCTCTACCTTGAGTTTCTTATAGAAATAATGATTAGAAAATAACTCTCTTACTAAGTAGATTAAGAATCACTGAAGTACAAAATATTCAAAGATATTACACAGTAATGAATGAAACAGTATTTGCAATAAATCCTAATATTTGATGGTTGGAATTAATGACCGTTGAGAAGCTTCAATGAATCCGTTGTGAGTATTAAACATAACAGTTAGACTGTTGGAGTTTGTCCGTTACTCATAACTTCGATTCTGAGAATAATCACTGTCATTCTGCTGCTTGTTATTCCTTCATTCCTTATGCCAGTTGTGTTACAACATTTAATGCGAAATGGAAATAGCAGAATTACTTTCTGGTTGTTCAGAGAATGGTTGCCAAGTTTGCATCTCATTTTCTGCAACAACATTTTATGTTTCTGACACAATTAATGATTTTTGGGATTTTGAAGTTAATCACCCGCATAATCATCTGAAACTCATTAATATAATACTGATTAAAGATAGTTAGGAACAATAATGAGTTATGATAAGAAGTAATGAAATCATAATCAATGATTCTAACTTTATGAACACGGTGATTTACAGAGGTAGAAAAGGCAACTCGAGTTAATCACAAACTGACTCGAGTTGGTTCTTTTAGCGCTCGAGTGAAATGATTGAAACATGATTTTTGAACTGAGAAAATCATTTTGCAAAGGATGACTCGAGGATAATAAATATTGACTTGTGTTGGTCACTCAAGTCAAGTATTTCTAACTTGAGTCGATGGCATTTGTTCACAAACATAGGACTATGAGTTATATTTAAAAAGACTTTAAGCAAAGGACACTCGAGTCAATTTATGCTGACTCGAACGATGACTCAAGTTCACAAATGTCATAACTCGAGCTTTCAAGAATTGTTCACAGATAAGTTTGAGAAAGACATTTGAAAATCATTTGAACAAATGACACTCAAGTGCAAAAGTCTCAACTCTAATGAGTAACTCGAGTGAATCAAAATTAACTCGAGGCTAAACTTTTGACTGTTGAAAAAGACATTTGAGTGCAAGACTTAAGATTTGAAAAGATAGGATTATGTCCTCACAAAGACAACTTGAGTCATACATTGTTAACTCGAGTTGAAGCTCTTCATTCAAAACATTACACAAGGCCTTAACTCGAGTCAAATAAGAATAACTCGAGTCAGTTGAAACTGAAAGCTATTTTGATTGAAGTTTTAAAACACTTGACTCGAGTCCTTTAACCATGACTCGAGTGTGTCTATGACAAACACATTAAAAACACTATTTGATTCAAGATTTGATTGAAATAAAAGTTATTCACTTAATACTATTAAATATACACTAAAGTGACTTGAATCATTAAGTTCATATCTTTTACAATTTTTTTCCCTCTCATTTTTAACATTTGACTTTGACATTTTAAAATTGTGCATAAATTTTTTTTTGAAGTGTCAGTCTCAAACTTTTATGTATAAATGTTATGGAATTTTATTTTCATTTATAATAATTTGTTTATTACTAAATTTACAACATATCATTTACAAATAAAATAATTCATAACTAATTGGTTGTTACTAAATTTATAACATATTATTGAGAAATGAAATAATTCATAACTAATTTGTTTGTTACAAAAGCTAGAACAAATAATTTAAGAAATAAAAAATACACAACTAATTGGTTTTTTATTAAATGGCTAAATTATACAAAACCTCTGAATCTTGTGGCAATTGCATATAACATCTCCAACATTTTAAAGTTTAAATTTAGGGTAAAGGTGCAGATTGACCAACGAATAACCTAATAAGTTTGTGTGTGTGTGTGTGTATAAGCACAGTACTCTAACTGAAGTCATTATCGCCAATTAAATTTTTAAAGGGGGAGTTTTGTCCAATTTTCTCTGAAATTTAAGTAACTTAATATTTTCAAAATTTTCCCAATAATACATTAACTGTTTTTATTTTTATTAAATTCATATTTTTTTTTAGTCATTTTACATACCAACTTACTTTTATATTAATTATTTAAGCAAGTTTCAGTTTATCAAATTTACTTTTTTAAAAGCTAATTTAAACATAAATCATATTACACAATTTTACTATTATCCTATTTTATAGGGAAAATTACATTTAAGTTCCAAGGAAGGAAAAAAATTACAAAAAGTCCCTTAAAATCATAAAATTACAAAAAAGTCTCAAGAGAATTTTTGTTGTAAATACATACATTTCGTGTTGTAAATACATACAAATATTTACAACAGGAAAAATATATATTTACAACAGAAAAAGTATATATATACATGCACTATAAAAGCTCGGCGTAAATATATTATAGTTCTAAACCGTTATTTACTCCCGACCTATTATAACAGTTATATAATATAACACTCGTGGTATATTGAGACTTGGCGAGGCCATGATATACTAATTGCTATGATAATAATTAACGGGCACACATAAACAACCATTATAATATATAGTAATGTTTGCATGATACATAACAGTTTTATTTTACAACCGTTATTTATTTAGTGACATGAGAACCGTGACTTAATAAAAATTAATAATTGTCTCACGTAGACAACTGTTATGTATTAAGTACCTAAATAACCGTTTTATAAATAAGAATTGTGAACATTTATAATACATGATGGTTTTTATATAATAACCGTGATCTATGGATATAAGACTTTTTAAGTGAGTTTTTGAACTAGTTGATTTTTTCTATATATAATAAAACAACAGTACCTTTCACATAAAGTGGCTATACAATTTGGCATGGATCAAGACATTTCAAGCTTTGTTGGGAAAATTAATGGTAATTGTTGACGTGTATAAGTGAACATGTAACTAGTAACCTATATATAATTGTGTCTCTTCATAGGAATTAACCTAAGAAAGTAGGGGACTCTGAGGAAAAAGAATATACCCCTATTAAAAAGGGCTGAGGTGGTATATATGCAAACCCTTGAACTCAAGGGTTTCATAACCCTTGCACCCTTTATGATAGGGATATTTTTTTCCCCATCTTTCTTTGTTTTCTAGGCTTAATTACTAAAGAGATACAAGGTATAGGTAAACATATATATATATATATAGTAGAAGTGTGATTGATTCTAGCCACAAAGCCTAGAAAATTTTGATTCATCTAAATTGCATGGCTACTTGATGTAAGAAGTACTAATCTATTACGTTGGGATCCGTACACACAGCGGAAGGATTTCATCCATTAAAATTTTACAAATTCTATTGAGATGATCAATCAACGGCGTTTAAATCGGGTTAGTTAGGAACCGTACCTTTGTGAACTTGTGTACGTGCTTTACAAACTTGTGTGTGTCCTACTCGATCAACAGGAGCCGACTCTACGAATCCACTCCCTCTGCCGGTATTCACACCGAACAACACTCCAACACAAACGAGAGCGTGCTAGCGCCTTCAAACTTTGAATCTCACGTCTCTCCTCTGGGGTTTTCTTTTCGCAGCTCGTCCAATTTTAATACGACTAGATCTTCATCTAATAGAGTTTCTCAAACCCTAATTGAGCTATATTAAAATATTCAAAATTAATCTAAATTAATCTTGAAATTTGAATTTGGATTAAAATAATATATTAATTAAATCTGTCCAGCAGATCTAATCTAATCTATTTATTTAATCCGAATTAAAAGCCTACTCATTTAATATATCTTTATAAATTAAATCTGAGATATGATATCTATCTATTTAATTAAATCTGAGATACTATATCTCTATTTAAATTAAATCTGATATATGATATCTTTATTCGAAAATTAAATCTGAGATACAATATCTCTATTTATTTTAGTTATTTAATTTATCAAATAAATTAAATATACATATCTCCATCCTAGATAAAATGTTGTATTCATTAAATCTTAGACATATCTAAGATTCAATGAATCTGGATACTATTGCTCGTGTTGGGTTATTCTTGTGTGCGACCCTACAAGCCCACATGAGATTAGCAGTGGGTCAATACTGTACCAGCCCACAAGTCGCAAGCAGCCTTTAGCAAGACATTGCGACTACCCAACTCATATGAGGATCGGTAATACGATACTACCTATTATACAACCATGCACTGTCCGTTTTGTCACACGATAATTTGGTCAAGGATGAAGCATGGATAATGTCAACCTCCTGTTCTTGACCATTACTTTCTCGATTCTTGAGTAGTCCAACAATTGTAATGGAAACTTTTTTCCATCGTAGTATGGTCATACATTTCTCAGACTCTCTCATTGAGGGGTTCAGTATTATCTCTCTACAAATGTGAGAGACAAATTCCATCTTGACCATTCATATTCCTCTGCATGAAAACCACTGATCCCACTTTTATCATCACCCGGTCAAAGATGACTTTTGACTAAGTCAAATATTAACGACTCTCATGTAGGAATCCATGATGATCTCAAGTCAAAGGGCATTGTGACGTGGTTATACATGAGAAAAGCTTATGACTAAATCCATGCAGCTTTCTCATAGTGGGTCGATCCAGCACCTTGTACTCTTACAAGTGCCTATGACTTTGATTCGTATATCCATACTCATAAAACTCATACTGGTCTTATTTCATATTCACTCTTGCATAGATGACCAACCAGGGACATTTAGGATAATCTTTATGATATATCTAAGGATACAGTTATCATAATAAACATGCAAATGATATGATAATTAAACGGAAAAATACTTTAAATAACGTTAATGTTTAAAGTACAATGATTTGCCCCTAGGGCATAATTTCCAACATATTATATATATATAGAGATGAGACCAAATAGCTTAGAAACTCTTATATTGATGATTGATCACATTGTTGAATTTCATAGCTTTTAACTTAGTGCCACCTGCTCAATAGAAAAACAAGAGAGAAACCTTCAATCAGAGCAACATGAGATCTTTTTTAAAAAAAAAAAACATAATTTTACAAAAGCAATTCAATATGTCACATGAACTAGTTTATTGACAGAGCTTGTTCATGTATGACTCTCATCGGTACAACTGAACTAGTTTATTCACAGAACTTGTTCATGTATGAGTATCATCAGTACAACTAAACTAGTTTATTCACAGAACTTGTTCATGTATGAGTATCATCAGTACAACTGAACTAGTTTATCCACAAAGCATGTTCATGTATGACTATCATCGGTACAACTAAACTAGTCTATTCACAAAGTTTGTTCATGTATGAATATCATCGGTAAAACTGAACTAGTCTATTCACAAAGCTTGTTCATGTATGAATATCATCGATACAACTGAACTAATTTATTCACAAAGCTTGTTCATGTATGACTATCATCAGTACAACTGAACTATTTTATTTATAAAGCTTGTTCATGTATGACTATCATCGGTACAATTGAACTACTTTGTTGACAAAGCTTGTTCATGTATGACTCTTATCGGTACATCTGAACTAGTTTATTCATCACATCCCCATTTATAATTTTGAGGTAACTTCTAGAAATATGGATACTTCCAAAAAAGGAGATACATTTGCTTAGGGATCCATATATCTCTAGAAATCACTTTAAAAAAGATCAATAAATTAGGAATCTTTTTAGTCAAAGCAATGAGTTGATAACTTCCTTTAATAAGAAACAAACCTTCAATTAGAGCAATAATATATCTTCCAAAAAAACATAAACTTACAAAAGCAATTTAATATCACCTTGAATGATTTATCGCATCGTGACTTCACATAGGCATCTCAATCGAATAAGGAGAACATAGCATCAAATGAATCAGATCTTGCTAGAAAAGGTAGGAATAGGCTAGGCCCTATCAGGCGGCCTACAACCTGGTTGTTTAGGGCCTGGTATGGCATGGGCTGTTTGTTAAAAAGGTCAGGACAAGGCTTATTTAAAGGCCTAAATGTGTAAATAGATCAGACCTATTTTGTTAAGGATTGGCCTATACGCTTTCAAGTCTGGCATGTTTACACATTAAATAAATATAATTATATTTATATCATATAAGTAACATAATATTTATTGTTTTTCATTCTTATATTCTAATTTTAAGTTATATTTATATAGGTTTTGAGAGGCTTAAATAATATAAAGCCTATTTATGGCCTCCAAGGCCGACAATATGAGGCCTTTTTAAAGGCCTACATTGTAAGTAGGCCTTTAAAAAGGCTTCAAACTCGACCAGGCTCTATGAAGGCTTAGACCATCTTCCCTATTATGGGTTCAAGTCTATTTAGCCAAACTTGGCTTGGCCCAGCCTATTTCCATGCCTACTTGCTAGGGCTCACAAACAACAAAAATACAAGTTAGGGCAAGCAAAAGCAACTTATGCAGCAATTGTTGAGACAAGTGTCAAAGTATTCATTAGTATGACTATCGTTAAGAAGTCAAACGTGTTAGTTCTCTATGTGTTTTGATGATAACTGGCAATTGTAAACCCAAGTTGAAGTTTGTCTTTGTTAAAGTTGAAAAACTTACTGTCAAAGACAAACTCGAGTTTAGATTTGGAAACTCGAGTTTAGACCATACAGAGAGCTCCTAAGTTTTTCAAGACAAAGCAAACTTGAGTTTAGTTTTAATGAACTCGAGTTTTGTCAAGACAGAGAGCTATCAATATTTTGAATTAAGCAAAACTCTAGTTTCCATATGGAAACTCCAATTTTGACAAGACAAAGAGTTCTCTAAATTTTCCCAACTTTGTTGGAAACACAAGTTTATAACATACAGAGAACTATGCTCCACTCTGAACTTGAGAAAACTCTAGTTTTGTTTTAAAACTCCAGTTTGCATCTAGCAGAATGTTTTTCAAAGGTTTACTCTTTTTGAGAAAACTCGAGTTTAGAACTTACAGAGAACAATTCAATGTTTCTATAAATTTGAAAACTCCAGTTAAGACCATACAGAGAGTTTTCCATTTTTTCCTAAGATTTGTGGAAACTCAAGTTTGTGCCAAGCAAAGAGCCTTGTCTTATTTGAACTTTTTGGAAACTCCAGTTTGCATTTGGAAACTCTAGTTTTGAGCATTTGGACTTAAACTTGTTTTCATCATAAAAGTCCAAAACTCGAGTTAGTCACTTAATGACTCGAGTTTTGCTTCTTGCTAAAAACTTGCTTCAAAGATCAAATCGCGACATTCTTCTCTGGATGAAGAAAACTCAAGTTTGGTTTTGTAAACTCGAGTTTCGGCTTCTAAAGGAAATTGAAAACTCCAGTTTGTATGAACAAACTCGAGTTTGTGTCGCAGAGTTTGAAAATCAAATTGCTCAAATATGTGAAATCTTTGTGTTTGATCTGGATATGTTTAATCAGTTTGTTAGTGAGTTTTAAATGATTTAGAGAGTATTAAATGGAGATTTAGCTTAAAGCAAAAAATGATGTCAGCACATTAAATGCAATGTCCAAAAAAACTTGCATTATTTTGGACAATCAATCTCCACAGGTTGCAAAGGGATTAATGTTTCCTTTCCCTAACTAGAAGCTGCTCTTCCAATGGATTAAATTCAAGGGAAGTCAACCATAAACTTATGTGCAGCTGGATTAACTAAAGAAAAGAGAGAGAAGAAGACCAAAGCTTTGCTAATCACTTCATCAATGTGTCCAATGGCTACATTGATCATTTCAACGGACATTTAATGCTCTCTTCATATATAAGGAGTTGCATTCAAGTCTCTACAACAACCAATCTGCTGAAAACGAAAATCATTCAAGTTTCCAACTACTCTTTCGATTTTCTACTGTAAAGTATCTTTCGATACATTCGTACCTCAGTGTTTATTATTATCCACTCTTAGAGAGAGTTTCATTTATTGTAAGAATCTCAAGTCAAGGGAACTTAGAGATTGAGAATATCAGATTACAACTTGTAAGGAGGAGTGTGTCCTAGTGAGGATAACTTTTGAGTGCAGAATGTATAATTGATATTGTGAGTTAGTGAAAATCCTAGAGTGTCTGGGGACTAGATGTAGGTCAATGATTTGGACCGAACCAATATAAATCTCCTTGTGTCAGGTTTCTTCTTACTCTCCTTTGTTTTTCTCTGTTTTAGCTCTATAGAACACAGTATTCGAATTTTTTTTTAAAAATCCCCAATTCACCGCCTCTCTTGGTGATTTGCTCCGTTTACAAAACGAAGGCTTTTTATAGTAGGGTTTGACTAAAAATGACTCTTGAAGACCAGAAAAGACAACATGAGTAGTAGGGTTACGATATTGGTGGGTTTTATTCGAACTGATTAAGTGTCAAGTTTGTTATGTTTCAGCTGCTTAAATAGAAGAGGAAGGGTAGAGCTTTTTGGATTGTCGTACCGAAGGCTTTAAATAATGGTTCTATCATTAAAACTATTATTTATTTGATTATATTTTATGGTTCTTTGTTAATAAAAATGAGGTATGTTACTGTTTTTAACATATTCATTAATCTGTTTTTTTTTTTTGTTAATAACCATGAGGTATGTTATTATTGCTATTTTTTTAACTATTTAGGCAACTAGTGCCAAGATAATTACACTTTCATATTTTATAAAAATAAAACAAAAAAATATCACCCTCTGGTGACTAGTTGCCAATAGATTGTTTGAAGTATGCTACGAGTTTAGAAACTTTCGTTCCTTCAATTTGAATGAATCAAAAGTTCCTTAAATTCGCATCAAACCTCACATCATCACGCTACTCGTCACCAGAGGAGTGGCCTGAATCAATTGAGAGTATGTCAGGATCATGGTTATCAATCTCATACTCATTAAGAATGAGATTGGCTTCCTTTTCATACTCGAAAAATATCATGCCAACCTCCTCACAACATGGTCAATGCATCTACACGCTGCATCATTGCCTCCACAAGAGCAGGAGGTTGTGGAGGAGGAGAAATGTAACACCTCAAACCAAACAACCAAATACTTAACCAAATTTTGCTAGTTCCAACAGAGACATTCAGTATGGAGATAGGCCCCGTCCCCGTCCCTGTCCTAGGTGCAAGATCAATAGAGAACTTTACTTGTCAACATAACTTTTCTGTCTACTCTGCACTGCAAAGAGCCTCTTCTTGATCAGCTTTATCTGTTCAAAGGTTTAGTCTACTAGATTTGGCCTAAGAAACCTCCTTTCAAACAACTTTGTCCAACATAGGGTTGACTGGCATTTTCTTCCATACAATGCTTCAAATGGAACCATTTGAATACTCGCATTATAATTGTTGTTATATGCAAATTCTGCCAATGAGAGATATCGATCCCAATTTCCCTTGAAATCCAATACACACGCTCTCAGCATATCTTCTAGCATCATAACTTTTGAATTATAATTGTTTGATAGTTGATGTTGGGTTAAATACCATTTTCGCCATGGAAGTTTAGCCTAAGGAGCACTGGTCACCTCGAAGTTTTTTTGGTCTCATTTTTGCCCTGAAAGTTTAAAAGCATAGCAATCTTGTCCATCCATTGATCTTGACCGTTGAATTGTTACTCTTTTTTGTAAGCTTCCAGGGGAAAAATTGCTCCTAAAAAATTCCAGGGCAAATTTGAACCTAAATAAAACTTTCAGGGCATATTTGCTTCGTTTTGTTAACGTATGGGACAAAAATGAGACCAAAAAAACTTCTAGGTAACCAATGCTCCTCAAGCTAGATTTCCATGGCAAAAATGATATTTAACCCATTGATGTTTATCATTATTCTTTCATTTTGTATTCTATATGGCTTTACTTGCTATAAAAAATCTTTTCCTAATATTATTTTATGTATTTTTTTATAGGGTTAAGGAGCAATTTTACACACAAGCTTTACCCCCAGGAGCGCCCAGCACCATGTGTTTTTTTCTGGAGCAAAAGTACACACGTGGTTACGTTTTGGGAGCGCCCAGCACCACGACAGTTAGTTGACCGTTAGTCAACCGTTAAGTTGGATGGAACGCTGACGTGGCGCTTATTTGGACTGACACGCTGACGTGGATGCTGATGGTATGAAAAAGAAAATTACCATTTTGCCCCTTAGTTTTAAGTGAAAATTACCATTTTGTCCCTTAGTTTTAAATGAAAATTACCATTTTGCCCCTTAGTTTTAAATGAAAATTACTCTTTTGCCCTTAGTTTTAAATGAAAATTACCTTTTTACCCTTAGTTTTAAATAAATAAATAAAAACTAAAAATACCCCTTCCCCCGTGGGCCCCACCACCGGCCACCCGACCGCCGCGGCCGGCCACCGCCGCCGCCGCCGGTCGGCGGTGGTCGGCCGCCGGCGGTGGGGTGGCGGCGGTGGTGCCACCGGGTAGGGGTAATTTTAGTTTTTTTAAAAAATTTAGGGCAAAAGGGTAATTTTTATTTAAAACTAAGGGTAAAAGTGTAATTTCACCAGAGTTCTTGTTCATTTCCATCCAACTTAACGATTGACTAACGGTCAACTAAGCTGCTAGTGGTGCTGGGCGCTCCCAAAACGTAACCACGTGTGTACTTTTGCTCCAGAAAAAAGCACGTGGTGCTGGGCGCTCCTAGAGGTAAAGCTCGTGTGTAAAATTGCTCCTTAACCCTTTTTTATATATTATCTTTTACCCATAGTTTTATATTTAACAAATTTCTTTTATTAAATCTTATTATAGATGTTTATTTAGTTCCATCTTCTTCTATTTCAATATTATTTTATGTATAAGTAATTTCTATAAAAGTTTTTTCTTCATATTCATCTATTACAGCTATTATTTCTTCCCATAAAGCTCCTTTCATTATTTCTATTTTTATATATTTCTTATTTGTTAAATTTAGTTGTCTACTTGTTGGTCTTATTTCTGTTAAATTTGATTTTGTTGGTAATTCTGCTAATAAATTTATTTGATAATCATCATTATTTATACTACTTATTGAACTTGATCTTGTTAATCTTCTACTTGATGATGGTCTATTATATTCTATTATTTTTCTCAAATTTATATTAATATTCAAATTTGTTGGGGCTGATGTACTTATTCGTAAAGATCTTTGTCCGAATATATTATTTGTCATTATTCTTCTTGGAATGTTTTCATAATAATTTCTTGTATTTATCCAATTCTATTTGTAATATTTCTAGTATTGTATATTTGTTGGATCTACTTCAATTTCTTTTAGTATTGGCATAAAATGTTTATCTATAGTTATTCTTCCTTTATTTTCATTATATATTTTATGTTAATTCGTAAAAACTAATCAGTTGTTATACTTATACTCCTAACATGTTATGGATTCAAATATTAGGCTCATCCAAGGTGTGGCTCAACAAGAGACAACTAATACATTTGGGCTAGGAAGCACAAGAGGCCCAATAGTCCAAACCCTAACCCTAAGGTACCCTTTATAAATAGATAGTAAACCCTAAGGTATGCATCTTCTAAGCTCTCTCTCATCTACAATTCTGCCCACACAAAGCATACACCTCACTCCCTTAAGCGAAAGCCTTCATATGTGTGCACAGAGATCTCCTATTCTCTGAGGTATCTCATCTATGGATACTTGGGAGAGAGCTATTCGATCCTATATCAACATACTAGTCCACTTAGGGCTTTACATCTGTGTTCTTATGACAAAACATTGGCACTGTCTGTGGGGAATCAATAAACTTCTGATCCCGCGACCAAAAATGATCAATGATTCCGATTCCTAACTGTCAGACAAACAATCATGGAGTTTTGTAGTTAGGGTTCATGTTGATTTAATAAGTTCGTGATGGATGTTCGTCAAACCTCTAAATTCAAGATTTTCAGAAAGCTGATAGGGATTAAATCTCCCTGTAACTACCTGAATGCGAGAGGTAACATTTTTAGAGACCCTATTTTTTATTCTCTATTTGCGGTGAAGAAAAGAAAAGTCATGAAACGTGCTTCAAGAACATCGTGCTGGAAAACCCCAGATTCTGATTTTATATACAATTTCAAAGATCTCCAATGTTGAGAAGAGATAAAAAAAAAATGGGTTTAACACCTGAGGTAACATTCTGATACGCAGTAAACAGAATAAAGAGGGAAAAGACAAGATAATTCATTCACGAAAACAGTAATGGCAAGGTACAATCCACATATGCTCTCTGCCTAGCCTGATAGTCTCTCTCATCTAACTAATACCTGTGTTATTTACTATTAAGCTCCCCCACTATAGGATAACTATATATCAATTACTCCCCCCCCCCTCAAAAAGGATCCTTGTCCACAAGGATTTCATGAGTAGGAGTTGCAACCGTGGAGAAGTGAGGAAATTGAGTCTGGATAACCGAAAGATCCTCTCAAGTGGCATCTTCAGGCTGAGTTAGTTTCCACTGAACCAAGATTTGAGTAATAGGAAGGTTGTGGCAGCGGATGAGCTTATGCCCCAAGATTGCTTCCGGTTCAAGGGTGAATTGACCTTGATCATCAACAGGGGGCAGTGACTGAACCAAGGAAGCAGATGGTCCGACATGCATCTTAAGGAGAGAAACATGGAATACCGGGTGTACTCTAGTAGTAGATGGAAGCTCAAGTTCATAGGCAACAACTCCAATCTTCCGTAAGACACGAAAAGTCCCAAAATACCGAGCAGCCATCTTGTGGAGGGAAGAGTTGTTCAGTAAGTTCCTCCGAAAAGGGTGTAATTTGTGGTACACCATGTCACCAACAGCAAAACGTCATTCAGAACGATGCTTATTTGCCTGTTGGATCATTCTGTGCTGAGCCTTCAGCAAATGTTCCTTAAGAAGTTGCAGTACCAATTCACGAGACAAACATGTTCGATCAACTAAATCATTAGAAAAGTCACCAGCAATATATGGAAGATGAACCGGTGGTGCTACACCATAGACAGCTTTGAACGGGGTCATGCCAATGGCAGAGTGATAGGTGGTGTTGTACCACAATTCAGCCAGTGATAACCACTTGGTCCATTGTTTAGGGAAATCACCCGTCATGCAGCGGAAATAGTACTCCAGGCAACGATTAAGGACTTCCGTTTGCCCATCCGTTTGTGGGTGAAAAGCAGATGAATAGTGCAAGTTGACGCCATACAATCGAAACAATTCCTTCCAAAACTTCCCACAAAAAATACGATCGCGATCGGTAACTATAGATTTAGGAAATCCATGTAAATTCACCACATTATCCATAAAAACATTAGCCACATCAACAGCTGTAAAAGGGTGTTTAAGGGCCATAAATTGAGCAGCCTTAAATAATCTATCGACCATAACTAGAATGGTGGCTTTAGAATAAGATTTCGGGAGACCACTAATAAAATCCATAGACAATTCAGACCATACATGTGCAGGAATAGGGAGGGCCTTAAGAAGACAGGGAGAAGCTAACAACTCAGGTTTAAATCATTGGCAAGTAGTACATTCTCGCACAAAGTTGCGAACATCTTTTTCCATTCCCTTCCAATAGAAAAAAGAAGAAAGGCGTTTAAAAGTGGAGTGGATGCCTGAGTGGCCCCCGATGCCATCAAAATGGAAAAATGTGAGTAAATCTTTACGAAGGACACGGTCAGCAGCTAGCACAAATTTTCCTTTACGTTTCAGCAAATGGTGCTGCCAAGTGAATTTGGGATGAGAGGTGGAATCTCGTTCAAGGGCCTGAATGAGAAGTTGTAGTTTGTCATCAATCAACAAAGAATCACAAACTCGCTCATATAGAGGAGAAATAGGAGAGGATAAGGCGAAGCAAGAACCCTCAGATCGGCGGGAAAGAGCACCCACAACAACATTATCAGTTCCCTTCCGATAGACAATCTCATAATGCAAGCCTCATAACTTATGTAACCATTTGAATTGCTCCTCACTAAGATCACGTTGCTCTAGGAGATGCTTCAGAGGTAAATGGTCTGTTCGAATAATGAATTTACGGCCCCATAAATAAGAGTGTCATTGCTTAACAATAAAGAGAATGGCGAGGACCTCCCGCTCATAAGTCGATAAATGTCACTTAGAAGGAGCAAGGGCCTTACTAGCATAAGCCAAGGGGTGACCACTTTGGGATAAAACAACTCCCAAACCAGACCCAGAAGCATCAGTCTCAATCACGAAGGTGTCCTCAAAGTTTGGCAAGGCTAGAACAGGAGGAGACATCATAACCTCCTTAAGCACGTTAAACGCATTAGTGGCCTCAGAATTCCAGATAAATTTTGAAAGAACGGAATATGACCAAGAAGGGGGGTGAATTGGGGATATAAATTTTTTGCCTAAGGTACTCTGTGAAACGTGAACAGAAACATAGATGAACAGAGTAAGGAATAGAAAGATTGAACACAAGAGATTTATACTGGTTCAATCTAAATCCTTGACCTATGTCCAGTCCCCAGACTCTCTCTGGGATTTCACTAACTCAAATGATTACACACTCTGTAACTCTCGAAGTAATTCTCTCACTAGAACTTACTCCCCCTTATAAGTTGTAATCATGTATCCCAATCCCAAAGTCCCAATACTTTGAGATTCTTACAATGATAGATGATCAATAATAAACTCTCTAAAAGAGTAGATGAATAAACACTGAAAGATCAAAGTATCCAAAGATACTGTTTATAAGTATGAACAGTGAATGCTTTGAGTCACTAATTGAATGTGCAGTAATTCGGTTGTTCGGTAGTTTAAGATTTGAATGCTTCTGGTATTTATAGTTGGGGCATTTATGACCGTTGTAGAAGCTTCAAGTTTATCCGTTGAGACTCTTCGATTTAGCCGTTGAGAGTAATGAATATATCCGTTGAAGAATGTTTAATCCGACTACTTGTAGTATATTCTCTGGAGATTGAGTGTTGACATTCCTGTCCATTGAAATGTATCAAGGAAATAGTCGTAATGCTTTATCGTTGTCCAGAAGGTCATTTTTCCAGAATGGTGTATGTCTCTGCTTTGCATTAATTGCTTCTGACAACATTGTTGCTTTATTGCAATTTAGTGTTAATCCATATAATACTCTTCTGAAACTCATTAACAAACTTGTTAAACGCAATTAGAAACAGTAATGAGAGAAGATATGAAGTATATAAATCATAACAATAGATTTAACAAGATTTGGAAATACTGGTTTTTCTAACTGTCATTTTGGCTAGAGTTAGGATATTTGGCTAGAGTCATTTTCCTTAGATGAAGCAAGCTTGGCTCGAGTCACAAAGTTCAGGCTCAAGTCTAGGTTGAAACTCGAGGTACATAAGGTAGGCTTGAGTCAACTTCCTTTGATAGAAGTATTCTAGGCTTGAGTCAAAAGATTCAGGCTCAAGTCTAGGTTGAAACTCGAGGTATACAAGGTAGGCTTGAGTCAACTTCCTTTGGTAGATGTATTCTAGGCTTGAGTCAAAAGATTCAGGCTCAAGTCTAGGTTGAAACTCGAGGTATACAGGTAGGCTTGAGTCAACTTCCTTTGATAGATGTACTCCCGGCTTGAGTCAAAATTCTCTGGCTCCAGTTTGGGTCAAAACTCTAGTCACACAGAGTAGGCTAGAGGTTGGAAGGCCATTTGAAAGCAACGGTCGAAAACTTGGCTAGAGCCAATACTTTTAGGCTCGAGTTGAATAAAATAACAATATTTATATTATGGGTTTGGCTAGAGTCAGTCAAAGTTGGCTAGAGCCAACGTTTGCATTTTGTCATATTAAATAAGAGATTGGCTCGAGTCAGATTACGTTGGCTGGAGCCAATCTGACAAATATTATGCAGACGTGATTTTCCAAAGATGAAGTTAGTAAAACATTTTTGTTTTTAATCATAAGTTTTACAAGAGACTAGTCATCATCAAAACAAATATTTGGAGCTAACAAATTTGTCATGCTTTTTTAATAAATCAGTCAAAAGGCGACAAATAGAACCATAATTCTTAATGAAACGACAGTAATAACCTGTAAGGCCAAGAAATCCACGCAATGCTCTAAGAGAAGTAAGGGCTGGCCAAGAAGAGATAGCAGCTAACTTCTGAGGATCAGCCTGGACGCCACTGCCAGAAATGAGGTGCCCCAAATAATCAATGTTAGTAGCAGCAAAAGTGCATTTAGAGGCCTTAGCGAAGAGCTGATGCTGCCGTAAAACAGATAAAGCAATTTCCAAATGATGGATGTGAGAAGCCCAATCCTTACTATAGACCAAAATGTCATACAAAAAAACTAAGATGCATTTCCGTAAAAAAGGCTTGAAGATAGAATTCATTAGACCCTGAAAAGTAGCCGGTGCATTGGTAAGGCCAAAGGGCATAACCAATAATTCATATAATCCTTCATGAGTGTGAAAGGCCGTTTTAGCAATGTCATCTACCTTCATCTGAATCTGGTGGTATCCAGCCCGTAAATCAAGCTTGGAGAAAAAAGTAGCGCCCGTCAACTCATTTAACAGTTCATCGATAATCAGAATTGGAAACTTATTCTTGATAGTGGCCTCATTCAATTTGCGGTAATCAATACAAAATTGCCATCTACCCTCTTTTTTCTGTACCAAAACTACCGGGGCAGCAAAGTCACTAGAGCTTTCCCTAATAATGCCATGAGAGAGCATTTGTTGAATCTGATTCTCAATTTCAGTCTTCTGAACAGGATCCTAATGGTAAGGTCTGCAACTGATTAGCCGATCATTTTGAAGGGGAATTGAGTAATCGAACTTCCTGTGCAGAGGGAGGCCAGGAGGTTCAGCAAACACATCTCTAAACCTGTCGAGGAGTAATTGTAATTCAGTTTGCTGGTCCGCAGGGAGAGTAGCATCAGACTCCAATGTCACAAATAGTTGAGAAGGAGTGTGGATCAAATACAACTCATTAGCTATGACCAATTCACAAAGAGCTAAAACTTCCTCAGATTGGAATGACAAATCAGAGCCAATTCCCCCTAGTTCTACTGGCTGACCATGAAGTGAAAACTCAAAGGTTTTCAGGTCCATATCCATAGCAAACCAACCCATAGTTTTTAGCCACTGAATACCCAAAATAGCATCATACCATTGATTTTCATAACCAAGAAATCTGCAGAGAAGTATGAATCGCCCAGTTTCCAGCTCAAAGAGGGACATTGTTTAGTGATGCAAACCTTTCGAGAGTCAGCTACTGTGAGTCGAATGGGGTCTCGGTCGTGAAGTTTCAGCCTGAGTCGCTTAGCCACTGTAGCATCCAATATATTATGAGTACTGCCAGTGTCGATGAGGATAACAACTTGTTGATTCTTGATGTGGCCGATCAGTTTGAGGGTCGAGGTATTGGTGAACCCTTCAATGGCATTGATAGTGCCATCGGCGTCACCCTGGCTGTCACCTATAGCATCCTCAAAGTGATCATCGTCCTCATCGATTACTAGAGTAAAGAGGTGTGAATCTTTGCAACAATGGCCAGAGGTGAATTTCTTCGGGCACCAAATCGAAGTCGACCCGAGACCCGGTTGACCATCTCCTTCTTGAAAAGCTAGCGAGTAGACTTCGATGACGATGAAGTCACAGAGAATGAAGGGGAAGGTGATGTCGGAGGAACACAGCTGGGTTTGGCCGAGTAAGTGGACTTCGATGCCATTGTAGCAGATGGATCCGGAAGTGGGCTGGATTTGGAGCCCAAATTGAAATCGACCTGAGACCCAGTTGACCGACCCGAGAAGGCAGCCCCTGAATATTGGTCTTTGCGATTGCGCGATGGAAGCTGGCCGTAGATAGCGCGGACGGTGGCCTCTTGCAAACGCGCGGAGTTCATTGTCGTCGCCAATGTCGTCGGCGTGAGATTCAAGACCAGTTGTTGGATATCATTTCTTAATCCTCCAACAAAGAGGTTGATCGCGACTTCCTCTGTGATATCAACTTCAGAAAGCAATTCATCAAACTTCCTCTCATAGTCAATAACGGCTTCGTCAACTTGTTGCAATTTCTTAAGTGCAATCAGGGGATTCTCGTATCGCACCTTAGTAAACTTTGCCTCCATCTGTCGGAAATAATCATCCCATTTGACCTCAGAGAATGGCTGATGGCGCATGAACGTTTGGTGGCACCGAAGGGCATGGCCTTCCAAATGAATGCTGAGGAGGCGAATACGGTGGTCAGAGGGAGTGTTATCGACTTCGAAAAATTGATGGCAACGATATGCCCAGCCGCGGAAATCTAACCCATTGAAGCGTGGGAACTCGACGCGACTTTGCTTACTCGGAACGAAGTAGGGAGGATGAGGCTGCTGCAATTCATGAAATGTGCCGAAAAAGGGAAGACGAGGGCCAATGATGGTCGAGCCAAAGCTGCCTTCAGGGACTCCGATACTTCCGTTACCCCTGTTGCCATTCACTGGCTGTTTTCCAATAACCACGTTAAGAGACGCAACTCGAGACTCCATCGATTTTAGGCCTTCTTCCAATCAAAGAGCGATGTGCTTCAGTTCATTAATGTCTTGGGATCCTTGATTGAGGCGACTGTGTATTGCAGTTTGGAACATTTCAAAGCGACTTTCCAAATCACCAACACAATCCTGGAGTCGAGTGTCCGGCGGCGGCGCCATTGACCGAACAAAGTTTCTGATACCCTTGATACGCGGTGAAGGGAATAAAGAGGGAAAAGACAAGATAATTCATTCACGAAAACAATCCATATATGCTCTCTGCCTAGCCTGATAGTCTCTCTCATCTAACTAATTCCTGTGTTATTTACTATTACCCCCTATAGGATAACTATACATCACATTTTGTGTTTATCCTCATTGTCACATTTATGAATATCCCAAGGGACGAGTCTACCCTAAAACTCTGGCAATTCAAAGACTATCGTGTACAATCGAGGGGCCGAAGATGGTGGAGAACGTGGGAAAATTTAAAGGAATTGTCACTGGAGCTGACGGTGAGTGTGCTTATATAGTGATGCGATGCATGAGCCACCGCCGAAACTGCCAATTTCCTCGTCGGATCTCTTCTCAGCATCCTCTGCGCGAGTCTCCTGCTTCCCTCACCTCAGGAGACATTGTATTTTCAATTCCATGGAGTTAAAGTCAGGATGCTGGGGAGCCGAGATACAAGATCGAGATACTTGAAATTGGCATGAAATGCCTCGGTGCCGAGATCATGAAAAAGGATCCACGGCATGAAGCCATCAGCCGATATTCAAAGAATTCCGGGATGGGATAACCATCTTAGACACCGAGTTGGGTCACGACAGCTTGTAGCTCAATTCAGGGCATTATTATGCCGAGATTTAGGGAACACCGAGATAGTAGATGGAGCCGAGATTCAAATCTGGATGGTTTGAATTTGTGTTGGAACGTTGAGATAGTAGATGCCAAGACATATATTCCGAGATGGGTATACCGGCAAATATGGGAGAGCCGAGATTCCAATTCTGAGATGCCAAACTTGCTCCCACCGCTTGCCTCATCGTTGGAGACTTTTCTTGGCACCTTACTTGTATTTGTCTGTGTGACCAAAATACAGTGCCTTTCTGAGGTAATATTTAATAGAAGGCCCCAACTGTGAATTTGTTGTTACAAACATGCTTTGCTCCACCAGCTTCTTCTTATCGACAAAGTCATCATCAGTACGAGGACCATGATGAGGATCTTTAGGGTCGTATGATACTTACACCATGGCCACAGAGGAGGAGATTTACTCAAATCTCTTGCGAGGATATGCAAAAAGTTCCAAATTACTTAGTGGAAGAGCTATTCATGCTAGATTCATTAAAGGTCTCTTCCTTTATCGATCTTTCTCCAAAATCATTTGCCGAATATGTAGGTTAAAAGTGGAGATGTTCTTGGTGGCCTCAAGGTGTTTGAAGAAATGCCTCAAAAGAATGTAGTTTCCTGGTCTGCTCTAATTGCGGGCTTCATCCAAAATAGAATTATACAGGAATCCTATGTACGTCCAGCATTATCATGATGATGCCAAGGACCTTTATCTTGACTTTATTGTATTGAAGCATCATTTGGGAAATGGCATGTTGTTGAGCTAAGGTCTGGTGGCAAAGATATCCTGGTGACGAATGAGAATAAAATGCAGTACATACATGCAATGACAGACTACAAACTCAATCTACAGATCTTGTCCTTTCTCAAACGCATTCTATACCGGATTGACTGACCTTATATCTCCATCCTGGTTGAAGGTATTCAATGCAAGTAAATTTAATCAGTTACTTTTAGGTGGTTACAATGAACGAAGCCGGACAATCAAGATATTTTGGTAGATTCAAAGAAGAACTTCCGCTCTCTAGCAGTTTGTACACCTGAAGAAATGAGAATTTGGGGTCACTAAGTTCGAGGGCTGATTTCTGTTGGCTTTGTCATTTTTTCTTTCAGAGTTTAGTAAAAGCATTTAGCGTCTTCAGATAATGAGGCTGAAGTTCATCCACAATCTGTGTTAAATTACCAAAGCCTATCATACTCAAGAACACAGAAAAATTGAAAAATTGATGAAATGTAACATGAATTTTGAGTGCTTTGATTGAAACTCAAGTGCCTTCATTTGTCTTCCATCAAAACCAAAGCCTTGACATTTATGCTGATCTTGCAAGAATTGTACCTGATACATGTTTATTGTAATTTCTCTCAAGAGTATTTATTGTGCTGATCTTGAATAGATTTATCTTCCACCTCCGGTATTTATTCTCGGGTTCTGGATGCTGGATATTCAAGGTCCAACCGGAGGAGGTCCCATCATTGTCTGATAGCCATGGGAAAGTGGTTTATTATAGCAAAAAGGGGCTGTTTATTATATAATTTTAGGCCTTGGCATTATGTGATTCTGCGGTGATTTTTCCTGCAAAGAAAGATATTCCATGAGCAGTCAATATTTATGCTCGAAATTCTATTACCATCACTTATTGCCTTTGCATGCAATTTTGGGTTTTTTGAAGGCCAATGAAGAAAGGGAGAGGAACCCTTTGATTTCTTGTATCACCAAAGTAGGATCACGGACATTCCCCCTATGTAAAGCAAGCAAGGTTCTTTTTTTTGCTAAGTTGTATATAAAAGAGTAATGATTGTTTTAATTGATGAATCATCTTCATCAGAATTCAGCAACAGCAGGATCCTTTTCAACTAGTAGCTACATTCAAGCATAGCATGATGAAGAGTCTCTTCTTTCATGCAACCAAACATACAATTGCCACTCAGAGGAAGATGATGGTATCTCAGGATATCAGTAGCTGGTAGTGCTTTATGAAATAGCTTCCAGATCGACAATAAGTGCTTATAGGGTAAAGAAATGGACCATAAAATTTTCCAAAAGGGATCTGTGGATACTTGTCCATTCCTGGTGGCTGCTAAATAATGCTTATATCCCTCTTTGACTGTATATTGTCCAGAGAAGTGCCCATCCCATATAATTTTTGCCATGCCACCAGTGCTACAAATAATGGCCATGAAGTAGATTTGGATTTTGGTATCCTAGTTACTTTGGCTTGTGAGGAGCAGGAAATTGCTAGACTTGTTTTGAGTATGATGCGGAAAATTGCTGAACTTACAAATGTTAATTGGTCTGCTTTATGGCACCAGTTATGTGCTAGCAAAGATGAAATTGTTCATCTTCGTGAAGAAGAGAAAGCTGAAATTTCCGATATGGCTAAGGAACATTTGGCTTGACCCGGCCACCAAAGGTCTCGTGAACCAAGTTCCTCTCATATTCACAGCCAATGTGTGACCCAGGTACAACCAAAAAGATAATAAGTTGCCAAATGTGTATCAATTTTAATATTGGTATCTACCGACTTCCATAAAGATAAGTGTCAGGGAATGATATCTATGAAGAGCCTTAACCCAAGTTGAGCACTGGGTCTGCATATTTTCCTTATCTAAATCACTGGTGGATATTTGTAATTGCTGCTGGAGATGGTAGTTGAATTGATCTACTTTGCAAGTCGGTTTTTGGAACACTTTGACTGGCTATTCTAACTGCTGGAAGATGAAAATATCTTACTATCTAGAGCATATGCAGCTTTTATTGTTAGCTTGTAGGTTTTTCGCTCGTGTAAAGTTTTGATGAATCTAATTAAAATCTGGGCTCCGTGTAAAGTTTTGAAGGCAGACTCGGTTACACTAAATCTGGTTAAAATCCAAGTTCCGTGGAGATAAAGGCTAAAACATATTCCTCTGCGATGTGGTAATGCCAATATAATGGCTAAAACGTATTCCTCCAGGATGCGGTAACGCCGAGAATTTGGCTAAAACGTATTCCTTTGGGATGCGGTAACACCAACATTATGGCTAAAACGTATTCCTTCAGGATGAGGTAACGCCGAGATTTTGGCTACAACGTATTCCTTCGGGATGTGGTAACGCCCACATTAAGGTTAAAACCGGGATGCGGTAAAACCGAGATAACGGTTAAAACGTGCTTCCTTTGGAACACGGTAAAGCCGATGAAGCCCATTATGGCTGTGATGCATCAAAGCTTAGGGTAATGAAGCGAGCCATCACAACGACCCTGATCAAGTCGGAATGTTTAGAGTTTGGTTGCAACATTGAACCTAGATGTGACGGATGGCTCTTACTCTCGATTGATTTCTAGTCAACCACACTGGGGCGTCTAGCTCATAGGTGGTCCCGGACCCGTATGTTGCGCAATGAATTCCTGACTTTGGCCCAGTCATCAAATAAAACTCGAACGAGTTTTGAAGGCGGACCCAATTACACCAAATCTGGTTAAAATCCCGACTCCGTGTAGAGTTTTGAAGGTGGACTCGGTTACACTGAATCTGGTTAAAATCCAGGATCCATGTAAAGACGACTATAACGCCAAGTCTATTTAAATGATTGAATGTGGGTAAACAAACCCATTTTCAGAAATCATATTGCGATGGCTATGTCGCCAAGTCTATTTAAATGACTGAATTCTGGGTAAACAAACCCGTTTTCAGAAATCATAAACCCAGAATCTCGGTGTTAGAGTATATAACCCGAAATCTCAGGTCAGCACACAAGGAATCCCAACAACCACGAATACTTGGTCCGGGTTGGGAAATCAACACATCTCGACAGTTCATAAACCTGAACTACCGGGTTAGGGAGCAACAGAGTGAACAATGAGTTGTTTGTGGAAAAGCATTCTATCAATAACCGACGAGGTTAATGCAAACTCAGAAAAGCATTCAAAATGAGCAAGCTAAACGATTTGCGCAAACAGTAAGTATTTTCCATTTATTATAATTTGCTTACATATTATTAAATGCAGGAATATAAACTAGGTAATTATCCCGGGGAAAATTGCTACGAAAACAAGTAAGGGATCTTATTACTTCTCAAACAACCCGGATAAACTGGATATATCTCACCCAAATCCGCGTTTCACATCAAACAATTAATGCATCCTAGCAGCTCGGAGACCTGAACTATTGGGTTTGGGGGCAACTGTTATGGATTCAAATATTAGGCTCATCCAAGGTGTAGTCCAACAAGAGACAACTAATACATTTGGGCTAGGAGGCACAAGAGGCCCAACAGTTCAAACCCTTATCCTAAGGTAGCCCTATAAATAGATGGAAAACCCTAAGGTATGCATCTTCTGAGCTCTTTCTCATCTACAATTCTGCCCACACAAAGCACACACCCCACTCCCTTAGGCGAAAGCCTTCATTTGTGTGCACAAAGATCTCATATTCTTTGAGGTATCTCATTTATGGATAGTTGGGAGAGAGCTATTCGATCCTATATCAACATACTAGTCCACCTAGGGCTTTACATCTGTGTTCTTATGACAGAACATAGCTCCTAGCAGTAATTCTAGATTATTCAATTTATGATAAATTAAAATTGATTTATCCATATGTTCTCCTGCTCTACTTATAGCAGAATTTATATTTAAGGTAAATTTTAATTTTTGATATATTAAATTTCATGTCAACATTTCTAATATATTATCTTGTACATTATTTATTATTCTTCCATATGTTATTAATAATTCTATAGGTGAGTCTATTCCACTATGAAAATATGCTTTAACTAATATATATAATTGTATTCCTACTATATAAATTTATGAAACTTCATCTTTAAAAGGTAATTTTGATATTTCATGTTCTATTAATGCTTTACTTATTAAGGGAATTCTTAATACTCCTTCTGTTAATGTAGATTCAATAGGATGTTTCTTCTCTAATACTACACATGTATATTTCTCTTTTTTTCTTTGATTTTATTATTTTTCCTACTTTTTGAATAAAATTCTCACTTTTTATATGTGCTACTGTCATATCTAATGTTTTATCTTTCATTTTATCATATTGATTTTTTTATTTTTTTTGTTAAAATTCATTCTCTTTTCTAGTGTTCCTTCATCTATATTTCTATATTCCTCATATTTATTATATTTCTGGTTGCTTGATTCTCCTATTTCCAATTCATTTGCATTCATCTATATAATTTATAATCTTCTTCTATATGATTCATATGATTCCTCATTTAAACTTTCATTATCTGAATTATTATATATTTTATATATTTCTATTTCAGGATTTTCTATGTCACTATATACTCGTTCATCGAATTCTAAGGGTTCTAATTCATATTAGCTTGTTCCATTATTTTCATTGTTTTTTGATTCTTTCGTTTTTTACACTTTGTCGATATATGTCATATTTTTCCACAATTATAACATCTACTTTTATTAGGTTTTTTCTTATAATTTATATTTTTTCCTTTTTTCTTAAAATTTTTTTGGTTTATATTTTTAATAAAAAAAATCTTAGGATATTTTTAAAATTTATATATTCCTTTTCTTTTATTCTTTCTTATTTTTCTTTTTTCTTTGCGTCCCCATCAAAATTTCCTCAATGCTTAGCAAGTTGTGGTATTTTCTAAGAATAAAACTTATAATATTTTCTTTAACTCTCACTTTAGAAAACTTACTCCTATACTGAGTAAGTAAATTTTAATTACCATAAATTAATTTCTCCTAAAATATTACTTAGCTCTAGAATTTAAAAAAAATGAAGATGTTACATGGAGGGGGAGAAGGAGGTGGTGGAGGTTGTGGAGGGAGACCAGCAAGTCTTCAACATGACATTTTATCTTGGCAATTGAAAAAATAGAGAAGGAAGATGAAGAAATAATATCATAAATATAAGGAAATGAGGAGTTTATATAGATTGAAAGTGACAGATTTTTAATGTGTAAGAAATCTAAAATAAGATAATTTCGTAATCATCAATTTTTGACAAAAAAAAAAATATTTTTTATTGAAAAATCATAAGTTGAAAATTTTCAATGTCGACCGTTGAAATTGTATGTAAATGGTGCATGTCTCATTACAATGATAAGCACAGAAAATGATTCCATTTTAAGTACATTTTTTAATGTTACAAATTATTTAAAATGACTTAATACTTAGGATCAAATGGAGTACAATATGAATGTATTCCTCTTCTCCTATTTATAAAACATCCTATTTATAAAACAAAAAGATAACATTTTTTGACTTGTTTATAAGTCATTTCATTAAATTTTGTATATGAATGTTTAATTTTACTATTATTTTGTAAACTTTGTTCTTATGGGATATTGTGAATATTGTGCAATATCCTAATTTTAATTTTAGAATTTAAGTATATTTAAAAAATAAAAAATAATAATAATATGAAAGAAATGAAAAAAAATAATAATAATCAAGAAGTGGCAGATGCCCCACTTGTCAAAAAGGGGCAGCGTGGCCCCTTTTTGTAAAAAGGGGCATGTGGGTGGGGTATTTAATGGATTTGGCTCCCATCCACCTCCCTTATCATTCACTTTCCATCCTCTTCTTCATCTCAACCGTTGGATTGAAATCTCAACGGTTCAGATTTAATCTTTTATAAAAATATTAATAAAAAATTAAATTATTAATATATTTTAAAATAATATTTTTATAAAATATTAAATCTGAACCGTTGAAATTTCAATCCAACGGTTGAGATGAAGAAGATGATGGGAAGAGGATGATAAGAGAAGTGGATGGGAGCCAACTCCGTATTTAATACCCACCCGATTTATTCCGACAATAATACCCCCACAATCAACCATGTGATTTGCAAAATTTTGGTTTAAACGCAGGCGCGTTTTGGTACTGTTTCTCCACAGATCTAGATCTAAGGGAAGTTATAAGATTATTTAGGTAATTAAACTAACTTTTTTTTAAGATATTTTTTTCATGAAAGTTATTCTATGTATTTTTTATTTTCTAATGAGGGTATTATTGTCCTTATTAGTGAAATTTTTGGGGTAAAAATTTTAGAATTTTGTTTTTAGTTTTGACAATAGATAATTATATATATGTAGAATATAATTAATAGTAAATTTTAATAGGTTTTGTATCCGTTAATTGATTGTTGTAGAAATTTAAAATTAATTTTCTACTTGAAAAGTTTAGGATGTATCTCTCTTATAATATGTTTTTACCGATTAAATGTGATTTATTTTGGATGCTTTGATATTAGATAAAGTATTTTTGAGTTAACAAGTTTGGGTCTTATGAAGTCTAAAGCTTAACGGTATTCATAATAATGTCTTGATAAATGGTTTGATCAAACCTATAATTAATTATTTTTTTTAAAGAAAATGGAGAATGTTACATATTGAATAGGGATGAAGTTGAAAAGTAGATAAATTTTAATTATAGTTTGTAATGTTTAAAGTTTTTCTTAATTATAGTGAAACATATTAGAAGTGACTTATAAATATGATTAAATAAAGTAGAATGATGTAAGCCATGGTGACGAATTTACAAATGCAAGCGATGATGTCCTTCACAGTACAAAAGAAATTATATAATTAAGGGTTACAACTTACAACTACTCAGCGAAGGAGCCATAGTGAGGTTGGGTGCATCTACATATCACCAGAGGTTAATTAGCGAAGACGTGAGGTTGACTTCACTCCTATATATGCATATATAGGAAAAGGCGTAAAGCACTTCATCCACAAGTTTTAATAGATTGGTGCTAGCTATCTGCTCCTCTTTAATTTGCTAAACCTGAACCTATTGAACCATCAGGTTAGTAATATCTCTTTCTTTCACACATATCATTTTATGCGTGTCTTTAATTTCTGTAATTTAACTTGTGTATGTTTGTGTGGGGGGTTTGTGTACTCATTAACTAATTAAGAAAAAAAAAATATTTGGGGGGCCAAATGTATAAATTTTGTATTAAAAAAATCCATTTTATATTAAATATTTAGAACAATTTTTTTTGGGGGGCTTGAGAAGCTCCGTCTCTATAGTTTGCCCTATTCTAACCTCTTTATTTTTAATATTTCCAAACAACAATGCCATCTTTTCTTCGACACTACTCTCACTTTCCCCAACCCCTTCACAATGACATCACTATGGCCGTCGTGTCACCACTTTAGTGAATTGAGGTATTAGATTTAAGGTCAAACTCGATCTAGAACTGGCTCCTATGTTTAGGATTGAACCATTGGGGGATGTCTGATCAATAACATTGAGTAGATGAAAACTTAAACATGGATTTCTATATTTATTCTTAAGAATTGAAGAAAATTATAGTTCAATGGATTCTTTTTTTCAAAGAAAATTATATTTTCCTTATAATAACTAAAAAATACCTTGCCTATAGAGCCATTATCTACCAATATATCACAATTACCTTACCTAATGGATAAGCACGGAAATTTTGGGAATCATATCAAATAAAAACAATATTTTAAGAAACACTTTCAGATGTCTTCAAAGCAGTAAAAAGTTGATTTAGCTGACAGAGAAAATAAAGGTCTAGAAAGAACAATTAATCAAACTCAATCACTCACCGATTATACATCTACCCATGACAGGATTAGGGGGAACGCCATCCATTTTGGCTTGAGATAGGAGCATTTGAGCTGCTTCCAGATCGTCCTTTCTATATGAGAGCAGGAAAAACGGAAAATCTGATGAAAAAGTCCGCAGATATTAGACAATGCAATCTTCTCAGATCACTTACTTCTCACTTGCAACTATAAGTATTGCGTATGTGATGCTGTTTGGGCATAAGCCCAATCCTTTCGTTTCAAACAAAACCTCCATATCCTTGTGAAATTGATCCCCATCACCTGTAGGGAACTCTCAATGTTAGTTAGAATCAAGTATGTAAATCATACAGCAATACTCAAACTACATAAAAAACCAGGACGGAAAAAATGACTTAGCAGCTATGAGACTTTTTTCCCACGTCCATGCAACAGAGGTAAAGCAGAACTGTTATCAAATTTTATGAACAAATTTCCTTTTACTATATAGTGTCATCATTATCCCAGTTGCCACTGTCAGTAAACTATAGTAAGAAGTATAGAAAACATTTCAACTTACACAGAGCAGTGATCAAAGCATTCGCTGTTGAAACACTATGCACCAAGTTACGGGACTTAAGATCCTCATATAGCTCTAATGCTTTCTCCCAAATAGAAATCCAATAAGTGAAAATTCCAGCAGAAGCAAATCGAACCAAATCGAACCAAATTCCAGCTGTTGACTGGATTGGCCTTTGAATAATTATAACACCAAATCGAACCAGCAGAAGCAAATCGAAAACTAAATAGAAGCTTAAACACCAAACCGAACCACCATAAGCAAATCAAACACTGCCTTCTACGTCTCAGGTAACTTCGCAAACGAGGGAAAAGATATAAACATAAAGACAAGAATTGGAGTTACTAACCTGTTTTCGGGTGTACACAGAATGGAGCTTTAACCAAGTGATTCACGGCAAACGATGGGCAGAAGACGCGAAGGCAAACGAGCTCGAAGAATCGAAGTAGAGAAGTGGAAGAAGAAGGCAACGGTTTGTGAAGTAGGGTTTGAAGCTTCAGAGTTCAGACAACCTAGAGAACTAGGAAATGTGTAAATGTGAATCTTTTTTTTTTTCTGCAATTAAGTTAAATAGCAGGAACCATGAAAATTGTGGGGGGAGAATAACAAAGGGAGAGAATATAATTTGGATGGGTTGAGTCCGCGTGCAAATAAGGAGGGAGTGAAGAAGAAAGCGCAGGACAATAAGGAGGGGTTGGGTTTCTCTCATTATCCCTTATCATCTTTAAATCCTATCCATCCAATCAACTACAATATCACTTTAAACTTTCTCTCACCTTCTCAATCAATGGCTCAGATAGACTAATGAGAGAAAACGAGAAAAATGATGATGAGATAATCCTATTCCCAATAAGGAGGGAGTGAAGAAGAAAGCTTAGAAAAATAAATAAATTAAGAGATGGGAATTTAGCTCTCTCAATTTTTCTTAAAAAATTCATTGAGCTCAGAGCTCACTCGTTTTCAATATATTTTTTTAGGAAAATTATAATAAAGGACCTGAAAAAAAATATTTATTGAGAAGGATCATAAAAATTATAATTATTTAGAAGGACTAAATACAAAAATATAAAATTAAAAATACTAAGATACCACTAGGGAAATCTTATTTATTCCCTCCTACATTCTCTCCCATATTCTATTTTTAAAACTAATACAAAATTCTAAATTTTACTAAATTAGCTTTCTCAAATTTTCCTTTTTTACAACTTGCATAGCACTCTTCAATTTTTTCAAAGTTATAATTTCTTAAAATCAACAAAAAATTTACTTAAAAATATATTTATAGAATTTTAGTCAAAATTAAGGTCTTTTATAATTTATTATATATCTTAAACCAAAAGAGTTTATATGATTTATTTTTATTTTAGAATAAATTTATGTGGGCTAAAAATTGGTTTAATGTTAATAAAATAAAAAAATTATATATTATATCTTGAAAAAACATGAAATGAGTTTAATTTTTACTTTTATAAAAAGTGCTTAATTGATATTAACATTGATACTTGCTAATATATATATGGTAGCTTGATGATATGTTCCTTAATTAAATTATCTATTGATTATATGAATAGGGAACTTGTTAAAAATTAAAATTTAAAAACATATGAGTTTGAACCGTATAGTTTACATGAATATGAAACATGATGAAAAAATAAAAATTAAAAAAAGAGATATTATAATATTACATGTGAATGATTGACGGTTTTAATTTTCATTTTAGTCATAGTTGTTTCCCATGGGGTTCCAATACACAATTGTTTCCCTTGCATAAAGATTGAGATATGTTGATGCACGCACGCTTGCACAGATGCAAGCAGATGAGAATTTGGGGGAGAGTGATAGGGCTTGTAGTTTGCACCAATTAGAGAACTTCCACTAATTCAGAAATGGAGGGAAGCTGCAAAATTTTTGTGAAATTTTTGGAGGGAGTGTTGGGATGACACAAAAGGCTTGAGAATCTGATAACGCCTCGCACTGGAAATAGCCTCATGAATGAAGGTTCAAAGAAGTAATAAATAAAATAATATCATTTTTAATTACACAATGACTATCTCAAATAAAATAAAATAAAAAATCATAATATGAAATAAATTTTAATGATAATTAAAATAAGAGGCTATTTATATTAACATAATAGAATTCAAATTGAGAAATTTTTTTAATTTCTTTTATTAATTATCGTTGGAAAAAATAAGAATTTAAAAATAATTTTAAAGATTTTACGATGTATAGGTTGTTTTGATTTATAGCCTTATTGAGAGTGTTTTGAATATATATGAATTTTTCACTTATGATCTTACTTTCTGTGTGTGTTTTTAGTGATAAGTTGGGGCAATTGAGCTTAATTAAATTAAATTATATTTATTAGGAAAAAGACAGAAAAGAGATTTGAAATTGTAAAATATCAAATCATATATGTTACTAAGAGTTAACTCTTCATCTCTCACACACACACGTACATATATATACTAGTACATACAAACATAATTATCATCTCTCTTAAATACACACATATTCGCTATCACAAGTGCACGAGTCACGCCAAGTAATAAAGTGATAAGTAGAGAAATGATTTCCATGAGGGTTTGATTAACAAATGATCAAGCAAGAGGCTTAGTGAATTCAATTAAGTAGAGCCATGAGAAATTTCGATATGGAAAGAGTGATAAATGCAAATGATAATTAACTTCAATAATTAAATGGAGCCTAAGATTATTTCTCTCATTCGCATTTCATAAAACTAGATAAATTTCCTCTCTACTAGTATTTCAATGAATAAATATGTTAGAAGTAAATTTAAAAGCACTTCACTCTCAAATGTACAACACACACTATCTCTCAAACTCTCTTTATCTCACAATAATCCAAAAAATTAATTTATTTTTTGATAAGAAATTACATCAATAAACATATTTATTGTATAAATGTCATAAATAAAATTAAAAAAAAACTAAAATTAAAAAAAAAAAGAGATTCTCGACGACGACACATACTTTTGGCGGCGACAGAAATTGTCGCCGCTGAAAGACTAACTTTCAGCGGCGACAACATAATGTCGCCGTTGAAAATCATACTTTCAGCGGCGACTCTCATATGTCGCCGTTGAAAGTTAGTCTTTCAGTGGCGACTCTCATATGTCCTTTTTTTTTTTAGTGGTTGATCTTGATAAGTTTTTATAAAGGAATTGATTTTTTTTTTTTTTGTAATATTGTTCATTGAAGTCTTGGATTTTTTTTAAATAGAATATTATATTATATTCTATTAAACAAAAATCCTTAAACAATTTATTAATAAAATGAACACTTGATTTCTGCCACTTAGTTTACTGACAAATTTTAAATACAGCCAATAACTCAACACCCAAGAAAGGAAGCTCCACAAATTAACGTGCTGGTTTTCAAGAAAAGAAACAATTTTGCATCATACACTTACGACAAAAGATTCTAAATTTGCAACTCCTTACCCAAGTGATCTATAATGTTTTGAAAAAGAGGTGCAAAATCCACTGGCCTGTGCAACACACGAGGACAATAAATTAAAATATTATACAAATTAAAATATTTTCTGAATAAATATATCAGGGACATGACACGAAAATAAAATCTTCGGGCCATGCCTATTGTGCCTCCGGAGATTTCGCAGCGACAGTGTGTGTGGGTTTAACTATTTTTGATTGTGGTTATTTTATTATCCATCCATCTATTAACTATTTTAACTATATAAAGGTAGACCAGTCAGTTACCGGTGGGGCAATTGCACAATGAACAGGGGTAATGGAAGGTAGTTTCAGAATATTTTTATATCATAAATTTTAAATTTTTAAATAAAATATTTAAAATATTATATATAAATTAAAAAAGGATAAGATATTGTCACTACCGATTTTTCACCGCTAGATCAGAATCTCAATAGGAGAGAGAAATAATAAAGATAGATGAGATTTTGATCTAACGGTGAAAAAGTGGTAATGATAATATCCTATCTCAAATTAAAATATTGTGATTTTGTGTTAAAAAGAAGTACGTAGAAAGTCCAAAGAAAAATCATAAATGAATTGAAAACCATAGATAAACGATTTGCTCAAAGCTTAAAATATCATATAAGAAGCATCAGTTCTGAATCTCTATTTTTTCTTAGCATCCTACGTGTATGTAGAATTTAAAGCTGGTTCATGATAGTTAGTTGTCATAATTATATTTGTTCCTCTATGTTACACTCAATACAAATGTTTATGCAAATATGAATAAAGTCAAATTCAACAACGTCAAAATACTATGTGCTACATGTAATGAGTTGCATAAGTTGTATACTCCATTTACACAAAAACTAATAAACAATTACAACATGTCTCATGCTATTAAATTTTAAAATACTTCTTCGTATACAATATTGCAAATCTTATTAGTTGGGTGACCTTCCTCATCTAGGATTGAAATTTTCAATCCTTCCTTCTTTCTGACACATGCCACGAAGGAGGTATAAACCAATGTTCAACAAACTTTGTTCTTAACTTTTATTGATGGTCATTGCATATGAGAGAATTATCGAGATTGTCTATGACATAGAGTGAATGGCAATGATGCATCTGATGGTGTATTGTTGTTCTGGGAATCAGGACCTTTGTACCTATGCCATCACCCGACATTATGTCTGCTCCAATTATATGCTTTTCAAGCCTTGTGACAATCAATTGTGTCCCATTAAACAATCTAATGGACTTGTCAATATTACACATCAACATAATAGGGATGCCAACCTTGAGTTTCAACCGATGATTAGGAAGGCCAGGCATTAATAATGTATTTAGGAGTCCAGTCGAATGTAGGTTTGCCATAGAACTATTTAACCTATCCTGCTTTGATACACTATCTTCACTTAAATATAATTTTTCTTCTTCAGGAAGCATGCCAAGCACATAATTATTTACCTCATCAACTATAGACAAGGTACACGTTAGAATAGCATGGTCCATGAAATTTGTTTTATCATTTAAATGATCCAGTAAAGCAGGATAAGTATTTTCTACAATGCACTCCAATGGATCAGAAGTCGGATGCAACATGAACTCATCAGGGATGGAAATTAGTTCGTTGATTTCATCAAAAGTTGGCACACTACCGTCTCTAATAGATACAATCCAATCACCAAATTCTTGAATGGCTCCACTATCCTCACATGATGGAGAGCTTTCTAAGCACATATTTTTAGTTAGAATGAAAATCTTGCAATATTTCCATAAATACAATGCATTATTTGCAGTGAATAATATATCCTCTCGATAACCCCTCGGAATGACTAGCAATATTTGCCTAAAATCTTCTCTAAGGACAATAACCATTCCCCTGAATGGTTTAGAAGACGCATCCATTGCTACATAAAATATTTTTAATGTCCGTTTTTGGGCCTTCTCTATATCCCTTTCTAGAAATAGCCTATGTGAGCGAGGTAAGAAAATAATGTCACTTTAAGAGGACGACTTAAGGTTTTTCCTTTTAAAAAAAAAAACTGATTAAGACTGGAGAATAAAAGGTGAAGGACTAATAAGAACCCAAAAATATTCAGATTTACTATTTTTTCAACTTTTTCAGTAAATCATCGAGTCGCCAAGGAAAGTGGACGATCAGTGTAAGTTGTAATAGTGTCACTATGATCGATCTCTGGCTTTTCCTCGACTGATAAAACTTTGCAATATGTAAATCCAAATCAAAATTATTCAATAATCCTAAATTAATTTGAATTTAATGATGAAATTGTGTACTACGGTGCCAGTGGCCAGAGTAAGATGAGAATAGTGGCGTTGGGTTTCTCTCATTATCTTTTTTTCATCATCTCTCATAATCTCTAAAACACATCTGTCTAATCAAATACAATACTACTTTGATTTTTCTTTCATTTACCCAATCAAGGGCCCAGATGAGTCCAATGAGAGAAAATGAGAAACAAGATATGGAGAAGTTCTCCTTCCAGAATAGTGAGATCCAGAGGCGTGGTGGTTACACGGACTCTAAAAAGTGTAGCAGTGTGACGAGATATCAGTTTCACAGAGGAATTAATTGACACCATGCTCGTCAGAACTCCTAATCTGTCCTCACCGGCTTGACTCACAAATTGATTGAACACTATACTCCGTTTAACAAGAAAAACGGAAATGCAATTAGATTAATCTGCGATTTCCAGAAATCAGGATCTTAAAAGGCAAATGCAGAGCAGTTAGGGAGTTTAGTTTACCATCATGGTGATAGTGGTTTTCTTTAGATTTGCCTCCGTCATCAAAAGGAATACACAAATTAATCTGTCACTGTCATGGTCGTAACGGTTCTGTTCCTTCAGATCCACCTCCGTCATGGCAAGGAAAGTGGCCATCGGTTTACACAAATTAACCCGTACGTATGCTCGAAGGAAGATTCCTTCACAGGAGGGGTAAGTTGGAGCAGATTGTCCTCCGGCGAATCCCAGGAATCGCGGATACCATCAGAAACAAGATCAGAGGAGAACGAAAGGATCAATTGAGTGTGAGCTTGAGCACAGAAAGTTAGGAGCGAGAGTTAAAGGAAGACCGTGAAGGCGAAAGAAGGGTTGGGTTGCTCTCATCATTCTTTTCTCATTATCCCTCATAATCTCTAAATTACATCCATCCAATCAACACAATACTACTTTTACTTTTATCTCATTTTCCCAATCAACGGCCCAGATTGAGCCAATGAGAAAAGAGATATGGAGAGAATCTCCTTCTAGTGAAGGAAGCGGCTATGGTCCATGCACTTTGCCTTCGCTGCAAGAAAAACGGGCCATTTTTGGCCCAAAACTATTGAGTTTTCCCTCTCTTTTTTTTGAAAAAATATTTTAGACACTGACTGTTACTTAAAAGATACTAAAAAGATATTTCAGGATACTGATTGGTACTAAAATATACTTCATGATCTTAAAAACTTATTTTAGGATTTTTAAAAAAATATTTTAGGGTATTGACTAGTATTAAAAAGATATTTCAGGATACTGACTGGTACTGAAAAAATACTCATGATCTTAAAAAATTATTTTAGGATCTTGAAAAAATATATTGAAGTATATTTTTAATATTAGTCAGTACCTTAAAATATTTTTTCAAGATCTCAAAATAATTTTTTCAAGATCATGAAGCATTTTTCAATACTAGTCAGTATCCTCAAATATCTTTTTAGTACCAGTCAGTACCCTAAAATATTTTTTTTAAGATTCTAAAATAAGTTTTTAAGATCATGAAGTATTTTTTTTCAGTACCAGTCAATATCCTGAAGTATCTTTTTAGTAACAGTCAAGGTCTAAAATATTTTTTTAAAAAAAGAAAAAAGAGGGAAAGCTCAGTAGTTTTGAGCCAAAAACGGTGTGCTTTGTGTGCAGTGGAGGCAAAGTGCATTGGACCATAGTCGCGTCCACTAATTTAAAATTGGGCTACTTCTGAAATCCCAATTTTAAACGTGATGTGAAAAATTAATTTTTAACGTTTTTTTTATTAAAGGGACACCCAATATATCAAAATTTTAGCACATAGTTATAAAAAATGCCACCATCTTTATTTTTTACTTCCCTTTTTAGACTTCTTTTAAGAAAATAAAATTCATTTCTTGTAGTAATGATCTGGTGGTAATGGCCAACAATATCACGAAGTGTTCTGTCTAGAGCTTTAAAGCAATGTTTATTTGTCATAGGGGCCTCATCCCAAATAATTAGAGATGTGTGGATTAATAGTTGTGACCCTTGCTTTATACTCCTTCCGGTCCTAATTATAAGACAATATTTGAGAGTTGGTTTTGGTTCTAATTATAGGACAACATTCTAATAATTGTCAATTTTTTCCTAAAATACCCCTATTTTATTCTCTCAAGTGTGTTTGATTTTTTGTGACTATATATATGTGGACGCATATACTCTTCCAGTCAACGAAATTTTTAGATATATATATATATATTTGTGTGTGTGTGTGTGTGTTTTTTTTTTCCTAAAATACCCCTATTTTATTCTCTCAAGTGTGTTTGATTTTTTGTGACTATATATATGTGGACGCATATACTCTTCCAGTCAACGAAATTTTTATATACATATATATATATATATATATATATATATCTGTGTGTGTGTGTGTGTGTGTGTGTGTGTGTGTGTGTGTCTATACACAAATATCTATAGACACTATAGACACATACACATATATGTGTGTGTCTACATATATGTATGTAATATGTGTGTGTCTACACACATATATTTTGTGTCTGTGTGTGTGTGCACATATATGTGTGTGTCTACATATATGTATGTGTCTACACACATATATTTTGTGTGTGTGTGTGTCTATACACAAATATATATGTGTGTGTGTGTCTACACATATATATTTTATGTGCGTGTGTGCGCACAAATATATATAGACACCCACCCACCCACCCACACACACACACACATATATATTTATATGTGGGTGTGTGTACTGTGTGTGTACATATATGTATATTTGTGTGTCTGTCAATATGTGTGTGTACAAATATAAACACACACACATATATACATGTATATCTTTGTGTGTTTATATGTGTATGGGTGTGTGTGTCTGTCGATATATGTACACACATATATACATGTGTGTGTGTGTCTATATGTATACACATATATATGTATATATAGCAAGACCATTATTTCAATTAGATAGCATGTGGAAAAAAATAGGTTGGAGAGGCATGTGGTAGGAGCTACTGATTTACTTTCACTTAGGTCATTTTAAATTTTATATAAGGACAATTTAGGAAAATGAGTAAAATTAACTAATTTAACTTCTTTCATTAATCTCTCCAAAATTGGTTAAATATGTCTTATAATTAGGACCGGAGAGTATTATAAATCGAGTCTTTAGTGATGCTCAGTGGGATTGCAAACTGAGAATGAGCTGTTTTAACTTTTTGCAGGAGAAGAGATGCAATACCGCTAGAAACTATTTTTCCATTAGCTTGAAGTGACGTGGATAGTGTCCGCCACTGCTAGGTCTTCCCAGTTCCCCTATAACCATTGACAAATTAGAAACCGCCACTTGTTATATTGCCAGCACTAATTACGGTGGAATATATTCATTCTTGATCTGCAGGTAAATTGGTTAGCAATACTGACAATTCTTCTCTCAATTTACCGACATCAATGTTCATTTCATTCTACAAGAATCTATTCACACCCATAACAAAGCTAGGCATTTATGGGTGGGGCATAAACTCATTGTCACTGAGACTTCATCCATTAAGATTTGAGATACTTTCTAGTTAACGTAATGCAGCATTGTGCAATTCCACCTCAGTAAAGCTAAAATCTGTGCAGGTGCAGATACCAAATCCAATTAATTATTCATGTAGGGGCAGATAAATACACACATATTAGTACATGATTAATCTCTAACTTTGTAAAGCAGTTACATGACTAATCTCTATCAAAACACCAAACTCTAACCCTCTAAATTAACTTTCTAACTTTGCTCTTGTTACTTAACAAATTTTGAGCTACACAAACATTTGTTTTCATAAAATAAATAATACATACACCACATAATTACTATTCTGTTTGAACCAAAACCCCCCCATTACTATTCTGTTTCGCTGTTACTGATTTAAACCCACTGCGAATTCGTTGGGAAAACGATCTAGGTTTCCATTATACTGCAAAATTATATTGATCCTGGTTATTTTGGGAGATCACGACAAATCTCTTTCAAAATATGGTGCCACTGTCGGGGAATTTGCATCGGTTTGATTAGTAATAGTAGTGTAAATATATAGACGTTAGAGCAATTTTCGTGGTTCGGGTGACTGGACATAAATTTTTCTGACCCAGATCACTCAGACCAGGTCTTATTCACAAGGAATTGACCTAATTTCCCCAAATTCCAACGTTTAGACCCCTTTTTCGCTGTTTTTAGTTTCAGTTTCATGATTTCTACTAGACAGCTTTTCGGAGTATCTCCGAATGGGCTGAAATTTTGTGAGTTGATAGAAAATGACCTAAATATCAAGACACAATGCCTGCGCCTGTGGTCTTGAGATTTAAGCCAAATTCCATCGTTTAGACCACTTTTTCAATTTTTAAGTTTTTTATTCCATTTTTGGGTTCTCCAATAGTGTAGAAGTTGCCCTGTCCAAGTCCCATAAATTTTAAAAATCATTTGATAGTGTTTTGGACTTGTTTTGGTCAATTTCTAACATAGGTTTGTAGATTTTGTGTTTTTGTTTTTGTGTTATCTTAGTGTTTTTCTACTTTTTACCACTTGTTTTTGATGTTTTTACCACTTTTTGTGGCATCTTCGTAATTCTGAGTATCTGCAAATTCTGCCTTGTGTTTATGCTGCATGAGTACCAGGAGTACTACTAATCCAGAAGACTTGTTGCCATTTGATCTTGAAATATAAAGAACAATTCTTACTGCTAGAAGAGTTGTTAGGTTAAGTCATAGGATTAATACTGAACTGGACACTGAACTGGAGTTTGATTGTGATCATTCTGATTGTGTTCATTCTATTGATCTTTCTGATTGTGTTTCTAATAGTACTTCTGATAGTCTTGTAGTTTTCACTGATTCTAGTAGCAATTTTGCTAACTCTGAAATTATGGCAGAACAAGCAGAGCATCCTACTTTGAAAGAATTAGCTACCCCTAATGTGGGCAATCAAAATTTGTGTATTCAATATCCTGAACTTGCTGCTAACTTTGAACTGAAATATGGTCTTATCCATTTGTTGCCTAAGTTTCATGGTCTTGCAGGTGAATGTCCTCACAAGCATCTCAAGGAATTCCATGTGGTGTGTAGCACGATGAAACCTCAAGCAATTGATGAGGACCACTTTAAGCTGAGAGCTTTTCCATTTACCCTAGATGGTGTGGCTAAATATTGGATGTACTATTTGCAACCATCATCTGTTGGGAGCTGGGATGATATGCAGAAATTATGCCTAGAGAGGTTATTCTCTTCCTCAAGAGCTACTTCTATTCGGAAAGAGATTAATAGCATTAAACAAATCAAGGGGGAGAACATGTATGAGTATTGGGAGAGGTTCAAGTGATTGTGTGCTAGCTGCCCAAACCACCAGATTACTGAGCAACTATTGATTACATATTTATGTGAATTTCAATATATTTGATGCCATGAAACATCATAGGGAAGAGCATTTTGTCTTCTGCATTGATGTGATTGATGATGTTGTGGATGATGTTCTTGCTGATTGGTGTGCTGATGTTAGTTCTCTATTGGTTTTGATGATAACGGACAATTGTAAACACAGATGGAAGTTTGTCTTTGTAAGTTGAAAAACTTACTGTCAAAGGCAAACTCGAGTTTCAGTTTGGAAACTCGAGTTTGGACTTGATAGAGAAGAGCTCAAGTTTTTGCAAAGAAAGGTGATAATTGAATATTTAATACACTTCTTTTTATCTCTTGATTAATAATTAGGACTCTTTAGTTAATAAATACTGGTTTTTATACTTATTTGTGCTTTGGGCCTTTGATTAGCTTTTAGCCATTTTTAATAATAAAATTCCAGTTTTACATTGCTTCACTATTTTTACCATAACTCTTGAACCAGACATCGGATTTGCCTCATTTTTGTCTCATATTTCAGATGATTCAAAGAGCTACAATTGTTATGCAGACATGAAGAGCAAATTCGGACAAGAGAGCGGTCAATTTTGGAGCCGAAATCTGGATTTTATTTGGGCACGAATTTTGTAATTAAAGCCCACTTTTATTTTAATTTCATTTTGGGCTGAACCATTAGACCTAATTCATTTTTAGGTTATCTTTAAGTGTGGCAGCCGCCACACAAACATTCATTCATTCACGTTTTTACACAGTTTGGATTAAATACAGAAGTTTTATTTTCTCTCAAATGTTCTTCGCGTTCTTCTTGTTCTTCGTCTTTTCTTCATTTCTTCCAGCCATGCTCGGCTAAACTTCTGTGATTAACCCAACGTTGAGGATTCCATGATTCGTCCAGAGAGCTTGTGCTTAATCGACTACGTTACTCGTTTCAGTATTCATCTTATTGGATCCGATTTCTAGAAATAGTTCGAATATTAGATTTAATATTCGGTTTGGTTCATCCCAAAGACTGAGTTCGGACTAGGTTTAAGTGTTGCTGTGCGATCGTACAGTGAGGCGCCACTGTTCGGACAAATGCTAGGCGATCGTCTAGTCGAGGGAATTTCTGGACGGATGCAGAGATCTCGGTTCGTCCAGAACCAAACGCGAGTTCGTTCATATTTCGCTCAAGGATAGAAGTTTCTGGAATCTAAACGTTGGGTTAGTCGTTCTTTGTAACATCCCAACTTTTTAAAAGCAGTATAAATTTTTTTTTCAAACAAACATCATTTGAAAACATCAGAGTAGAGCACCGGAGCGATTGAGTAACTGATATACATGTATAAAGTGCCGTAAGTCTGGCTGGATACAACAACAGTACAATAACCGTGTGTTTCAAAAGTATATAATAATAGAGAGGAAGGCTTCCACTGGAACAACAAAAGAAAAGCTTCTGCCGGAGCAACGAAAGGAAGTCTTCAAACGGAATTTCTACTCGGGCTGCTTGCCTCTCTCCTCGGTCCTCAGTCCTCCGGAGCCTGATGCTATGTTAAGAGCTGAGATCCGTACCGGATCTCAGGTAACGGTTAACCTCATGTATACAGATACACATATGGTTATACAACAACATCAACACAACATATAAACCACACCCAACCAATGCACATGTATCGCTCCCAGCATTAAATATGTATCGCTCCCAGCATTAAGAATGTATCGCTCCCAGCATTATAAATGTATCGCTCCCAGCCTTACAGATATATCGCTCCCAGCATGCATACAGTTATCTTCTAACATAATATGCATCCCAACAAGCATACTATATTCATCAGAGTTAGTGTTACAGTACGCGAACGTACCTTCGCTGACGGTAAACGTACTTCTGTCGGAATACGGCACGACAGTAGGTAAAAACGGAATCAGGGATATCCTATCAATATAACAACGCATTTGTTAAGGATCTATCATTACGACGGACATTTTTAGTCAAAATGACCATTTTACCCCTGACCCCCTAATTGGCGGAATTTCGCCAGCACTTCGTTACTTTGGCCCTTATATTTTCTTAAAAACGAAATACTGAATTTATGGGCAGATTTTCCAACGACTTTAAAAAATCATAATTAATTCTACAAAAATCGAAACGAAGATCCGTAAAATTCATTGGAATCCTTATCATGTCTAATGTTTAGGAAAAATATTAATGTTTACCCAGATTCAAAGTATCATTCCCAGATTAATTTTCTTCAACCTCTGCCCAGATTTTCGTCTGGAAAAATAGCCTAACTTCAAGGATTTTTATCTCCTTATGTAGAACTCCAAATGATACATATTTTATATATTTGGAAATCCCCACATGTCTACTTTCTTCATATAAAATATCATGATTTTTGAAGATCATTTGATGCATAAAATAATATCTTAATAACGCTGCCTCCGGAAACTCCCCACCGAACATTTTTCTAGAATTTCGCTACTTTGATCCATGACTTTCCCAAAACTTATTCCCTCACAAGTTTTTACCTCATTAGGAATTTCTAAATGCAAGGAGGCCTAAAAACAAGTAAAGGAATTTTCCTAGCAATTCCCTAGATTAAAACTACCATTATGCTAAGAACTAAAAACTAAAACTCAAGAACTACAAAAACTAAAGACTAAAGACCGAAGAACTTACCCGTTGAAGAACTTCCTCCCACTTCTCCATGCCTCTCACTTGCTCTTACTACTCTCTCTACTCTTGCTTTGCTCTTACTACTCTCTCTACTCTTGCTTTCTAAAACTCATATGAGAGTTGGTGTGAGAATTATGAAGAATGATGCTCCCTATTTATAGAAAAACTCAAGGACCCAATTGGCATTATATTTTTCCCAAACTTCTCTAAGCCATGCGAAATACTAGGCCCTTATTTGGCATGGAGTTTGCCTTGGTGGCTTCTTCTCTTCCCCTCTTTTGTAAAGTAGAATTTGTGTCTTAAGATGGAGCCTATGTGGCCTTTTAATTCCCCACAATTTTTACTTTAATTGTGTGGTAGAATAATGAGACCTATGTGTCTCTTTTAAAATCACTTCTTTTCCCTTTCTTACTTCCTCCAATCCGTCCCTTCCTCCCTCTCCCATATCTCTTCCACTTTTCCCAAACCTTCTTGTATTGTTGGCCACTTCCCTCTCCACAACCTTTACCAATCAAGAGATGTGGCCTTTTGTGGATCAAGTATTATTTTTGTTGACTTTTCAAAGTGATTAGCAAAGCTTGATTAGTGTCTTAATCCTTTGGTCATTAATCCAATTTGTTTTTACAACTTAATTAAACTTTAATTAAGAGTTTCACAATTTCTTCCAACCTTTCCTATCCACTTGCACCATGTGTTCACACTACTTTTTCCTATTCTTTAATTTCTTCAACTTTTATTCTTTAATATCTTGAATCCACTTGCCAACTTGTATCTTCACACACACACACACTTGTTTGCACGGCTGGCCCCCTTTTTTGACTCTTCAAATTTGCTTTTTGATTCATCTATATCATACTTTAATTATCTTATAATACATAGCAAGAAATCTTCCCACTTGACTATACACTAACACATGCATTCTTTCCTCTTTCCTTCCTTTCCCTCACACGTTTTCAACTTTTCAAACTTTGATTTAATATAATTACTTTATGCCTTAATCACATCTTATAGTATTTAATCCACTGGTTAATCTTTAGTTAATTAAACTTTAGATATTTATATTTAAGCCTTTTAATACCTCACAAGGGCATTTTAGTAATTTTGGCCCTTTAATACCTCTAATTTCATTAGAAATTACCTTAGAAAATAAGATAATTAAGATATTTTCCCTAAGTCAAATTTTAGGGTATTACATTCTTAATTTGTTTCAGTTTATTAACGTTTTTCTATCTGTTTCCACATATTTCAGTTTATTTCAATTTATTTCATTTTAATCTGTTGAATAAAAAAAAAAACCCCCATTTTACTGTTTACTTTTTATTGTTGTTGTTAATCAAACCCGCTGCAAGTTCATTGGGGAAACGACCCAGGTTCCCTATTTCTACAAATCATTTTCGAACTTGGTTATTTTGGGAGACACGGCAAATCTCTTTCCAAAAATGACGCCGCTGCCGGGGAATTTGCATTGGTTTGATTAGTAACAGTATTGTAAATAGCTTAGCTTTAGGTGGTTCGGGTGGTCGGACAGAAATTTTTCGACTCGATCACTCAAACCAGTCTTATTCACAAGGAATTGGGCATTCTAAGCAAAAGTCACTCTCCTTAGGATTGAGGTCTACCCTATTTTCCCCAAATTCCAACGTTTAGACCACTTTTTCGCTGTTTTAAGTTTTGACTCTAGGATTTCTACTAGTCTGATTTTTTAGTATCTCTGATTGGGCTGAAAATTGGCAGAGTGATAGAAAATGGCAAATCTTTGACCCCACATCAGAACCTTTGGTTCTTCATGTGGTATCCTCCGTTTTGCCAAATTCCATCGTTTAGACCACTTTTTCTATTTTTGAAGTTTTTTATTCCATTTTTAGGTCCCCCAATAGTCTAGGAGTTGCCCTGTCCAAGTCCCAAAAATTTTAAAAAGAGTAAATACCCTTTTTGGTCCCTGAAAAAACACGCGCTACCCATTTTGGTCCCTGAGTAAAAAAATGTCATTTTTAGTCCTTAAAAAGTAAAAAAAAGGTCCCTTTTAGTCCTTTTAGTCATTTTTTGTGGGCATTTTAATCCCTCACAAATTCCCAAAAAGTCCTTTTTAGTCCCTAAAAAGGACCAAAAATGACATTTTTTTACTCAGGGACCAAAATGGGTAGCGCGTGTTTTTTCAGGGACCAAAAAGGGTATTTACTCTTTTAAAAATCATTTGATAGTGTTTCTGGACTTGTTTTGATCAATTTCTAGCATAGGTTTTTACTTTTGTGTGTTTTGTTTTTGTGTTCTCTTAGGGTTTTTCTACTTTTTACCACCTTTTTTGGCATTTTCGTAATTCTGATTGTCTGGTGGCATTTATGTGATTCTGAGTATTTACCAATTCTGCTTTGTGTGTATGCTGCATGAGTACCGGGAATAATACTAATCCGAAGATTTGTTGCCATTTGATCCTGAAATAGAAAGAACAATTCTTCTTGCTAGAAGAGTTGTTAGCCTAAGTCATAAGATTAATCTTGAAGCGACACCGAACCGCATTCGATTGTGACCATTTTGATTGTGTCCATTCATTGATCTCTGATTCTTATTCTGATAGTATTCCTGATAGTCTTGTTGTGTTCACTGATTCTTGTAGCAATTTTGCTAACTCAGACGTTATGGCAGAAAAACAGGCAGATCATGCTACTTTAAAGGAACTGGGCTCACCTGATGTTAATTATCGACCTTTGTGCATCCAATATCCTAACCTTGCTGCTAACTTTGAGCTTAAATATGGTCTAATACACTTGTTGCCTAAGTTTCATGGTCTTGCAGGTGAGTGCCCCATTAAGCATTTGAAGGAATTCCATGTAGTGTGCGGCCAATGAAACCACATGCCATTGATGAGAATCATATCAAGCCGAGAGCTTTTCCTTTCTCATTGGACGGTGGAGCTAAGGATTGGTCATTGTACCTTGACCCTCATCTATTGGGAGTCGGACTGATATTCGAGGTTATTTCTAGATAAATATTTCCTTCCTCAAGAGCAAGCTGCGATGAAGAAGGAAATTGGCAACATTAAGCAGTCACCTGGGAGACTATGCATGAGTATTGGGAGAGGTTCAAAAGGTTATGTGCAAGTTGTCCACACCATCGATAAATGAAAAGACTTGATTAACGGTTTCTATGATGGTCTGTCGCGGTAGACAAAGGGTTGGTGGATGCTTCTAGCGGTGGGGCTATGAGTAACAAGACACTGAAGAGGCTCGGGACTTGATATCCATTATGGCGGATAGCTCTCAGCAGTTTGGCACCAGGGCCAATAGTACCCCTGTTTACCATATTCAAGCAGCACCCCCAATCCAGTATGATTCTCAGAGATTAGAGACTAGACTTGATGATCTGACTTCCCTTGTGAGGCAGTTGGTAGTAACACAGACAGTGCAACCTTCACCTCCTCAGAGTGGGTACTCCTGTGGGTTTTGTTCTGACCAATATCATTCTACTGATTCTTGCCCTACCTTGCATGATCCTACTTACCAAGACCGATCGGTAGCTTCGGTGGGTGTTTTTCCAGGAAGCCACAATACCAAGCAGGATAAATCCTTCTCCAATACTTATAATCCTGGTTGGAGAAATCACCCCAACTTTATTTGGAATCAAAATCGAACCGAGTAACCGGTATCGGGAATTTCCAGCAGAGACAGTATAGACCACAAACTTTCCACCAGCAGTCTGCACATCCTTTGCCTTTGCCAGCACCACCCCCTCAACCAGCCATATGTGCACCTCCACAGGCGGCACAACAACAGGCTAGTAGTGGTGGTAGTGGTTCCTCACTTGAAAATTTGGTGAATCAACTTGTCTCAGCCAATATGCAGTTCCAACAGTGTACTGACACTTCCATTCAGGATTTGCGAACACAGATGGGGCAGTTGGCAACATCAATGAACCAACTTCAACCTCAGGGGTCCAACACTCTTCCTTCACAAACAATTCCTAACCCTAAGGGGAATGTGAGTGCTATCTCCCTTCGATCTGGCAAGCAATTGGAGGAACCTAAGCAAGCTGCAGATGTGACTTCCACATCAGAAAAAGAGTCAAAAAATGTGAGGATTGACTCTGAAAATAAAAAGGCAGTGCAACAAGGTGAAGAGGAAGACATTCCCATTCCTCTTCCTTTCCCTCAGAGAGCCTCTCCATCCAAGAAGTTGGTAGAAAAAGCACAACGAAAGAAGTCACAAGAGAAGGACATTCTAGAGACCTTCCTAAGGTTGAGATCAATATTCCCCTCTTGGATGCCATCAAGCAAATTCCAAAATATGCCAAGTTTCTCAAGGAGTTGTGTACTAACAAGAGAGGATTGAAGGGGACTGAAAGAGTAAGCTTGAACCAGAATGTGTCGGCACTTCTAACACCTATGCCTCAGAAATGCAAGGATCCAGGAATGTTTTCTATCCCTTGTATTATTGGTAATTATAGATTTGATGATTGCATGTTAGATCTAGGTGCTTCAATTAATGTCATGCCTGCCTCTATCTATAAATCTATTGGTCTTGGTCCCTTGCGTCCTACTGGTGTTGTTGTCCAGTTAGCTAATAGGAGCAATGCTCACCCTTCTGGTTTGGTTGAAGACGTATTGGTCAAAGTTAATGAATTGATATTCCCTGCTGATTTCTATGTCTTAAATATGGAGGCTGAGTCTTCTGGTAGTAGATCACCAATCATTTTAGGGAGGCCTTTCATGAAAATAGCTAGGACTAAGATAGATGTGTATTATAGTACTCTTTCCATGGAGTTTGGTGATATATCTGTGAATTTCAATATTTTTGATCCCATGAAACATTCTAGGGAAGAGCATTCTATTTTCTGTATTGATGTGATTGATGATGCTGTGGATGATGTCCTTACTGATTGGTGTCTTTGATTATCCGATTTTGCATCAGTGAGTGATTCTCCCATTTGTGCATGTGCTGATAACGAATGGTGCTCTGTTTGCACTAATTTGGTTAAGGCTGCATTATTTAGTGATTCTACATTACTTGTGGATTCTGATGTGGATTCTGATATTCATTCTGAATTTGAGCTTCATCCTGATTCTGATTTTGATGAGCACTCGCTTCTAATTTTAATTTTGATAAGCTGAATTCTGATGTTAATATTGAGCTGTATAGCCACAGTTCTTCTTCTGCTTCTTTGAATGTGGTTTTAGGGATTTCTAGTGTGATGCCATCAGAGTTGTTGCAACAACCACCCAAGCTTCTTCCCTCCACTGAGCAACCGCCCAAACTAGAGTTGAAATCCCTCCCAGATCACCTGAAGTATGCATTTCTGGAGGTGAATGAGCAAGTTGCCGATCATTGTGGCAAATAATCTATTGCACGATCAAGAAGAGAAGGCTGCTAAGCTTATTGAGGGCGAACAAGAAGGCCATTGGGTGGACATTAGGCGACATAGTTGGCATCGGCCCTTCTATGTGCATGCATCGTATTCATTTGGAAGAGGAATCTAAGCGGTGAGGCAACCCCGTGACGCCTTAATCCTCTTATCCTTGATGTGGTAAAGAAGGAGGTCACTAAGCTCCTATAGGTTGGCATCATCTATCCCATTTCGATAGCCGGTGGGTTAGCCCTGGTCCAGGTGGTTCCTAAGAAATCCGAGTCACTTGTGGTAGCTAATCGGAAGAATGACCTCATTCCTACTCGAGTTCGAGAATAGTTGGAGAGTTTGCATCGACTATAGGAGACTCAACCAAGCCACTCGCAAGGATCATTACCCTCACCTTTCATTGATCGGATGTTAGAGCGTTTGGTGGTAAGTCTCATTACCGCTTCTGGATGGCTACTCCGGATATTTCTAGATCCATATTGCTCTTGAGGATCAGGAGAAGGCGACCTTTACATGCCCCTTTGGGACATATGCTTACCGAAGGATGCCTTTTGGCCTCTGCAATGCACTGGCACTTTTCATTTGTATGGTAAGTATTTTCTCTGAGTTTCTAGATGACTGCATGGAGGTTTTTATGGATGACTTCACTGTATATGGGTCTGATTTTGATGCATGCTTGGCTAATTTGTCTAGAGTTTTGCATAGATGTATTGAGTCTAATCTTGTGCTGAGGTAGACCACCGCTAAGATAGATGTAATTCTTGCTTTGCCTTACCCCGCACGTGCGGGAAGTTCGCTCTTTTCTTGGCCATGCAGGTTTCTATCGGCGTTTCATTCGAGATTTCAGCAAGACTGCCCGACCCTTGTCCAATCTTCTGCATAAGGACATTGACTTTGTATTTGATGATACTTGCAAGGCGGCCTTTGATCATTTGAAGCGTTGCCTGACTACAGCCCTGGTGATCCAGCCCCCTGATTGGTACCTCCCTTTTGAGTTGATGTGCGATGCTTCCAATTATGCGGTTGGTGCTATCTTGGCACAACGGGTAGACAGAGCATCGATCTCATGACATTGCATATGCCTCCAAGACTTTGGATTCTGCTAAGTCTAATTACACCACCACTGAAAAGGAGTTGTTGGCCATTGTATTTGCTTTTGATAAGTTTAGGTCATATCTGCTAGCTAGTAGAGTCATTGTTTTCTCGACCATCTTTGCTTTGAAGTTTCTTTTGAAAAAGGCAAATGCTAAGCCACGACTCATCCGGTGGATGTTCTTTGCTCCAAGAGTTTAATGTTGAGATTCGAGACGAAGTGGAGCACAAAGCGGGTAGCTGACCACTTGAGTCGCATCACCCATTCTCGCCTCTCACCCTCTTCTATTTGGGATGATTTCCACGATGAGCGCTTCTACAGTGCAAGGTAAGACCCCATGGTATCTTTGATCTAGTTAACTATTTGGTAGTTGGTGTTTCCTGTAGACTCCACTAGGGCCCAAAACCTAAAATTGAAAAGTGAGTCTAAATATTATGTTTGGGATGACCCTTATCTGTGGAAGTTTTGTAGTGACTAGATAGTTAGGAGATGTGTACCTGACCATGAATTTCACTCCATATTGCATTTTTCTCATGCTTCTGCTTGTGGTGGTCACTTTGGACCCCAAAGAACTGCTAGGAAAGTGTTAGATAGTGGATTATTTTGGCCTTCCTTGTTTCGTGATTCCCATCTGTTTTGTAAGTCATGTGATAACTGTCAGAGAGCAGGGAGTATTTTGGCCTTCCTTGTTTCGTGATTCCCATCTGTTTTGTAAGTCATTATTTGGGCACGAATTTTGTAATTAAAGCCCACTTTTATTTTAATTTCATTTTGGGCTGAACCATTAGACCTAATTCATTTTTAGGTTATCTTTAAGTGTGGCAGCCGCCACACAAACATTCATTCATTCACGTTTTTACACAGTTTGGATTAAATACAGAAGTTTTATTTTCTCTCAAATGTTCTTCGCATTCTTCGTGTTCTTCGTCTTTTCTTCATTTCTTCTAGCCATGCTCGGCTAAACTTCTGTGATTAACCCAACGTTGAGGATTCCATGATTCGTCCAGAGAGATTGTGCTTAATCGACTACATTACTCATTTCAGTTTTCATCTTATCGGATCCGATTTCTGGAAATAGTTTGAATATTAGATTTAATATTCGGTTTGGTTCATCCCAAGGACTGAGTTCAGACTAGGTTTAAGTGTTGCTGTGCGATCGTACAGTGAGGCGCCACTGTTCACACAAATGCTAGGCGATCGTCTAGTCGAGGGAATTTCTGGACGGATGCAGAGATCTCGGTTCATCCAGAACCGAACGCGAGTTCGTTCATATTTCGCTCAAGGATGGAAGTTTATGGAATCTAAACGTTGGGTTGGTCGTTCTTAATCTATTTAAGTTTATTAACGTTTTTCTATCTGTTTCCACATATTTCAGTTTATTTCAATTTATTTCGTTTTAATCTGTTGAATCAAAAAAACCCCCCATTTTACTGTTTCTGTTTCGCTGTTGTTGTTAATCAAACCCACTGCAAGTTCGTTGGGGAAACGACCCAGGTTCCCTATTTGTACAAATCATTTTCAAACTTGGTTATTTTGGGAGATACGACAAATCTCTTTCCAAAAGGAAAACTCGAGTTTTGATATGAAAACTCGAGTTTTGACTATACAAAGAGCATTCAAGTTTTTCACAGACAAAGCAAACTCGAGTTACTCGAGTATAAAAGTTTCATACTCAAGTAAGGTCACGATTCAAACGTTTTCAATTTCAGTCTCGTCGTTTCACTTTCACTCTCTCCATTTCTCATCCGTCTCTTCCCTCTTTCAAAACCCTTCATTCCCTGTTCAAAATCAATTCAATCCGTTACATCCCTTTGGCAAAATGTTATGATTTTCTTAATGGCTTCGTTGATTCAATTTCCCAACCGTTGGCCCTCACCGTTTGCTCCATAAAAACGACCTCAAAAACAATCTCAACCTTCTCAGGCCTCTGGTAGTGTGAAGCAACAGGCCTCCGGTAGTAAGAGGCAACAGGCCTCGGGTAGTAAGCAACAAACCTCTAGTAGTAAAAAACAAACATCTGGTGGTGGCTCTGCAGGTCCTTTGTGTCTCAACTGCTCGATAATGCTCTGGAGTGTTCACCTGGCATGCATAATGATCCTGTGGTAATCCCTAATCAATCTTTTTTTGATTTTCATTATGGGAATAGACCATCATGTCTTACAATGTATCTGGATTTGGATCATTTCCACATTGAGTGCAACCTAGAGTTGTCTCCTTGGCTTTATCAATATATGCCTCTACTGTGAATTCATACTCCCTACTCTTCGACTATTGTTCACTTGTTTTATTACAATATGAGGGTTGAAGAGAAAAAAGATAAGGAAGATGAAGATGTTCTGATTACTCAGATTAAGGGAAGATAGATTAAAATCATGATTGAGCACTTGAATACAATTCTCAGAGTTATTGATGTTTCTGAAGGCCCTCCAAAGTTATTTGACCATGAGTGCCACAACATTCTGCTCCTTGATGTGCCCTATGATGGAAACAAGTTGAAGTTCAAGCCCGCTAGGATAAACGTCACATACAGGGTCATCTGGTACCTTTATAGTAGAAACATGGTTCAGAAAGGGCAGAGTTACACTGACTTCGTGGCAAAGGATTATCCCTTGTTCACGTCTATCATGGCTAAAGAGCCAAGAAGTCTGGGCAAGTGGATTATGAATGAAATGTTTTCCTTTCTGTCATAATCTAGCACTGCTCCAAGAGACACTATTCCTTTCCCGAATCTGGTGTCTCACATTCTTGTCCTGAATAACATCTGGTACCTGACTGATGATAAATCCATGTTTCCTCAGAAGTTTGGAAAGGAGCATATGGTTCGCATGAAGATATCCTTTACCAAGGTCGCCAGTAAGGCTAAGAAGAAAGAAGTTGTGTAGCAATATGTTCCTTCACCTTTAAACCCCTAGATGAGGCTCAATCTTCTCAAGCTAGGTCTCCAACTGCTTCTGCTGCTGCTCCATCATTTGTTGCTGCTTCCATTAGCCAAGCCATTCAAGCTGCTCTAGCTACTCTAATTCAAGCCAATGCTGCTCAACATGCCATTACCAATGCCAAGATAAAGTCTCTGCATACAACCAATCTCTAGCTTATTTAGACTTTGGCCAGTGAATTAACTAGTTTGGAATATAGTTTGAACCATAAATTTCAGACTGTTCTTGACCAGTTGAGTGAGATGAAGAAGGAACTTCAGGCTCTTCAGTAGCATGTGTTCAGGCTTGATACCATGTTGGATGATCTAGCCATCAAGTTGTATTCTCAGCCTCCTGTGCCTTCATCTACTCCCTCATCTGTTAAAACGTTACTCGGGCACTGTTTTACTCTTACTCGAGTATGGTACTCGAATATAAGGAAAATATTACTCGAAGTATAGCTGGCTAATGTTTCACTTAGTGTATTTTTTCAGCGATGCTTAGATGATCGAGCATTGTAGTCATTGTACTCGAGTGTGAGTATTGTGATACTCGAGTATGTTCGATGTGAAGCCTCTGTAATAAACTCGCTGAGACGCTACTCAAGTATATTATGTATCTTACTCAAGTATAAGTGAAATGTTGATCTTCTGTGAAGGAATTTTAAACGGTTACTCGAGTATTAAAGAAGGTCTACTAGAGTATGATTCATCAGCTACCTAATACGTTCACTGTAACACTAATTGTAAATTCAAATATTTTAGGTTATCCTTCATTTCTTATTAAATGCTACTCTAACTTGTTTACGCTATTACTAATCATCTATTTGAGTGGATTTCATATCAATAACGAATGTTTAAGATTTAATTAGCCGAAAGCAACATCGTGTGTCAGAGCATTTAAAGTTTGCAGAAAATAGAGCACACACACTAGTGCAAAGAAGGGCTGTAAGACCACCTCATTTAGACCGGACTATCGACGCCCCGGTCTTAAAGGTATGACCAGTGGCAGTTTTGTAAATATAAAGAACTTCTTATACCAGATCATTTTTTCACAGGTCTTAAAATATATTATCCAGACCCGTTAAAAACAACCGGTCTTAAAAATTTTATTAAAAAAATTGAAATATTAATTACTTTATGGCGAAATCTCATACAACCGGACTTATATTTTCTGCACTCCAAAATAATACGAAAAACTTTAAATATAAAGGTATTAAAGTTTTAAGACCGAACATATATAATAGCCGGTCTTAAAAGTTATTCTTTTAAGACCGGACCTAAAATGTGGTCGGTACAAAATAGAGAAAAAGATTAAATAAAACATTAATTAATTTTAAGACCGGAGTTATACAAAGACCGGTCTTATGGTTAACTTTTAAGACCGCGTACTAATTTGTCTGGTCTTAAAAATAAAGCGCCAAATATATTTTTCTTCGCGTGGAACCTTTTGTTACTCTCACTGAAGAACCTCTGTTCACGTTGCGATACCCTTCCTTTTGCATTACCTCTCTTCCTCACCCACATACCATTAGCCTCTGTTACTCTTCATTTTCTTAGGCATTCTGAAAGAGACTTGCTGTGATCTCCCAAAATAACCAGGATCAATATAATTTTGTAGTATAATGGAAACCTGGATCGTTTTCCCAACGAATTCGCAGTGGGTTTAAATCAGTAACAGCGAAACAGAACAATAAAAATGGGGTTTTTTTTTGGTTCAAACAGATTAAAAACGAAATAGATAAAAAGATAAACAGAAGATCAACCCAGGATTTCGAATTCCACCACTTTCCTTCCTCGGACGAAAACAGATTTTGAAACGAACTCGCAATTGATTCTGGACGAACCGAAATCTCTGCGTTCGTCCAGAAAATCCCTCAACTAGACGATCGCCTAGCATTTATGAGAACAGTGGCGTGTCACTGTGCGACCGCACAACAAGCACTTGAACCTAGTTCGAACTAAATCCTTGGTATTTCTCAATCTGGGCGTTAAATCTAACACCCATTCCGAAAGTAAATCGAATCCGAAATTACAAAACATAAACGAATTTGTTACCATTAAGAACGAGTCCTCTGGATAGTGGACTCCTCAATCCGTGGGATAATCACCGAAGCTTAGCCTATCATAGCTATGCAAAACATAAATCGAACAGAAATGAAGAAGTTCATCATGAACACGATGAACAGATGAATAACAGTTGAGAGAATTTCAAAACTTCTATTTCAATCCGAAAGACCACTTACCAAAAAGCCTCGCACAAAGTACCGACCAAAGGTACAAGATTCTGCAACTCCGTCGAAATCCAAGAGTATTCCAACTCCGTCGAAATCCAAGAGTACTACCGTCAATACATCCCTCAACTCTCCTCACACAGTGACTCGTTTCCAGACCAACTCATACCATCAGGGAAAGAATCGAGCAAGGCGAAATCGCAAACACAACATTCTGTAGGGGAAGACTTGAGCAAGACGAAATCAACATCTCAACGCTCTGAATCTACTAAGACACGTGATTTGTATAAGGATGATGCACCTCATTTCCACGAACGACGTTCGAAGAGTTTGGAAGATAGAGTTCAGAAACCTCCTCACAGACATCCAGCAATTCCAACTCAACCCACAGAAAGTGGAACTCTTCCCTCCTTTGCCTCAATACTAGCTGGCCAGAAGAGTGCTCTTCATTGTCCCCCAGGTTTCTGCAAATCCCCTGTGGTAATCCCTTCTGAACCTGCTTTTACAATTGTATATGAGAGTAGACCATTTTGTCCAACTGTCTATCTAGACTTAGAAGCCTTCAAACGAGAATGCAATCTTGACCTCTCCCCTTGGTTATCACCATATATGCCCCTGCTTGGTATTACCACTCCTTATTCCCAAATGATTGTCAAACTATTTTATTATAATATGATTGAGGAAGAACAAGAAAATGGAGAGATTACATTAACAACCATTGTTAGAGGAAAACAGATAACCATTACTGTTGATATCCTCGATACATATTTTCGGATTTCTGCTGCCCCTGTAGATCCTCCTCAATTATCTTAGCCTGCCTGTTTTAAAACTCTTTTGCCAAATGAGCAGTATGATGGCGAGCCCCTGAAATTTAAACCCTCTCAGATGTCTGACACTTACAGGGTCCTTTGGTACCTTTATAGTCGAAACTTGATCAATAAGGGTCAAAGCTTTACTTACTTCATGCTTAAAGACTATCAGCTCCTCGCTTCTATAATTGCCAAGGAACCAAGGAATCTAGGCAAACTAGTCATCTCTGAGATGTCTGCCTTCTTATCTACCTTTGCTACTTCCAAGAAATACACCATTCTCTATCCCAACTTGGTGTCTCAAATCCTTGGTTTTAACAATGTTTGGTATCTTCTTGAGGGTGACAGGACTGTGTTTCCCAAGAAGTTTGGGAAATCACATCTACTTTATATGAAGATTTCCTTCACAGAAGCATCTAAGCCTCAGACAAAGAAAAAGGAAATAGTTGACGGTCCACCCCAACCAGGTTCTTCCAAAAAACCAGCAGAAGCCCAATCCTCTCAGGCTGGACCTTCCTCCATTCTCGCTCCTTCTTTCTCACAGGCTGCCATCCATCACTTATTTGAGGCCTCTCTACAGACAGCTTTGGACCCTCTCATTCAGAAGATTGAATCCCTTACAAAGGCAATGGAAGTATTTCAACAGCTGAATTCCAACATGATCAAATCTATGTCTACTGAAATGACAAATTTGAAAGCTCATCTTAATAGTCTCATGGATTCAGAAATGTCAAATCACAAAGTAGAAATGGACTCTCGCCTTTCTGTGTTATTCGATCATCGGAAGGAAATCAAGCAGGCAGTTCATAAGTTGTCTCAACAACAACAACAAACTAAGCTCATGGTTCAGGATTTCCATGGCACTCTGGATGACATTGTGACAAATCTTGGTCCTTCCAAGGAGCCTCCTGCTTCCACATCTGATGTACCTCCTACTCCTCCAGTTTCCCCTCCCACTGATCATGGCATGGCTCCTCTATTTGACTTCAGCAGAGCTATCATTCCATTTCAACCCTTTGGGTTTCCTTCTTTGGTCCCTACCACATCTGATGTTGGTCCCTCTGCTCCTATCCCCTCTTTGAATGATGACAAAGGGGGAGAAGAAGCTACTTGAAGAGAGTTGAAATTTTTTTTTCTGATGTAGCTATTTATTTCTGATGTAGTATGCTTTCTGATGTTTCGAACTTATCATGGAATACTATGGATGCTAACTTAACTCAAAATTACATACTGCTACATTAACTTGTTTCTATCTGGTTTGCAGTCTTGGTTAAATTACAGCGTGTCTGTTTTTCCTTTATCTGATTTCTCAAAACCTCAAACTTCATTCAAAGTTTTTTAAAAGTGTTGTCATCATCAAAAAGGGGGAGAATGTTAGCTCCAAATGTTTTGATGATAACAATCTTAAAAAGCTCTCTCAAGGTTTCCTAAAATCAGAATATAACCAGCTAAGAAACTCAGTCATCATTCTCGAGAATGAAGATGTGATTCTCGAGAATGTCATTTCAAAATTCAGTCTTCAGTACACTACCGCTTCTGATTCTCGAGAATGATCTTATGATTCTCGAGAATTAGTCTAGGATTCTCGAGAATGGCTATGATTCTCGAGTACTAGCTAAAACATCCATTGTCAGAGTTCATCACCTTTTGATTCTCGAGAACAGTCTATGATTCTCGAGAACTAGCCTATGATTCTCGAGAATGTCTTTGCAATTCTCGACTATTAGCAGAACGTCGTATATCTGACTCAGAGGACTTGGATTCTCGATAATGGACTCTTGATTCTCGAGAATGCTTTGGCCAAATCATTCTTCATCTCTCTGGAAACATCAATTCTCGAGAACTAGTTTTATTTATTTTCTGGCCAAATCATTTATAATAACAATATTTATTTATTTTATTATTATTATACCATTTATTATTATTTTACCACAACTAGTTTAATAAAGATTGCCACCACATAAAATATGCTTCATATAATTTTGAGTTAAATATCAACACCTATTAAAAATATGACTTTTATATATATATATATATATATATATATATATATATATATATATATATATATATATATATATATATATATATATATATATATATAACTGTCTATGAATCTTTAGGAAAAATAATAGGAAGTTTGTTTTATGATGTTGATATATATATATATATATATATTCAAAATCTTAACAATAAAAATAAATCAAGTTTCCCTATCTCTTTATATGTAGCTATATATATATAGGGATATGTTATTTTGCCTACCCTTATTTTACCTATCTTTGCCTAGCTTCCTCAATATCTTTAGATTATAATCTCATCCAACGGTAAAGATTTGAAAGATAAAATAAATCATTTTACCCTTTCCTCTCTCCCATTGCCTTCTACCCTCTCTTTCTCTCCTCCGCCAACAATAATACGTTTTGAGATGAAGATGTGAATTAATTTATACTGGACAAGTACATCTCATATCAAGCATGAACATTTTTACTGATAGCATGATCTGGTTCTGCGTAATTAATGTTGTGCTAATATTTTCCTTGACAGCACTGCATATTCGTGTGGTAGAGAAGGCAACTGATATATGTAAAAGGGTGAAGGAGCAATTTTGCCAACCGACTATTAGGCCAGGAGCACTGGGAACAAATAACTTTTAGAGGGACCAAAAAGGCCAACAAACAATTAAATGGGTGAAAAACGCACAATTCCGTCTATGAACATTAACACCGTTTAAAGGCAATCGGGTGAAGGAGCAATTTTGCCAACCGACTATTAGGCCAGGAGCGCTAGGCACAAATAACTTTTAAAGGGATCAAAAAGGCCAACAAACAATTAAATGGATGAAAAACGCACAATTCCGTCCATGAACATCTAACACCGTTTAAAGACAATCCTGTAATACCCGGATATTTATCTGGCATATTATAAATAAAAGTTGGATAATTATGATAAGTGAAAATTCAATCTCCAGTCTCGTATAATTATAGCATATTTTCTAGGTAGAATTTCTACAAGAAATTAGGGAATTTAAGGGCCGAAGAGCCAAAATGACCAAAATGCCTGAAAGGGTAATCAACTTAGGAAATTATGGAAAAAATACCAAAAGGCAGTAAAATGACCAAGTGAATTAGGAGAGTATATTATCCATAATTATGGTAATTTAATAAAATATGAACTTGGGAAAATTGTATAAGAGTGTTCAAAAAGTAGTAAAAGACCAAAATACCCTTGTAATTATGGAATAATGTTAGAGGTATGAAAATACTAATGTAAATACATGAGTATGAAGATAATGAGACATTGTAATTAAGAAAATTATCAAGTTATGATAATTAAGTAATATTGGGCTAATTACTTAAGCATAAGTGAAGGAAATTCACAAATAATTATATGAAACCCTAAAATTGGTGGTTTTGTTTTAAAATTAGTAAAAATGTATTTACTAATTAATTGGAAATTTTATGAAAAATAGTTGAGTTTAGGTATTTTTAGGCCTAAATACAAGAATGGACCAATTAGGGATTTTTGTGAAATTTTTGGGAAAAAGTAAATAAATAAATTATTAAATAATTAAAAAAATAAAAAAATAAATGTTTATTAAATAATTAAAGAGGGCATCCGAAATTTGGGCTCAATAAAAAATGAAAATAAAATAAAAATAGAATAGAAACAAGTTGTGCAAGTGGTTAATAAAATAATATTATAATTAAATTAAAGTAAAAAGTATGAATAGTAATATTTAAATTAGGAAACGGATCCTATCTAGAGATCTAGGAATAGGAATCCCAAGGTCAAGGTAAAATATTGATCGGTGAGTTTTTACCTTTAAGTGACCTCTTCCTAAGTTAATTAGGTCGTTTGTGCATTTTCCTAATAAAACAAAATAGGAAAAATGCATATAGGCATATTTTTGAAAAAGAGGAAAATAAATTCTAACTCAACATTTAGGAATGGGTTTGAATTTATTTTGACATATTTGGAGTCAGTGAATTTTTCTGAAGAAGTTGGCATTCTCAGAAATGCGTTCTGAAACCGGACGTGATCGGACACGTTTTTCGAGGAAACTTCAACTGGACTGTTGAAGGCCTATATGGAATCAAAATAAAGGTTGACTTGGACATTTCTACTAAGTGAGAACATGTTTGCAGAGTTGTAAATCCAGAATTTTGAGATTTTTCCGAAATTACGCGAATCGGGTACCGATCGGAGAAATTCATCCGGTAGGCTTCTAGAAGGGCCACATGGCCACTTCCTATTGGCCAATTGGTGCCACCTCAGCAAGAGGGAAGGTCGGCCAAGAAGAAGGAAGAAGAAGAAAGCTTTTGAAAAAGTTGCTTTGGACGGTCCAGATCGATTCTCACAAAGTTGATCCGACGGCCGAAATCCTACAACTTTTCTTATAAATACCCCCACCCGCCTTCACTTTTCTTCACACCATTCCTTCTTGCCTATTTCGAAATTCTAGGGAGAGAAAGTAGAGAGAGAAGCTCTGGGGGAAGTTCTGCCGAAGTCTTCAACGGGTAAGTCTTTCGGTCTTTAGTTTTTAGTCTTTAGTTCATTAGTTAGTAAGGCTAGAGTAGTCTTTATTTTTATGTTTTGATATTAGATGGGAGGGCTATTTTAGTCTTTATTTTCAAGAATCATAAATGCGTCGAAGTTCTGGCGAAATTTTGGGAAGAAAATAGCCTATGTAGCGGAAGCGCTGGCGAAATTCCGCCAAGTAGGGGTATAGGGGCAAAATGGTAATTTTTACCTAAAATGCCGCTTATAATGTCAAATTACTAATGGAAGTGACATTATTCTCATAGGATATCTGAAACGTTGATTCTGCTGCCGTTCTGTTGCCCGACGTGCATTTGTAGGATTCTTGCACGTTTCTCAGTAGAAATACGTTTTCCGCGGTAGTACCTAACGTTGCCAACGAAGGTACGGACGCGTCTTAACACTAATCTTGCACATCTTAAATACTTATATGTCAATGATATGTTCGTAGACCGTTATACGAGACGCTTATACGGGTTATAGTTTTGATAACACCGTTTTGTTTTCCTAGGGGCGAGGACACGACTAATTATCGTGGCAGGTGAATAGTGCAAGTTGTTATTGTTGTTTTACATTGTGGGGCTTTCATATTGCTTATTGCTTATGTTTGTCGGCATAATGATCATGCATCTCTATATGCTTTTGTAGTGATGTCTTGTTGTATTAGCTCTAGAAATATTCATTGTGCATATCTTGTATTGTTTGGGTATGAGGTTACTGCTTACCGAGATTCAATATGGTGAATTGAATCTCAGTTTGTAGCTTCAGTCGGGAGACCACGGTTCGTGAATCGAGGCAAATACCGGAGTAGGCATGCGGTGAAGACATTTCTATCTTTATCGCTTTACGCATTCCTTTCCGCTTCTGTTTCTATCTGTTGTTCCTTTCTAAACCATAGGACTACTGTAATCTATACAATGTTACACAATGGTTGATGTTTTGGCTAAGAATCCAAATGCTCTTTCGCTCTATTGCTCCACTCTGATTGTTTGTTTGAAAAAAAAAAAAAAATTCCGCATTTCAAACATGGGATGTTACATTTTATGGTATCAGAGCAATTTTTCTGGCAAGTGTTTAACTATGTTACCACGGACGGTTTGGTGCCGAAGGCAAGGCTAGTCTACGTGGGTGTGCCATAAGTCACTTGCTACCCGGTGAGGCCCCCATGGTAGACACTTACCTGGCCATTCTGTTCGGATAACGGAGTTAGATTCTTAAGCCTTTTAACTTTGAGCACATTTTTGAAAATGAGTATTGATAAGGCCATTGGTGTAATGTGTAGAGATGAACAGGGACGAAGAGCCCGTCCTAGACCCATTCTACAACTATTACGGGATGTGGAGACGTCCTGCTCGGAGATCCATTCCTCCGTTAGCACTCGCACCCTCGAATAACCCATCCTTAGGCCACGGAAGAAGAAGATCCTATCGAGGAAGAGTCGGATTCCTACAAAGCGCAGCCGAATGAGTCGAATCCACAAACCATTCGAACTGTTCCACCTGGAGTCCGGACCACGGTGAACTGTTCCCTTATGATCCAAACTATGAGAATACGGCCCCACTACTCCCAGTCACTACTACGGTGAATCGAGAACCCTTTTATCACCGGCTTCAGGAACTCGAACCGATCTCAACTTGCATGACCTAGTGATAGAGGACCAAATTGATCCGGAAGCCTACTTCAACTCACACCTCGGTTGGTGATAACTTTAACTACCCGAGATCCAACTTCTTGACGATGAGGTAGCCGAACTCGACGACTATCATTACGTCCTAGACGATGATACACCATTAATCATTCGTTTAGAACACTACCTTGCTGAAGTAGAGAACTACACCAACGATACTCAAAGAAAATATCTGATGTTTCTAAGCCTGATCGGAAATTATCAAGCCAATTGTGACCAACATGCACCCGCAGCTTGGATTCGTTCCACTTTGTACTTCTTTCCTTGTACCCGCTTTTGGGCAAGGATTATCAACGAGCTCTTGGACGACGGACCCATTCTTGGAGTTAGAATTCACCTACGCTATTTGAAGTGCTTGGTTCGTGCATACATGTGAAAGGAAAAGCGTCGATACAAGGAAGTCTGTGGATTGTAGAAACTAGGAAGTTTGGGTTGTATCTCCAAGTACTTTGGAATATTGTAAATACGTTTGAATAAGGAGATTGTACGGTAAGACTTGTATTAGGATTAGAATGACCAATATGTATTAACCTTATGAAATGAATATATGTGAATATATGTTTGGTGTGCAAATTGTTGTGCCATTTCTAATGTTTACATATTTTGTCATAATTATTTAAAGGAAAAGAATAAAACATGGCGATACTAAGAGGTGCCGGTGCACCAAGAGGCCGAGGCCGTGGTCGAGGCCGAGGTAGAGGAAGAGGCGAGCGACCTCGGGATGAAAGAAACAATGAACCGAATCAACCGGACGTGATGAAATTGAAGAGATGCGTAGAACTCTACAAGAACAAAGAGTTCGATTGATGCTCTTACGGCAAGACAGACCAACAGACCAGGAGGCACAAAGACAATTGGAAGCACGACAACATGAAGAGGAGCGAGAAAATGAAGAAGAAAATAACTACAATGATGAAGAAGAATATGATGACAATGATGACAATGACAATGATGAAGAGCACGAAGAGTCCGACGGATCCCAATCACCACGCCAGAGCACGGACAAAGAGAAAGGACTACGAAACCGGGTAAACCGGTTACGCAAGTTGAAACCACACGGTTTCAGGGAGGAGTGAGCTAGGCGAGGATTGGCTTCGAGTCTTGAGAAGATTTTGAAGTCATGGAATGCCCCGAAATCGGATGGCCCAGCTAGCAATTTACAAGCTTGAGGGAGATGCTCACGAGATGGTGGAAGAGCGTTTCCACAACTCGCCCGATCTGTTACGTGGGAGATGTTCCTTGAGCGCCTCAATGAACAGTACTTTCCTCCATCAACACGAGTAATTAAAGAAGAAGAATTCCTGCAGATCAAGCAAGGAGCTGAGGAGTCATTTCGACGACTACTTCGCCCGTTTTACCAACCTGTCGCGGTATTCATCATACTTGAAAATCTACAAGAATGAGAGTCGGAAGGCTAACCGACCGTGTAACCAGGCCTGAAATATGATATAAGGGCAAGGTTAGTGTCTCGGCAATTTCCGAAGATGGCCAAAGCGGTGGAATCTGCGGGATGACAGAGCGCAACTTGAAGGAATTGCGCAAATCCGAAGCCGGGACGGAAATAATGCAAGTCGCGGTGGTTCCAACCGCGGAGGTTCCTCACGAAGAGGAAGGCACCTTGGAACAACAACCGGGGTGGAAACAAGAGACCCTACCAACCGGGGCAACAAAATTACCCTGGCAGTAGGGATCCCGCACGTGTCCTAAATGCAAGAAGTACCATCCAGAGCTAATCGCGATGGGAAACAAGTCTGTTTCAAGTGTCGAAGCCCTGACACATTAGCGGGATTGCCCCGAGAAGGCTGCAGAGGCGAGACCTCGAAACACCGGCCGAATCTTTGCATTGACAAACACGGAGGCCAAGAAGTCCCCGAGAGATGGTTCAAGATACCATCTATCTCAATGGAAATCTACTTGAAGCATTGTATGACTCGGGTGCTAGTCACTCGTTTATTTCCTATGATTGTGCAAGTCGTTTAGGATTGCATGCTTGTAGATTACCATTTGATCTTGTTGTATCTACACCGTTGGATGTAAAGTCTTTAGCTTCTGATGCATGTATGAATTGTACTGCTACGTGGATGGACGAGTTTCTAAAGTGGATCTTATCCGTCTACCTCTTCACGGCATCGACGTCATATTCGGCCCGAATCTGGTTAACGGCCAACGGTGCGATGATCGACCGTGGCAAAAAGGAGATATCATTTGCCGAGACAAGGTTGAAGTGAGCCCGAACTTTCTCTCCGCTACGTAAGCCGATCGGTGCGTGAAGCAAGGATGTCATGCTTTCATGGTATTCTTTTCGAGTCAAAGCGAAGCCGACCTTTCACTTCAGGACATTCCCGTGGTGAATGATTTTCCCGATGTATTTCCTGGAGGATCTTACCGAGTTACCTCCTATCCGAGAAGTGGAGTTCAACATTGACTTGATGCCTGGCACAGGATCAATATCAAAGGCGCCGTATCGTATGGCTCCTAACGAGATGCAGGAGTTGAAGAAGCAGTTGGAAGAGCTTTTGAAGAAGGGGTTCATTCGACCTAGCGTTTCACCGTGGGGAGCCCCAGTGCTTTTTGTAAAGAAGAAAGATGGAAGTTTCCGACTCTGCATCGACTACCGCGAACTCAACAAGGTGACTGTTAAAAACAAGTACCCACTTCCCCGGATTGATGATCTTTTGGATCAGTTGTCTGGTTCCACAGTCTTTTCAAAGATTGATTTGCGTTCGGGATACCATCAGTTGCGAGTTAAGGATGGCGATGTTCCCAAGACGGCTTTCTGCGAATTTTGGCCGCTAGGAAGTGAAATTTCGGGCCATGTTATATCTAGCGGCGGAGTTGCAATTGATCCTAGCAAAGTGGAAGCAGCTACGGGTGAAACGGCCGAGAGACGCGACGGAGATCCGTAGTTTTCTTGGTCTCGGGATACTACCGCAGATTTATACGGGATTTCTCGCCTTGCCCTACCATTGACAAAGCTTACGAGGAAGAATCAACCCTTTATATGGGGAGATGATTGTGAGGAGAGCTTTGAGTCCGAGGGAGAGGTTGACTACAAGACCTGTATTGATTATCCCCAATCCCGATGAGACCTATGTTGTCTACAATGATGCCGGTGGGCAAGGATTGGGATGTGTCCTAATGCGGCGGGCGGTGGTGGTGGCCTATGCCTCTCGTCACCGAAACCTCACGAGCTAAACTATCCTACACACGATCTAGAGTGGCGGCTATCGTGTTCGCTTTGAAGATATGGAGGCATTACATGTACGGTAACCGTAGAAGTGTATTGTGACCACAAGAGTCCGAAATACTTGTTCGATCAACGAGAACTCAACATGAGACAACGTCGTTGGATGGAGCTGATTAAAGATTATACCCCGGAAATCAAGTATCATCCGGTAAAGCAAACGTTGTTGCTGATGCTCTTAGTAGAAAGACAGTGCAGTATCATACATGATGATACAGGAGCAGAAACTGCTGGAAGATTTCAGAGACCTGAATCTATCCAACCAAATCTGCATGGGTCAGCATGCACCAGCTGATGCCTATCTTGCTACACTTCTTGCAAGTCAAGGGGAGTATGATCTGAGAGATGAAGTGGAAAAAGCTCAGAAGCAAGATGATTGGGCTATCGAGACTCGTGAGAAGATTTCTCGAGGTGAGACCCAAGACTATGACCTATCACTTAGTGGTTTGGTCAGGTATAAGCAGCATCCGTGCATGGTCAAGATGTACCAGAGTATGAAATCTGAACTGTGGTGGCCCTAATGAAGAAAGACGTAGCCGATTACGTGGCCAAGTGCTTGACCCGTCGAAAGTGAAGATTGAGCACCGTCGACCCCCGGTCTTTTGCAAGGACTAGAGTCGCGGAATGGAAATGGGAGAACATAACCATGGATTTTGTGGTAGGTCTGCCCAAAATCGAAATCATGACACAATTTGGGTAGTTGTTGACAGATTAACCAAGTCAAGACACTTTATTCCCATCAAGATCCACTATTCTCCTAACGATTGGCGGAGATTTATATCAAAGAGATAGTGAGATTACATGGTGTTCCTAAGAGCATTGTCTCCGATCGTGATACACGATTCAAATTCCGTTTCTGGCAAGCATTACATGAAGGTATGGGGACTAAGCTAAGGTTCGGTTCGGCTTATCACCCACAAACCGACGGTCAATCTGAAAGAACCATACGTACGCCGGAGGATATGTCGCGAGCATGTGCCATGGATTTCAAAGGAAGTTGGGATCAACATCTTTCGCTAGCTGAATTTGCATATAACAACAATTATCATGCTAGTATACAAATGGCCCCGTTCGAGGCATTGTACGGGCGGAAGTGTCAATCACCATTATGCCGGACAGATGCGTCCGAAAAGCGCTTACTTGGGCCGGATATGCTTGAGCAGACCTCTGAACAGATCGCGTTAATCAAGAAAAGACTCCTAGCAGCACATAGTAGACAAAAGAGCTATGCTGACAAAAGGAGGAGACCTTTGACGTTCTATGTCGGCGACCATGTATTCCTAAAGTTATCTCCGGTAACTGGTGTCGGCAGAACGTTCAAGAGGAAGAAACTAAGTCCACGATACGTGGGACCTTTTGAGATTTTGGCAAAGCACGGAGAAGTAGCTTATCAGATAGCTTTACCCCCGAACCTGAGTAATCTCCATGACGTTTTTCATGTGTCACAATTGAAGAAATACCAACCGACCGAGGTCATGTCATTGAGTACGAAGACGTTGAAGTACGGCATGATAATACCTTCATCGTTGAGCCGTAATGTATCATTGATCATAAGGAGAAACGGCTCGAAAATAAGACTATTCGATAGTGAAGGTGGTCCGGAAGGGTTTAACACCCGAAGAGGCAACATGGGAAACCGAGAGTGACATGAAGGAGAAGTACCAGAGTTCATGGCCCGAAGTTTAGTTAGTATAGATTAAATTTCGAGGGCGAAATTTTGTGTAAGGGGGGGAGAAATGTAACACCCGGATATTTATCTGGCATATTATAAATAAAAGTTGGATAATTATGATAAGTGAAAATTCAATCTCCAGTCTTGTATAATTATAGCATATTTTCTAGGTAGAATTTCTACAAGAAATTAGGGAATTTAAGGGCCAAAGAGCCAAAATGACCAAAATGCCCCTGAAAAGGGTAATTAACTTAGGAAATTATGGAAAAAATACCAAAAGGCGTAAAATGACCAAGTGAATTAGGAGAGTATATTATCCATAATTATGGTAATTTAATAAAATATGAACTTGGGAAAATTGTATAAGAGTGTTCAAAAAGTAGTAAAAGACCAAAATAACCTTGTAATTATGGAATAATGTTAGAGGTATGAAAATACTAATGTAAATACATGAGTATGAAGATAATGAGACATTGTAATTAAGAAAATTATCAAGTTATGATAATTAAGTAATTAAGTAATATTGGGCTAATTACTTAAGCATAAGTGAAGGAAATTCACAAATAATTATATGAAACCCTAAAATTGGTGGTTTTTGTTTTAAAATTAGTAAAAATGTATTTACTAATTAATTGGAAATTTTTATGAAAAATAGTTGAGTTTAGGTATTTTTAGGCCTAAATACAAGAATGGACCAATTAGGGATTTTTGTGAAATTTTTGGGAAAAAGTAAGTAAATAAATTATTAAATAATTAAATAAATAAAAAAATAAATGTTTATTAAATAATTAAAGAGGGCATCCGAAATTTGGGCTCAATAAAAAATGAAAATAAAATAAAAATAGAATAGAAACAAGTTGTGCAAGTGGTTAATAAAATAATATTATAATTAAATTAAAGTAAAAAGTATGAATAGTAATATTTAAATTAGGAAACGGATCCTATCTAGAGATCTAGGAATAGGAATCCCAAGGTCAAGGTAAAATATTGATCAGTGAGTTTTTACCTTTAAGTGACCTCTTCCGAGGAATGGGTTTGAATTTATTTTGACATATTTGGAATCAGTGAATTTTTCTGAAGAAGTTGGTATTCTCAGAAATGCGTTCTGAAACCGGACGCGATCGGACACGTTTTTCGAGGAAACTTCAACTGGACTGTTGGAGGCCTATATGGAATCAAAATAAAGGTTGACTTGGACATTTCTACTAAGTGAGAACATGTTTGCAAAGTTGTAAATCCAGAATTTTGAGATTTTTCCGAAATTACGCGAATCGGGTACCGATCGGAGAAATTCATCCGGTAGGCTTCTAGAAGGGCCACATGGCCACTTCCTATTGGCCAATTGGTGCCACCTCAGCAAGAGGCAGGTCGGCCAAGAAGAAGGAAGAAGAAGAAAAAGCTTTTTGAAAAAAGTTGCTTTGGACGGTCCAGATCGATTCTCACAAAGTTGATCCGACGGCCGAAATCCTACAACTTTTCTTATAAATACCCCCCCTTCACTTTTCTTCACACCATTCCTTCTTGCCTATTTCGAAATTCTAGGGAGAGAAAGTAGAGAGAGAAGCTCTGGGGGAAGTTCTACCGAAGTCTTCAACGGGTAAGTCTTTCGGTCTTTAGTTTTTAGTCTTTAGTTCATTAGTTAGTAAGGCTAGAGTATTCTTTATTTTTATGTTTTGATATTAGATGGGAGGGCTATTTTAGTCTTTATTTTCGAAAATCATGATGGCGTCGAAGTTCTGGCGAAATTTTGGGAAGAAAATAGCCTATGTAGCGGAAGCGCTGGCGAAATTCCGCCAAGTAGGGGTATAGGGGCAAAATGGTAATTTTTACCTAAAATGCCGCTTATAATGTCAAATTACTAATGGAAGTGACATTATTCTCATAGGATATCTGAAACGTTGATTCTGCTGCCGTTACGCCGCCCGACGTGCGTGTAGGATTCTTGCACGTTTCTCCGTAGAAAGTACGTTTTCACGGTAGTACCTAACGTTGCCAACGAAGGTACGGACGCGCACTTGTAACACTAATCTTGCACATCTTAAATACTTATATGTCAATGATATGTTCGTAGACCGTTATACGACAGCTTATACGGGTTATAGTTTTGATAACACCGTTTTGTTTTCCTAGCGGCGAGGACACGACTAATTATCGTGGCACCGGTGAATAGTGCAGCCATTATTGTTGTTTTACATTGTGGGGCTTTCATACGCTTATTGCTTATGTTTGTCGGCATAATGATCATGCATCTCGCTATATGCTTTTGTAGTGATGTACTTGTTGTATTAGCTCTAGAAATATCTCGTTGTCTCGTATACCGTATTGTTTGGGTATGAGGTTAACTTGCTACCCGAGATTCAATATGGTGAATTGAATCTCACCGTAGCTTCAGGGTCAGGTGGACCACAGTTCGTGAATCGAGGCAAATACCCGGAGTAGGCATGCAGCTGAAGACTGTTTCTATCTTTATCGCTTTACGCATTCCTTTCTGCTTTCTGTTTCTATCTGTTGTTCCTTTCTAAACCATAGGACTACTGTAATCTATACAATGTTACACAATGGTTGATGTTTTGGCTAAGAATCCAAATGCTCTTTCGCTCTATTGCTCCACTCTGATTGTTTGTTTGAAAAAAAAAAAAAATCCGCATTTCAAACATGGGATGTTACAAATCCCATGTGGCATTTGACGGTCCAGCTGGTCCCTTCTTTTTTGGTCAAAAGCTAGGTGGCTTTTTTGTTTTTTTGTTTTTTGCTTTTGGGTGGAGAATCCCCAATCTGCGGGCAAACGAAGAAATAACCAAACCAAAGCCACCAAAGTATTTAATTTACTTCCAAGCCGACGTCGAAATTCCCTTACCGGCTCCGACAATGATGTACGACTTCGCAATCACGGAGAATTTCGTGGTCATACCGAACCAGCAAGTAGTCTTCAAAGGGGAAGCATTGAGATTGAGTTGTTTATCCTGTCTCGATGAATCTGGGAAGGTTATGGTTAAAATTGATACCAAGTTCTCTTATTTCAAATTGTGGTTTTTGCACATGCAGGATGCAGCTTCGAAGGGGAAGCACTCATAAGATTGGGTTGCTCAACCTCCACCCCCTCTTGAATCTATCCTGGCTGAGGATATGTTTAGAGATAGGAAGTTTTTTTGGTTTTTTTTTTCTGTTGAACTGATTCGGTTTTCCTTTCCTTCGTGTCAATGTTAATTTCTATTGTTATTATATGTATTTCTGTACTTTGGGAACGGTTGAATTCATAGATTTTGGCCAGAACAATGTAATATTCATGCACGACGAAAGGCAAAGACAGAGAAGAAGATGAGTGTTACATTGTGGCATTCGTGCACGACGAGAGGACATGGAAATCAGATCTCCAGATTGTGAACGCGAAGGATTTGAAGGCGGAGGCGACGGTGAAGTTGCCGACATTTGTGCTTGATGCAGATTGGGGATTCTCCACCCAAAAAAAAAAAAAAAGCCACCTGGCTTTTGACAAAAAAAGAAGGGACCAGCTGGATACCAAATGCCACATGGGATTGCCTTTAAAAGGTGTTAGATGTTCATGGACGGAATTGTGCGTTTTCACCCATTTAATTGTTTGTTGGCCTTTTTGGTCCCTTTAAAGTTATTTGTGCCCAGCGCTCCTGGCCTAATAGTCGGTTAGCAAAATTGCTCCTTCACCCGATTGCCTTTAAACGGTGTTAGATGTTCATGGACGGAATTGTGCGTTTTTCACCCATTTAATTGTTTGTTGGCCTTTTTGGTCCTTCTAAAAGTTATTTGTGCCCAGCGCTCCTGGCCTAATAGTCGGTTGGCAAAATTGCTCCTTCACCCTATGTAAAATAAAGTAATGGGTTGGGTAAAAAATGATGTGGGCTGGTGTTGTTTTATTTGGTTGAAGTATATGGGCTTTATGTTTGTTGGATTAACTGTTAAAGGGATAATGGAAGGAAGTGATTTTTTGGATGAGATTGCAAAATTATCCTGCTTAATTCTTCACAAGGCTTTTATTTGAAATTAAGCCTATTACTTATATAATTGCAATTATTTGAGAATTATTAGAATTTAATCTTTAGTTCCATTTAAGAATTTTTTTCTCAATTAAATTCTTTTGGCCTTAGAATATTATTTCTAAAATATTTATGCCAAAATTTATTCCCTAATTATTTATCCTTAATTTATGGGAAGATATTCCAATAATTAATTTCGTAATTATTTTAGGGCAATTTTACAATTCAATTTCCCCTATAATATTCAAACATTAAAATCTCAAAATTTGGATATTGTACCTCCGGAGAATTCACAGCGATAGTGTGTGTGGGTTTAACTGTTTTTTATTGTGGTTATTTTATTATCCATCTATCTATTATCTATTTTAACTATACAAAGGTACACCAGTCAGTTACCGGTTACCGGTTACCGGTGGGGCAATTGCACAATGAAGAGGGATAATGGAAGGTAGTTTCAGAATATTTTTATATCATAAAATTTTAATTTTTAAATAAAATATTTAAAATATTATACATAAGTTAAAATATTGTGATTTTGTGTTAAAAACGAAGTAGAAAGTCCAAAGCAAAATCATAAATGAATTGAAAACCATAGATAAACGATTGCTCAAAGCTTAAAATATCATATAAGAAGCATCAGTTCTGAATCTCTCGTATTTTTTCTTAGCATCCAAACAGAACCCGCTCTGCGCGGGGTGGATGTGTATGTAGTATTTAAAGCTGGTTCATGATAGTTTGTTGTCATAATACATATGTTTATGCAAATATGAATTAAGTCAAATTCAACAAAGTCAAAATACTATGTGCTACATGAGTTGCATAAGTTGTATACTCCATTTACACAAAAATTAATAAACAATTACAACATGTCTCATGCTATTAAATTTTAAAATACTTCTTTGTATACAATATTGCAAATCTTGTTAGCTGGGTGACCTTATTCATGTAGGATTAAAATTTTCAATCCTTCCTTCTTTCTGACACATGCCACGAAGGAGGTATAAACCAATGTTCAACAAACTTTGTCCTTTACTTTTATTGATGGTCATTGCAAATGAAAGAATTATCGAGATTGTCTATGACATAGAGTGAATGGCAATGATGCATCTGATGGTGTATTGTTGTTCTGGGAATCAGGACCTTTGTACCTATGTCAGCACCCGACATTATGTGAGCTCCAATGAATGAATGAATTGGGCTCTTTTTTGTGCCATTAATATTTTAGCTCATTTGTTGACATGGCATGATTTTTAATGATAGACTTGAGTTCCCCCCCACATCGTTCGTGGGAGTTGGGGCCTATTTGATTCATTAGAAGACCCTCTTGCTAGTACAATGGGGATGCAATGTAATGTTTATTACCATTAGCATGTTTGGTTTGTTTTTAACAAGTGGGAGATTTTTTTTTTTTTTTTTACGTTTAATTGGAAATACAAAAAGTCTTAAAATGTGCCTTAGACAAAATGACTCTCAGTCCCTAGTCATATTTTCTTTAATCAAAACACTCACAATAAGTGAAATAGTAAAAAATAATGTTTCATATGTAAAATCAACAAGCGAAAAAATCTTGAAAAAGTCTTAAATGGAAAAATCACACATTAATGTTGGATATGACTAGTTTTGATGATGTTTTATATAGATGTCATTATTAAGAGCAAAAAGCTTGTATAATATATTTATCTCCTACATTGACTAACTACTATATTTAATGTAGATTAATCCATGTTGAATTATAGATCAAGGAGATAAGAGATTTCAGAAAGAAGAAATTGGAGAGAATGTCAAGTTTAAGAAGAAGAAGAGATATTGAAGAAAGTAGAATTTGCAGAGAATGATGAGTCCAAGTTGAATGACGAAGAATGATCAAGATGGGAGATTGAAGAAGGAAAAACTTGCTGAATGGAATGATAATTTCATTATACAAGCTCTTAGATTGATATTCGAAGTCTCAACGATCAAATGGAAGTTGGAATGGCTCAATTCGAAGTTAAAACAAGCAAATATAAGGTTCAGGATGAGCAAACTCGAGTCATTAAGTTGAAACTCGAGTTTACTACTTTGCTACAGTGATTTGCTTCTCAGATACGAGCAAACTCGAGTCAATAAGTTTAAACTCGAGTTTACTACTTTGCTACAGTGATTTGCTTCTCGGATACGAGCAAACTCGAGTTAAGGACACAAAACTTGAGTTTGGGACTCAAAACTCGAGTTTGTCACTAACTAACTCGAGTTAGTAGTGTTTTCAGCACCTCTGGCGTCTCTGAACTAGTTAAACTCGAGTTAACCACTATAAACTCGAGTTTGTCGTGCTTTTCAACACCTCTGTTCTACTCTATTTCACATTTCACCTAAGCAAGGTTTGGTAATTTGACGATATCTCCCAAACCAGAGATCAAATTGAGGTGAAACCAGTTTTGTATGAAACTAGGACTACAAAAATTTTGACTTTCGGCGGCGACAAAAGTCAAAATTTGGCAAAACTTTCTCAAATCAAAATCATGTTTATCTTTTTATCAAAATGTACAATCTCTTGCTACAATTATTGAAAACAACTTTAAACAACAACATTAATGTGACAATGCAATGTTAGTAAATACCACTCTCAAATGCACAACACACACTATCTCTCAAACTCTCTTTATCTCACAATAGTCCCAAAAATTAATTTATTTTTCATAATAAATTACATCAATAAACATATTTATTGTATATATATATAATATAAAAAAAATACTTTCGGCGACGACATTTTGTCGCCGCTGAAACATACTTTTGGTGGCGACATATGAGAGTCGCCACTGTTACGGATTTATATAAGGCCCATATTCAATATATGGCCCAGCAAGGGGCAACCCACGTGTTACAGATATGACGTCACATCACTTGGTCTTGGAGGCACAAGAGGCCCAACAGTCCAAACCCTAAATCTAAGGTAGCCTCTATATATAGATGGTTAACCTAACAAGTACACACCTTCGACGGTCTATGCTCCGGCTAATTACATACAGCCGTCACAGAGCATACAGATCACCCCCCTTTTGGCAAACGCCTCCATTAATCCTCGAACTATACGTGGACTTTGATCCCTCTTCAGGGTACGTAGGCCCTAGGAATTGCTCCTAGGTCAAGTCCCAATCAACATCAACATCCTAGCCCCTCAGGGCTAGTGTTCTGGTTCTACACCAGAACAGTGGCGTCGACCGTGGGGAACGATAAATTTCGATTCCCGTGACCCAAGATAGTCAATCATTACAATTCTCAACTGACGAACAATCACAGCAATTTGGATTATTCCGAAGCGTGCAAGAATTCTTTGGATTGAAGCGGAAAATTCACATGTTGTAGTTAATTTGTTACCCTTGTAACAAGATCAATCGATGGTTGTCAATCTCAAAGTTCTAGGGTTTCACAAAACACCAAACGGTGGATACATCCATCTATCGGCTACATGACCGATGGAGGACAGGGCGCAGCCGCATCATTCCTAGCTTTCCAGCTGAAACAAGGCTACTCAATCGAGATAAGGATCTTCGAGTCCTCTTCGATCAAGACATGGCTTCATTCACGATCCCAATAGCACAGTGGCATAGGCGCAAGTCTTCGCTGACATTTACTATTGGGGTTCGATCCTGTCAGGGAGCGTGGGGGATAAATTTGCCGTTCAACGTTCAACCCTATATTACAGTCTTCCTCACGAAGAAAAAGTGAACCTAGTCTACAACAAGGGCATATGCGGAATTTCATCCAATCCTAATCTCTGCCAAACTACCAATTCCGACGATGATGACTCACCTTGAATCGCTGCCATTGATTCACTTCACCGTGCAATTGGATACACGCGCAATGCAACATTGCTGCCGCCAGTCACCACGACGAAGACGAGTTGAGAGATTCTGATGGAAGTGTCGTGGTTTGATGGTTTTGGATCTGGGTGATTGTTTCCTTAATTTTCAGGCTCATCTTTAAACCTACTTCCACCGTGATTGCCGAGGAGGAGAATGCAGACTGTAACATCCCGTTTTCTAAAGCGATTTTTTTTTTCCAATCAGAGTAGAGCAATGGAGCGAAAGAGTAACTGATTTACATTCAAACAGTAACCATAGTGTAACATAGTATTGATAATACAGTTATCCTACTGCTTCAAAAGAAAGTACAAAAGAAACAGGAAACAGATTCTTCTACTCGTGGTCTATTCCTGCTGCTTGTCTCGTTCACTGATTCGTGGTCCTCCGGACCCTGAAGCTATGGCTGAGATTCAATTCACCGCCTTGAATCTCAGGTAACGGTTAACCTCATACCCAAACAATACAGTATACAGACAATAGATATTCTAGACAATACATCTGTAACATCCCAAATTTTGGGATTTGGAATTTGAATATTTTATGAGAAATTTAATTGTGGAATTTTCCCTAAAATAATTATGAAAAAGTTTAGGCTTATTTTTCCCTTAATTTATTTTGGGAAAAGAATAATTCAAAAACGGAATAAATTATGCCTAAAATTTTAGAGATAATATTTAAGGCCAAAATAAATATATTGAGGAAAGAAAAAAAAAACCCAAGCCATTTATCCATTAACCCAATTACCATCAGCTCTCCCAAAACGTTGCAGCAGTAGAAAATGCATATACATTAGCTAAAACACGTTACCTCCTTGGCCCATGCAATCAATTTGATCCCACCAGCCCATTACTCTTCTCAATTCAGGATGAACCAAAACGCCGAATACTCCCTCCTTTATCCAACAACACCTATTGGCCCTACACCCAATAAAATATACAACCCAACCCATTATTTTAATTAAACTAGCCTATTATTATCACTTTTAGTTCAGCTCCAACACGTGATAGCAAGGGAAATACATATCAGCTGCAACACGTTGCTGTCAGGAAAGATTAGCAGTAATATCACAGCAGCGTCGATCTCGGTGAAAACCATTCACGCAACAGTAACACGATACTCCTCCTCTCAGCAAATCCTGACTCCCAGATATCTTGAGCCTCTCAACGCTGGAAAAGCTCTTGGACCGTTGGCTTTTCTTGCGTGGAACCAGACCTGCCAACTGCTATATAACCATTACCCTGCATCTTCCAACCATCCAATTGTTCACGCAACCAGCAACCTCCATGCTTCTTCCATCAGAAAGTTCAGGCGTCCCATACCTCTTAATCCCAACACCTTATCCGCTGGCTCCTTCTCAGATTGCACCTTTGGGACTATATATATATATATAAGCATCCACATTTCACTTCCTCCAGCAAAGTGAATCCAAGACTTAGAAAGAGTGGAGACCGAGAGTGAGGCGTTAAAGTGAGAGAACGAGAGAGAGGGAGAGTTCCACTGTTGCTTTTCCTCTGCTCTAAGTATCAAAAACAGAGGCAAGAGTGAGCTTAGTTATTTCGTCTTCTCTGCATCTAGTTTCTGAAAACAGAGGTGAGCTTTCTTCACTGCACATAGTATATAAATATATAAGGTTTAAATGTATAAGGTTTAGAGAATCAAGAGGGAAACCATACTATCTTATATATGTGTATGTTTGTCGGTGCATGTGAAAGGAGAAAGGAAAATATGAAATTTTTGCTATTATGAATATCGAAAGGTTGCTGCATATATATAAAACAGAGGGAAGGAAAATAATAGGAGAACATATATGTACATATCACGTTGAAAGAGTAGTGGTAGTGTGCTGATTAATATATATATTTATACCGATGTGTTCTACTGGTGTAGCGTTGCAACATAAGTATAGAAACTTAATGTGTCAAAGAATACTTATATATATAGGTAAAGATGTCGTTGAACATAGAAGAGAAGCTTAGCTATTGTTTTTATTTTATATAAATAGAAGTTGCAATCATGATAAATATTAGCGCTACATATATATATAAAGGTTGCTGACCTATCATCTTATAAATCAACGTTGCTTTATTTCATGCATGGATATATGCCTCTGTTCATGGATATTGAAGCAGAGACTAAAGCTTAGTGTATACATATTAAATCAGGGTATCGGTTACATATATATAGGTGTTCGTTGCATGTGTTTATCATTCCAAGTTGTGCACATATAAATAAATACCTTAAGGCTATATAAAGAAAAAGGAAGTGTGGTCTTGCTTATATGGTGGCTGCATGAGGATGTACTGTCGTGTAGGCTTTTAATTATATAAGTATATACACATAAATTATGAAAACCGTGGCTTTACATTTGGAAGATAGAAATAAGTGGAACACCTACAGTCATCCATTTATGTAGATATTAGAAAACCATGAGAAACATTAAATTTGTGCATTAAATCATATTTTATATGATGACTGGTATTTATTAAACTCCTAATTTAAAATGATGGGATAGTTCCTGAGAGTTTAAAAATAGTTGTAGAAAAATACCAATAGATAGTAAAATAATAATAATAATAATAACATAGATAAATATTGTTATTATTGTTAGTAAAAAGGGAATAAATAATAAAGGGAGTTATTAATTAATAATAAATAAAAGAGTGTTATTATTAATTAATAATAACTAATTAAAAAGAGTATAAAGGGAGTAACAAATCCACCAGGGTAGAAAAGTCAATAGTGGCAATGACATCTCTTAGGATATTGTTTATAAGGGAAATAATGCGGTGATACTATTATAGGATATCCGGAAAGTCGAATCAATACCAAAAGGTGAAAGTACCGCTAGCTACGCAGACTAAGGTACTGACGCGTCATTGTAACTTTAACTCGATGTGTCTTGTATGCTTATATGTGATTGGATGATTCATTGAGTCATGGACAAGACTGGTCTTGGGTCATGCACAAGTGGCTAAGACTGGGTCTTAGGTCACTGTTTATATACATTCGACTTTACGGGTTATAGTCATGATAATGCCGTATGTATGTTTTCCTAGCGCCGAGGACACGAGAAGTCGTCGTGGCACAGTGAGAGTGCAAACGTTGTTGACATTACATGGGCTGTGTGCTATGTATTGTTGTGTTGTTAACATTACATGTCTTTGTGTGCTATGTATTGTTGTGTTGTGAACTTTACATGGGATGTGTGCTATGTATGGTTAATCTTGAAATGTAATGAATATCATCATATATATTGTTTATACTTGAGCATGAGGTTAATCGTTACGAGATTCAATGGGTATTGAATCTCGGAATTTACCCTAGCTTCGGGATCTCGGAGGATCGGGAGCCGGAGAAAAGGGTAAGCGGCATGCGTAAGGATTCAATAGGAGATTTTATTTGGGATAGTATTTATGTATAATTTTTGATTAGTCGGATAATTGTACTACTAACGTGCCGAATGGATACACCGCAAAGAACTTAAGTTGTATCACACTTATATTCCTCAGGAATTTTAATTAACCAAAGATATGTCCGGGCATATGTTATCGGTCCACTCATTCGTCCAAACGTTATGCATGCTTTCTGTGACTTACTCTGATCTGTTAACGCCTTCACTCTGATAATTTCACACCAATTAGTCTAATAAGAGATTTAGGACATAAATGAACATCATAATGGACATAGGAATTAGGGGCGTTACAACAGCAGTATATCACTACATAAGCATATAGCAGATGCATGATCATTATGCCAACAAAACATAAGCATACAGCAATATGTAAAGCCCCATAAAGTAACAATGACTATAACAGCATGCACTATTCACCAGTGCCACGATACCACTCGTGTCCTCAGCGCTAGGAAAACATAACGACATTATAATGACATAACCCGTATGAAACTGTCTGTATAACGGTCTACAAACGTATCTTTGACATATATGCATTTAAGCAGTACAAGATTAGTGTTACAAGACGCTCGTACCTTCGCTGACGGCGTTCGGTACTTCTGGCGGAAAACGTACTTTTCTACGGAAAAACGTGAAACAATGCACGTCGGGCAACAGAAACGGCGCAGATCGAGTTTCTGATATCCTATAAGAGTAATATCACTTTCATTAGTGATTTTGGCATTATAACTGGCATTTTAGGTAAAAATTACCATTTTGCCCCTATACCCCTAATTGGCGGAATTTCGCCAGCACTTCGTTACTTTGGCTCCGATTTTCCAAAATTTTGCCAGAACTTCGACCCAATGATAATTTTTGAAATTATAGACTAATATAGACCTATCATATGATATCCAATCACGCTTGAAAATTTAAAGGCTATACTAGCAGTACTACTCCAACTATTGAAAGAACTACGAAAGCTTAAAGCTCGGTATAGGAAAACTTACTCATAGCTTCGCTGCAGATTTTCCCAGATCACTTCTCTCTACTTTCTCTCTCTAAATTTCGGATTCTTGCTTGAGAATGGAGTGAAAATGCAAAGGGAGGGGGTATTTATAGATTTGGAGGTAGGATTTCTAAAATCGGATCAACTTTGTGAGAATCGATCTGACTGGCCCAAAGCAACTTTTTCAAAAAGTTTTTTCTCCTTCTCTTCTCTTCTTGGCCGACCTCCTTGGCACAAGAATCAAGGGATAATGGCCAATGGGAGGAGGCCAAGTGTCTCCTTCCAGAAGCCTTTCGGATGAATTTTCCCGATCGGTACCCGATTCGCGTAATTTCAGAAAAATCTCAAAATTCTGGATTATACAATTCGAAGACAATTCATTCCTCATTAGAAATGTATTGTCCAACTATTTTTTTACTCTGTCTAGGCCTTCTCCGGCCAGACAGAAGTTTTACGGAAAAACGTGTCGGTTTCGAAATGAAATTCCGGGAGCTACCGCCTATGGACAAGAATGCACTGATTCCAAATATGTCCAGAAAAACTCCTAATTCTTCCCCAGTTGTTGCATCATGACTTCTGAACCCTTAACTTTCAACTTAGCTATCCGGCTTTTCTCAGAATTTCCCTATTTCGTCTTATTAGGAAAATGCTCTACCGGCCTCTAATTGACTTCCGGAAAAGTCTAACGAAAGGTAAAAATCCACTGATCAACATTTTACCTTGACTTTGGAATTCCCATTCCTAGTTCTCTAGATAGGATCCGTTTCCTATTTATTTAATTACTATTCACTATATTTAATTATATTATATAATATTACAAAAATATCTACACATAATAAATTCAATCTTATCTTCATTTTTTTTTTCTTTTTTTCTTGGAAATTTCGGCTGGGCCTTTATTTTAATTAATAAATATTTATTTTTTATTTAATTAATTATTTAATTATTTAATTATTTAATTTCCCCAAAAATTCCACAAAAATCCCTAATTGGCTCATTCTTGTATTTAGGCTTAAAAATACCTAAACTCATCTATTTTTCTTCAAAATTTCCAATTAATTAGCAAATATATTTTTACTAATTTTAAGCCAAAAACCACTAATTTTAGGGTTTTACATAATTATTCATGAATTTCCTTTACTTATGCTTAAGTAATTAGCCAATAATTACCTAATTACTTCCTTGTCAATTGTTGATAATTTTCTTAATTAGAATTCCTCATTACTCATAACTTTTACACTAACATTTCTGTTTCCATGTCCTATGTATTATTTTAGGATTTTTTTCATAATTTTTCTAAGTTTATTTATGTCCCTTAGGGGCATTTTCGTCATTTTGGAACTTTGGCCCTTAAATTCCCTAATTTCCTACAGAATTCAACTTGGAAAAATAGCCTATATTTACACAAGTCTTAAGGTCAAAACTTCACTTATCAGAAATATCCAATTTATTCACAATATTCCAGATAATAAAAATCCGCCAATCGCTCTGGAGAATAGTGGATACTGACGGGAATAAAGTGTGCTGACTTGGTTAATCTGTCAACAACTACCCAAATTGTATCATGATTTCTGATTTTGGGCAGACCTACCACAAAATCCATGGTTATGTTCTCCCATTTCCATTCCGGCAGCTCTAGTCCTTGTAAAAGACCAGGGGGTCGACGGTGTTCAATCTGAAAGACTTGGCTATCACCCAAGAGGGGGGGGGGTGAATTGGGTGTTTGATTAAAACTTAGAACTTTAAGAACTTTTCTTCACTTGCTGGAAATAGTTTGAATGTCAATAATAATTTATAAAGTGATAAGCAATCATTCATATATCTTTGCAATGTAAGAGATAAGGGAAGAGAATATGAAAACGGTGATTTATCTTGGTTCGGCCAAATCCTTGACCTACGTCCAGTTCCCAAGCTCTACTTGAGAATTTCAATCCACTATCTTCTTTCAACTTGATTACACGTTCTGTACTTGAAGTAATCCTCACACTAGGACTTACTCCCCCTACAAACTATAATCAATACACCCGTTTGATTACACACTCGCACTCAAGTAATCCTCTCACTAGGATTCACTCCCCTTACAAGCTGTAATCAACACAATGTATTTCCCACTCAAGATCACCCAATCTTGAGTAACTCTAAGGTAGAATGATAGGATGTTTACAATGATTCTTCTCTCTCAGAAGTGTATGGATAAACACTGAAGTACAATACAAAACATTTCACTCTCTATGATTTATAGACATTGAAAATCAGAGAGTAAATGATATAAAGATCAGAGTATTAGCATGTTGAAGATGTAAGCTTGTTCTCTGCTTGTTGTTGTATTTTTTTGAAGGTTTGTATGCAGCTCTATATATAGCGACAAATCTTCATATGACCGTTGCTTCTCAATTCTGAATTCTCTCCATTCGAAATTCTAGCCGTTGGAACTCACGGCCTTTTCGATTTCCAACTTTTGCTCGCATTGAAGATTATGACCGTTATGTCATTTAATGACTTTCCTTTATTTGTTCAGGGAATCATTCGAGTAATGGCTATATCAATTGTTTCCAAGTGAAGGATTTCTTCTTCTTGAATTTTCCTCTGTTTGACGCGTGAAAGTAAATGCTCGATTTTCCGTTTCGTCAACAAAGTGGTTGATCCTGTCATGAACATTAATTCGAATGCTGAATCTGTTTGGCTTATGTCCGTTGGAGTATTTCATTATCTGAGTTTCTCATTGGATTCAGTCATCTTTCCCATTTCTGAGATTATGCAGCAAGTTCATCTTCTAGATCTTGATTTTTGTCAAGATTGATGTTCTCTCAAGCTTTAATAATCTGAAACATGTACACAAATGATATAAATAATGTTAAGAAGAAGTATAAGTCATTTGGGTAATCATGTGGATGTTCTTTGATGACAAACGAGACTTTCGAACTTCTGTTTTTCTGAATCAGGGTCATGAACTCGAGCTTGGATAAGTAGGCTCGAGTTTGCAAGGGTCAGGTTCAGTTTCTGCAAGGTGCAAACCGGAGGTTCAGAGCAAACTCTAGAGTTTGTAACATTTTTCAGCATCTAGGTTCGAGTCTATAATTATAGGCTCGAGTTTGGGTCTCTTCAAAATCATATTTTGCTCTCTGTCTTGTCTAGGCTCGAGTTTGTCACTTATAGGCTTGAGTTTGGATGATTTTCGCGACCTGGTAGCTCTCTGTAACCCGCGAACTCGAGCTTGTCAACTAATAGGCTCGAGTTTGCTTCTCAGCAAATTGTGCAACACCCAGAACAGACTGTCTATTTTCGGGGGCCATATCTCCCTGGTCTGAACTCCTTTTTGGTTGGTTCAACTATCTATTTTAAAGCCCTTTGAGTCTACTTTCCAATGCCACCAATTTCAGCTCAATTGGATTCTCCGTTTGTGAGATACACTCAAAACATTGAAGGTTGGTCATTTGTGTGACGTGAATATCACTGTCAACTTCATAAATTCATAGCTCCTTCATCTTGACTCCGTTCATCTTGACTCCGTTTGGCTTCAATTATATATCAAAATGACGCATTGGGAGTCTAGTTTCATATGCCACTGGTTTTACTTCAATCCGATCTTTATTTTAGGAGATATCATCGAATGACCACACGTCGCCCGAGTGAAACGTGGAACAGAGTAGCTGAAATGTTGAACACCGCTGTAGGCTCGAGTTTGCCAACTAATAGGCTCGAGTTTGCCTTGTCCGAGACACCGAAATGCTGAAGACACTACAGGCTCGAGTTTGCTAATGATGGGCTCGAGTTTGGAGTTCCAAACCCGAGGTTTGAGTTCTAAGCTCGAGTTTGACTTGTCCGAGGCGCCGAGTTGCCGAGGACATTACAGGCTCGAGTTTGCAAGTTATGAACTCGAGTTTGCTCATCCTGGAACTGATTTTTGATGGTTTAAACTCGAATTGATCCGTTCCAGCTTCCATATGATCTTGGATACTTCTAGCATCAATATAAGAACTTCAATAAAGATATTCCATTGCATTGCAAGTTCTTCCTTCTTCAATTTCTTCTCTCCTTCTAGATTATCCCCCAAAATCATTTGATAACCTCTTGCTTCCTTAATATTATGATATTCCCATTATATTGTGCAAGAGCTTCTTTCTTCAATCAACATTCTCCATCATAAAACTTTGCATCTACATTAAATATAATAATTAGTCAAAGTAAAAGATAAATGTAGTATGCAACCTTTTTGCTATTAAGAATGACATCTATATAAGACATCATCAAAACTAATCAAAACCAACATTCTCCCCCTTTTTGATGATGGCAAATACTTTAAGAAAAATATGTATGAATATGAAAAACTAATAGACCCAGCATATTTTTATTTTTCTTGCCATTCTCTCCCCTTATTTGTCATTAGCAAAAGTTGAGTTTAAAGAAGAGATACTTGTAGAGAGACAAATAGGAAAGCAAATTAGAAAGAATCAAATAATTGATTTTCTCTCCCCAATTTGAAATTGTTTTCATTCTAAATATTATGCAATTTGGGATGTTGTTATGAAAACAAGTTTGATGGAGTTTGGAGAGGTTTTCAAAAACATCTTTGACAATTAAAGCATATAAATACCAAACATGTGCAAAGTTTCTAATGAATATAAAAGATAGAGATTAGAAATGCTCATGTTGATTTTGCAAATTAATGATTGATCGATGAGGTCCATTTGTTTGCTTTGTATGAGATTATTTCCATCCTTCTCCTTTCATTCATAGAACTCTTCGCGAGAACATGTCACCGGCTTTAAGAAGTTTTCTTCTTTTTGTAGAGCATATCACAACTTCGGTGTGATTAAGACATCTTTCCTCAATGTAATAGTTTTTCCTTGTAGTATGTTGAGGAATGTCCTAACACATAACAGAATCTCCTACTACAAATTGAACACTTTCTTTTCCAAAGAGATTTGTTAGTGCAATATGATATCGAAATATCCCTTGATATTTTCAAATTAAGATAACCAATTCATCATCAAAACTAATACAGCATAGTAGATGTAGATGAGAATACTTAAAGAGATTTTCTCAAATAAAGGAGATGAGCTTTTAAGATATAAAACACATGTGAATGTGAAGCTCCCCCTTAATGAATGCATGTAAGTTTGATTAATGAGCATAGAAAATCTTATCCATAATGATAAGCATTTCTCAAATCATAGTTCATGAATGAAATCAGATTTTTCAATAATGATAGTGAACTATGAAGATTGTTTCAAATCTTGAATGTTCTTTCAAATCATGATAATGAATTATGAAATCAAAATTTTGATGAATGAAAGAGTCATTTTGAAACATGCTTGAAAATAATGCTCACTTTAAACATGGTGGAAGTCAACATGTTTAATGAATAAATCAGAATGCTTCAAGATTAAGAGAACATGTGAAACATTGAAGTTTACATGTAGAAGAATTTTTCAAGAGCAAAAGTCATGAAGATAAAGCATTATCGAAACATGCTTAGCACAATAGGAATGTATGAGCACAATGACTTTGCTATTGACCAAAAGATAATCTTGCATCTTAGGATTAGAAGAGTATGAATGCTCAAGGCAAGACTATGAATACGAGTTACTCAAAATAAGGATTGAAGACAAATGCTGATGTATTTGAGCAACTAAGTGAATGCTAGGATTCATGAATGATGAATCACAAACTCATTAGTTCAAATGACTAGAGTTCCAGAATATTATCCTAGTAAGTTATTCCTTTAATGGTTAATGCATTAAGATTCAATACGTTAATGAACATTAAAAAAACTTGGAATAACTTGGCCAATAACAGTTTCACAAATTGAGTTCTTTTCTTGAAGATAAGCTTGAAACTCATGTATGGATAACTTATTAGACATGAAGTCCAACTAGTTAGAGAATTAAACAAGGAGGTTCAAGCAACACATTGAATATCAAAGATCAATATGTGAATGATAGGGAAGAGTCAACTAGACAAGTTTGAAGCATATCCAACATTCAAAATACAATATTAACTTCCAATTTTGAAACATCATTTGAATGCAATCAAAGTATGGATATGTTTTCAAAACATTGGTTTGCACTTTCACAAGACATGTATATGAATTTTCACAGAATGAGTGAATTGAAATCCAAACAAAACAGTGTGACTTGTACATTTCAAAACAAATATGAACTAATAAAGTTATGCACAAATTTCACTTGTTTGATCATCAAAAAAAAAAAACTCACTAACAAATTGATTAAATCAAGTTAGGAACATTAGTGATTGGTGATATGGAATATAAAGATCAAACATTAAGATTTTACAAATTTCGAGCAAGATCATTTCAAAAACAAAGTTGACTCAAACTGTAATTTGGAGAGGCAAACTCTGGAGTTTATATGTAAACTCGGAGTTTATATGTAAACTCGGAGTTTAGCGTAAACTCGGAGTTTGGTGCAAACTCGGAGTTTAGTGTAAACTCGGAGTTTGTTAATTATGGCAGCTTTTGCGAAGAGCAAACTCTGGAGTAAAATTGTAAACTCTAGAGTTTGTTATTTTTAAACGTCGAGGTTAAGCTTGACAAGAGCAAACTCTAGAGTTTAAATGTAAACTCGGAGTTTGTTATTTTTTTAAAGGGCGAACTCGAGTTCATGAAAAACAGGCTCGAGTTCGTATCACCATAGAGCATTTATCGCGAAAGCCATCTGAAATCAAACTTCACAAAATTGGCAAACTCGAGTCCATTAGTGAGCGAGCTCGAGTTTGACACTATTCATGCCAAAATAAATTAGTTGTTTAAAAACGTGAGCTGGAGCATAAACACAAACTCGGAGTTTGTAAAATAATTTTCTCATTTTCAAAGACCAGGCTCGAGTTTAGAGATTCGAGGCTCGAGTTTACATGTTTTGTAAATTCTTTTTATTTCTCAAACCACGAGTAAACTCTACACAAAAATTTAGGCTAGAGTTTAGAAATTTAGGCTCGAGTTTGACACTATTCATGTCAAAACAAAATTAAGCATTTTAGCGAGAACTTGAGGTTTAAATATAAACTCTAGAGTAAACTCGGAGTTTGGTGCAAACTCGGAGTTTAGCGTAAACTCTAGAGTTTGGTGTAAACTCGGAGTTTGGCGTAAAATAACTTTACTCAATTTAAAGTTCGGACTCGAGTTTAAATTCTTAGGCTCGAGTTTGAGTTTTGGAATAGTGGCAAACCGGAGGTTTAAAGAAAACTCTAGAGTTTGCGAAAATAAAAAAATTGGAAGCTCTGCGCAAGGGCAAACTCTACACAAAACTCGGAGTTTAAACAAACTCTACACAAAACTCGGAGTTTAAACAAACTCTACACAAAACTCGGAGTTTAAACAAACTCTACACAAAAATCGGAGTTTAAAGAAATGGTTTTCAATTGGGAAACTTTCCCTTGAGAGGCAAACTCGAGCTTGCATCTGCAGGCTCGAGCTTACATACTTGTAAACTCTTTTAACTCATTTTTTGGAGGATTCAAGCTAGAGTTTGCATTTCTAAACTGGATTTTGGCTTTGTGAGAAAAATTCTAATTGAAATTGAATCAGTTTAAAATCTTTTAACTTAACCAAAGACAAACCAAGAATGAATTTAAATATAATCATAGTAAGAGGCAAGAATTAGATATCACCGTAATTCCTCTTGTCCTCATAGAAGCTTGCTTGGTTGAGATGGATTGATGTAGATAACTCCTTTTCCAATGTTCACCATCAACATCCAGCATAGCTTGTTTAGCTTTCTCAAGACTTGGATCATTTCTCTATGTTGCATCTTTGAGAAGCTTTCCTTGATCCTACAAAGTTGTATAAATCCTTTTCTTTCTTGGTATCCAACCTTCCTTGGATCCAATCTTTGTTAGCTTAGGTACTTGGAGTGTTGGCTTTGCTTACCCATTTGTTCTTCATATGTCTTTCCATGGGTATACGTAAAGTTCTCTCAGAAAATGTAGACTTCAAGAGTCTTCTATTTGATACTTGAGAGATTCTCCTCTTCTTGTTCTCCTCAAGATAGTTGAATGATACTCTATGGTGGTTTGTTCTTGAGGTGGAAGATACTCTTCTTGCTTGTATCCATTGCTTCTTATGATTTGACCATGTAGTTCCAGCAATGGCTTTTCCACAAGTTCTCCTTGCTGATATGAGTTTCCTTGTAGGTTCATGAGAAACTATTGGATTCTTCTTCATCTTCTCAGTTCCCTTATGTCCATTGATTTTCAAATGGTCCTGTATACATGGAGCACAAGATGGACATTTTGGTACCCATTTATACTTGGGTCCTTGACTGTTAGTAGTGGACCTTACTTGTCTTTTAGGAACCCAAACAGATTTATTTCTCACATTATAATTTCTCCTAATATAGCATGTATGAGAGATATGTCAGATTTACCACAATAATTGCAAACAATAGAATGATGTTTATTATAAACGGTTTTGCAAGAATTGTCTGGTCTAGAGGATGCAATGTCAAATGGCCCATATCTTGTATATTCTTTCTTCCCACATGATTTTCCAGCATGATTTTCGAAAACATGTTTGTTTTTCAAAATAGAATCGGTAAATGGTTGCGAAACAATTTTATGCGGATGTTTAGAATCATTTTCTTAACTACACAAGAAGAATTGGAATTGTTTACCACATGTGCATCTTGAACTCTAGATAATGATTGATCATAATCTTCCATGAGTTCTTCACAGGGAATCCTCTTCGTCTTGTTCTTTTACGTTGTTGGATTATGGAAGCGTTTGCTGAATTCAATGATTTCCCCTTCTTCATTCTCCGGTTGTTCATCAGTCATAGATGTAAAACATATAGTCTTAGATGAGCTGTCAACACTTTCAACTTCAACACAATTGTTAGAAGTATAAATAGAATCAAGAGCATCCCAAATTTCTTTAGCACTAGAGCAACATTTGATTTTCTCAAAATCTTTTCGATTAAAGACCTATATAATATGTTCATTGCTCTAATGTTCAATGAAAACATTTTCATATCTTTTCTGTCCAATCCTTTCTTGGAGTAAAGTCAAAAACATTTGTAAAGACTTTCCACATATCAAAATCGAGTTGCTTTGATAAAACTAGTCATTCTAGCTTTCCAAAACCAAAAATCAATATCTTTGAAAAGTGGTGGAATGGTAAAGTCAAAACCTTTCAAAAACGAGCAGCACCCAAAATTAGCCATTTGATAACTCTTGAGACTGTTAAGTCCTTTAAACAAGAGCCTAGCTCTGATACCAAATGAAAGACTTGGCTATCACCCAAGAGGGGGGGGGGGTGAATTGGGTGTTTGATTAAAACTTAGAACTTTAAGAACTTTTCTTCACTTCTTGGAAATAGTTTGAATGTCAATAATAATTTATAAAGTGATAAGCAATCATTCATATATGCTGGAATGTAAGAGATAAGGGAAGAGAATATGCAAACGGTGATTTATCTTGGTTCGGCCCAATCCTTGACCTACGTCCGGTCCCAAGCTCTACTTGAGAATTTCAATCCACTATCTTCTTTCAACTTGATTACACGTTACGTACTTGAAGTAATCCTCACACTAGGACTTACTCCCCTTACAAACTATAATCAATACACCGTTTGATTACACACTCTGCACTCAAGTAATCCTCTCACTAGGATTCACTCCCTTACAAGTTGTAATCAACACAATGTATTTCCCACTCAAGATCACCCAATCTTGAGTAACTCTAAGGTAGAATGATAGGATGTTTACAATGATTCTTCTCTCTCAGAAGTGTATGGATAAACACTGAAGTACAATACAAAACATTTCACTCTCTATGATTTATAGACATTGAAAATCGAGAGTAAATGATATAAAGATCAGAGTATTAGCATGTTGAAGATGTAAGCTTGTTCTCTGCTTGTTGTTGTATTTTTGAAGGTTTGTATGCAGCTCTATATATAGCGGCAAATCTTCATATGACCGTTGCTTCTCAATTCTGAATTCTCTCCATTCGAAATTCTAGCCGTTGGAACTCACGGCCTTTTCTGATTTCCAACTTTTGCTCGCATTGAAGATTATGACCGTTATGTCATTTAATGACTTTCCTTTATTTGTTCGGGAATCATTCGGGTAATGGCTATATCAATTGTTTCCAAGTGAAGGATTTCTTCTTCTTGAATTTTCCTCTGTTTGACGCGTGAAAGTAAATGCTCGATTTTCCGTTTCGTCAACGATGGTTGATTCTGTCATGAACATTAATTCGAATGCTGAATCTGTTTGGCTTATGTCCGTTGGAGTATTTCATCATCTGAATGATTTAATCCTTTGGAGAAGCATTACAATTGAGTAGACAACTTCGTTTCTTCAAGTTTCTCATTGGATTCAGTCATCTTTCCCATTTCTGAGATTATGCAGCAAGTTCATCTTCTAGATCTTGATTTCTGTCAAGATTGATGTTCTCTCAAGCTTTAATAATCGAAACATGTACACAAATGATATAAATAATGTTAAGAAGAAGTATAAGTCATTTGGGTAATCATGTGGATGTTCTTTGATGAGAAACGAGACTTTCGAACTTCTGTTTTCTGAATCGGGGTCATGAACTCGAGCTTGGATAAGTAGGCTCGAGTTTGCAAGGGTCGAGTTCAGCTTCGCAAGGTGCAAACCGGAGGTTCGAGCAAACTCTAGAGTTTGTAACATTTTTCAGCATCTAGGCTCGAGTCTATAATTATAGGCTCGAGTTTGGGTCTCTTCAAAATCATCTTTTGCTCTCTGTCTTGTCTAGGCTCGAGTTTGTCACTTATAGGCTCGAGTTTGGATGATTTTCGCGACCAAGTAGCTCTCTGTAACCCGCGAACTCGAGCTTGTCAACTAATAGGCTCGAGTTTGCTTCTCAGCAAATTGTGCAACACCCAGAACAGACTGTCTATTTTCGGGGGCCATATCTCCCTGGTCTGAACTCCGTTTTGGTTGGTTCAACTATCTATTTTAAAGCCCTTTGAGTCTACTTTCCAATGCCACCAATTTCAGCTCAATTGGATTCTCCGTTTGTGAGATACACTCAAAACATTGAAGGTTGGTCATTTGTGTGACGTGAATATCACTGTCAACTTCATAAATTCATAGCTCCTTCATCTTGACTCCGTTTGGCTTCAATTATATATCAAAATGACGCATTGGGAGTCTAGTTTCATATGCCACTGGTTTCACTTCAATCCGATCTGTATTTTAGGAGATATCATCAAATGACCACACGTCGCCCGAGTGAAACGTGGAACAGAGTAGCTGAAATGTTGAACACCGCTGTAGGCTCGAGTTTGCCAACTAATAGGCTCGAGTTTGCCTTGTCCGAGACACCGAAATGCTGAAGACACTACAGGCTCGAGTTTGCTAATGATGGGCTCGAGTTTGGAGTTCCAAACCTGAGGTTTGAGTTCTAAGCTCGAGTTTGACTTGTCCGAGGCGCCGAGTTGCTTGAGGACATTACGAGGCTCGAGTTTGCAAGTTATGAACTCGAGTTTGCTCATCCTGGAACTGATTTTTGATGGTTTAAACTCTGAATTGATCCGTTCCAGCTTCCATATGATCTTGGATACTTCTAGCATCAATATAAGAACTTCAATAAAGATATTCCATTGCATTGCAAATTCTTCCTTCTTCAATTTCTTCTCTCCTTCTAGATTATCCCCCAAAATCATTTGATAACCTCTTGCTTCCTTAATATTATGATATTCCCATTATATTGTGCAAGAGCTTCTTTCTTCAATCAACATTCTCCATCATAAAACTTTGCATCTACATTAAATATAATAATTAGTCAAAGTAAAAGATAAATGTAGTATGCAACCTTTTTGCTATTAAGAATGACATCTATATAAGACATCATCAAAACTAATCAAAACCAACACAATCTTCACCTTCTGACAGGTCAAGCATTTGGCCACGTAATCGGCTACATCTTTCTTCAACCCAGGCCACCAAAGTTCAGACTTCATACTCTCGTACATCTTGACCATGCCTGGATGCAGAGTGTATTTACTCTTATGAGCCTCATACAGTATCTTCTGCCTCAATTTATCAATTGGCGGTACGTAGATCCGCTTCTTGTACCTGACCAAACCACTAGGTGATAGGTCATGGTCTTGGGTCTCACCTCGAGAGATCTTCTCACGAATCTCGATAGCCCATTCATCTTGCTTCTGAGCTTCGTCAACTTCGTCTCTCAGATCATACTCCCCTTAACTAACAAGAAGAGTTGCAAGATAGGCATCAGCTGGTGCGTGAAGACCCATGCAGATTTGATTGGATAGATTCAGATCTCTGAAATCTTCCAGTAATTTATGCTCTTGTATCATCATGTATGCCACCTGCACCGTCTTTCTACTAAGAGCATCAGCTACGACGTTTGCTTTACCCGGATGATACTTGATCTCCAGGTTGTAGTCTTTAATCAGCTCCATCCAGCGACGCTGTCTCATGTTGAGTTCTCGTTGATCGAACAGGTATTTCAAACTTTTGTGGTCACAGTACACTTCTACGGTTACACCGTACAGGTAATGCCTCCATATCTTCAAAGCGAACACAATAGCCGCCAGCTCTAGATCGTGTGTAGGATAGTTTAACTCGTGAGGCTTCAGCTGACGAGAGGCATAAGCCACCACTCTGCCCTGCTGCATTATGACACATCCCAATCCACCTTGCCACTGGCATCACTGTAGACAACATAGGTCTCATCAGGATCGGGGATAATCAACACTGGTGCTGTAGTCAACCTCTCCCTCAGACTCTGAAAGCTCTCCTTACAATCATCTCCCCATACATAGGGTTGATTTTTCCTCGTAAGCTTTGTTAATGGTAGGGCAAGACGCGAGAAATCCCGTATGAATCTGCGGTAGTATCCCGCCAGACCAAGAAAACTACGGATCTCCGTCACAGTCCCTGGCCGTTTCCAGTCCAGAACTGCATCCACCTTGCCCGGATCAACCGCAACTCGCCGCTAGATATAACATGGCCCAGAAATTTCACTTCCGGCAGCCAAAATTCGCATTTGCTCAGTTTAGCATAGAGTTGCTTATCCCTGAGTATGCCTAACACCTTTCGCAGATGTTCTTCGTGCTCTTCTTTGATCTTAGAATAAATAAGGATGTCATCGATGAACACCACCACAAATTGGTCTAGGTGTTGTCGGAAGATACGGTTCATGTAATCCATGAATACCGCAGTGCATTTGTCAATCCGAAGGGCATCACAAGGAATTCATAATGCCCATATCTAGTTCGAAAATTTGTCTTGGGAATATCGCCATCTTTAACTCGCAACCGATGGTATCCGAACGCAAATCAATCTTAGAGAAAACAAAGAAACTGATAACCGATCTAAAAGATCATCAATCGGGGAAGTGGGTACTTGTTTTTGACATTCACTTTGTTGAGTTCGCGGTAATCGATGCAGAGTCGGAAGCTTCCATCTTTCTTCTTTACAAAAAGTACTGGGGCTCTCCACGGTGATACGCTAGGTCGAATGAACCCCTTCTTCAAAAGCTCTTACAGCTGCTTCTTCAACTCCTGCATTTCGTTAGGAGCCATTCGATACGGCGCCTTTGATATTGACCCTGTGCCAGGCATCAAATCAATGCTGAACTCCACTTCTCGGATAGGAGGTAACTCCGTGAGATCCTCTAGAAATACATCAGGAAAATCATTCACCACAGGAATGTCCTGAAGTGAAAGGTCAGCTTCTGCTTTAACTGAAAAGAATACCATGTAGGCATGGCATCCCTTACTACTAGATCAAATGGTAATCTATAGGCATGCAATCCTAAACGACTTGCACAATCATATGAAATAAACGAATGACTAGCACCCGAATCATACAATGCTTGTAATAGATTGCCATTGAGATAGATGGTACCTTGGACCATCTCTGGAGATTTTCTGGCCTCTGTGTTTGTCAATGCAAAGATTCGGCCAGCGCTCTGAGGTCTCGCCTCTGCAGCCTTCTCGGGGCAATCCCGGCTAATGTGTCCCGGCTTCTGGCACCTGAAGCAGACTTGTTTCCCATCACAGTTGGCTCCTGGATGGTACTTCTTGCATTTTGGACACGTTTGGGATTCCTACTGCGAGACTATCTTCTTGGTAGGTCCCTTGTTCCCACCTCAGTTATTGCTCCAAGGTGCTTTCCTCTTCTGTGAGGAACCTCCGCGGTTTGAATTGTTACCTTCCTGGCCTCGGGATTTGCGCAGTTCCTTCAAGTTGCGCTCTGTCAGTCTGCAGGATCCCACAGCTTGGGCCATCTTGGGGAATTGGTGAGATACCAGCCTCGCCCTTATGTCGTATTTCAGCCCGTTCACTAGTCGGTTTGCCTTCCAGCTTTCATTCACATGATTTTTCAAATATGATGAATAGCGAGACAAGTTGGTGAAACGAGCGAAATAGTCGTCGAATGACTCTTCATTTCCTTCTTTGGATCTGCAGAAATTCCTCTTCCTTGATCACCTGTATCGAGGGAGGAAAATATTGTTCGTTGAATTGTTCCAGGAACATCTCCCAAGTAACAGGGCTTGGCAAGGTTGTGGAAACGCTTTTCCACCATCTATGAGCATCGCCTTCAAGCTTGTATATTGCCAGCTGTGCCTTCCAATTTCCTGGGCACTCTATGACTTCAAAGATCTTCTCTAAACTCAGAAGCCAATCCTCAACTAACTCATTCTTTCCTCGGAAACCGAGTGGCTTTAACTTGCGTAACCGGTTGACCCAGTTTTCCGTGGTTTTCCCTTCCTTGACGTGGAGGTGATTGGGACCTATCGGATTCCTCGGCGTTTTCCTCACGGTCTTCCTCACTTTGATTGTCATCGTCCTCTTCTTCTTCTTCTTCGTCATTCTCCTCGTTTCCTTCATTGTTGCGCTCTTCCTCTTGTCTTTGTCTTTCTTGTCTTTTTGCCATTAATGCATCGATAAGAGCTCTCTGCTCTTGCAAAGTTCGTTGCATCTCCTGTATATCGTTTTGTTGGTTCAGGAGTTGATTTTGAGTAGGTTGGTCCTCTTGGTTTCGTCCAATTTCAGGTATAGCTCCAACTTGAGGCTGTCTGCCTCTACCTCGACCTCGACCTCTGCCTCGGCCTCTTCCCCTTGGTGCACCGGCACCTCTTATGATGGCCATGTCTTATTCTTTTTCCTTTATTTAATTATGGGAAATATGTAAATATTAGAAATGACACAATGATTTGCACACTTAAAACATATATTCACATATATACATTTCATAACATTTGTACATATCAGTCGGTCTAATCCTAATACAAGTCATACTGTACAATCTCTCTTATTTTAACGTATTTTACAACCCTCTCAGAGGTGTTTAGAGATATTCCTTACACACTAAGTTAACTAACTACTATGTTCCACGACTTCCTTCAACCGGCGCTTCCTTCTACATGTATAGTCGAACCATGCTCTTTAGGTAGCGTAGGTAGATACTAGCGTTTATCACCGGTCCATCATCCAACAGCTCGTTGATGAACCTTGCCCAGAATTGCGTGCGGGGAAAAAAGTACAGGGTAGTCCTAATCCAATCCCCAGGTGGGTGTTGGTTGCAAACGTCAAAGTAGGTCTTTATCAGGCTTAGAAATACGAGATATCTGCCTTGTATGGTTTCAGTGTATGTTCCGGCTTGATCAAAATACGTCCCTAACCGAATGGTTAGTGACAGGTTATCATCTAGGACATAATGGTAGTCATCTGGGTCGGCTACCTCATTGTCAAAGTCTTGTATGTCAGGATATTCGAAATTGTCTCCTACGGAGGAGTGGGTTGACCCGGTAGGGCTTCCTGTTCAGCTTGGTTCTCGATCTCTAGGTCATTCGGGTCGTGACTAAGAGACTCGTGGTCGAGTTTCTGAAGGGGATGATAAGATGGTTCTGGTACACTGTGATAGTGACTGGGAGTCGTGGGATCAGTGTATTCATGATCTGGATCCCAAGGGAATTGCTCAAAGGGACTCTCAGGTTCTGGTTCATCTAGTTGCTCCACGGAGAAATTTGGATCTACAAGGAGATTATGGTAGTATGCTAGGACAGGGTTTTCTCGGATTGTCGGAGGTTCGGGTTCCGGTGGAGGATAGACAAGGTCAGGGTTGAGCCTTCTTCCAACCATCCCGGGTACGACGGATTTCCTAGCAGTACGCCTCCGCATGCCGTAGTAGAGAACGTAAGGGTTTTCGTCTCTGTTCATCGCTACAAATTACACCAATGGTCGTATCGCACTCATTTTCAAAAGTGCTCAAATTCAAAAGGCTTAAGTTCGTGGTAACATAGTTAAATACTTGCCAGAAAGATTTGCTCTGATACCAAAAATGTAACATCCCGTTTTCTAAAGCGAATTTTTTTTTCCAATCAGAGTAGAGCAATGGAGCGAAAGAGTAACTGATTTACATTCAAACAGTAACCATAGTGTAACATAGTATTGATAATACAGTTATCCTACTGCTTCAAAAGAAAGTACAAAAGAAACAGGAAACAGATTCTTCGGCTCGTGGTCTATTCCTGCTGCTTGCCTCGTTCACCGATTCGTGGTCCTCCGGACCCTGAAGCTATGGTGAGATTCAATTCACCGCATTGAATCTCAGGTAACGGTTAACCTCATACCCAAACAATACAGTATACAGACAACAGATATTCTAGACAATACAGCAGTATATCACTACATAAGCATATAGCAGATGCATGATCATTATGCCGACAAAACATAAGCATACAACAATATGTAAAGCCCCATAAATTAACAATGACTATAACAGCCTGCACTATTCACCAGTGCCACGATACCACTCGTGTCCTCAGCGCTAGGAAAACATAATGGCATTATAATGACATAACCCGTATGAAACTGTCTATATAACGGTCTACGAACGTATCTTTGACATATATGCATTTAAGCAGTACAAGATTTGTGCTACAGTACGCGTCCGAAACAAGATCAGAGGAGAATGAAAAGATCAATCGAGTGTGAGCCTGAGCACAGAAATTTAGGAGCGAGAGGAAAAGGAAGAGCGTGAAGGCGAAACGATGAGACATTGGGATTCGAGATCAGAAAATATGCCCAGTCTAGCACGAGCAGAAGAGCAAAGAATCCAGGATGAGTTAACCGTGTTTTTAAAAAGCATGAATGAGTTACCAATTTAGAATTGGGTAACTTTTGAAATCCCAATTTTAAAAGTGACGTGAAAAATTATATTTAATGTCCTTTTTATTTAAGGAAAATCCTAAATAAATACCATTTGAATTTGCGAAAACCCCAGAGTGTCTGTCGAATTTGTAAAAAGACTGAGAGGTACCAAGGACCTATGAGGGATATGCAAATTCACGTGAAATTACCCTTTTGCCCTTAGTTTTCAAAAAATCAAAAAAATAAATAAAAAAACCTCACCGGCCGCCGGATGGACGCCGCTGGCGAGGGGTGGGGTTGGTGGGGTTTTTTTTCGAGTGGGTTTTTTGTTTGTCAAAAAATTAATTCATTGAAGTGTAGGTAGTGGGGTTCGAACCCCCCACCCTTGACACATGCATGGGACCAAGTGGTCCATTCCTTTGATTTTTATTTACATTAACAAATATATATATTTTTCTTAACATGTTTCCAACGGTAATTACAAAACTTTCATCGCTATTTACAAAACAACCATCGCTATTTACAAATCAACAATCGCTATTTACAAAACTTTCATCGGTAATTACAAATCAACCATCTTTATTTACAAAACTTTTATCGGTAATTACAAAACTTTCATCGCTATTTACAAATCAACCATCGGTATTTACAAATCAACCATTGCTATTTACAAAACTTTCATCGGTAATTACAAATCAACCATCGCTATTTACAAATCAACCATCGCTATTTAAAGTAATGCATAATTATGAAAGTTTTGTAAATAACGATAGTTGATTTGTAAATTACCGATGAAAGTTTTGTAAATAGCGATGATTGATTTGTAAATAGCGATGATTGTTTTGTAAATAGCGATGATTGTTTTGTAAATACCGACGGTTGATTTGTAAATAGCGATGAAAGTTTTGTAATTACCGATGAAAGTTTTGTAAATAGCGATGGTTGATTTGTAAATAGCGATGATTGATTTGTAAATACCGATGGTTGATTTGTAAATAGCGATGAAAGTTTGGTAATTACCGATGAAAGTTTTGAAATAGCGATGGTTGATTTGTAATTACCGATGAAAGTTTTGTAAATAGCGATAGTTGAATTGTAAATAGTGATGAAAGTTTTGTAATTACCGTTGAAAAAATGTTAAAAAGAATATATAAATTTATTAATGTAAATAAAAATCAAAGAGTAAATACCCTTTTTGGTCCCTGGAAAAACACTCTCTACCCATTTTGGTCCCTGAGTAAAAAAAATGTCATTTTGGTCCTTTTTAGGGACTAAAAATGATTTTTTTGGAATTTGTGAGGGATTAAAATGGCCACAAAAAATGACTAAAAGGACTAAAAGTGACATTTTTTTACTGTTTAAGGACTAAAAATGACATTTTTTTTACTCCGGGACCAAAATGGGTAGCGCGTGTTATTTCAGGGTCCAAAAAGAGTATTTACTCAAAATCAAATGAACCAAGTGGCCTAATTGGTGGACCACTTAGTCTCATACATGTGTCAGGGGTGGGGGGTTCAACCCTACCACCTACACTTCAATGAATTAATTTTTGGCGGCATCCCTCCGGTGACCGGTGGTTGGCGAGGGTTTTTTTTTCATGTTTTTTGATTTTTTAAAACAAATGGCAAAAGGGTAATTTCACGCGAATTTGTATATCCCTCGTAGGTCCTTGGTACCTCTCAGTCTTTTTACAAATTCGACAGACTTCTGGGGGTTTTGCAAATTCAAATGGTATTTATTTGGAATTTTCCCTTTTTATTTAAGGCAGTGGCAGACCCAGGATTTTAGGTTTGTGGGTGCACAATTAGTGGTGGGATTCGAGGGTTCGAGGGCAGCGCCCCCGAATTCTTTTTAAAGGAAAGTTTTAAACGCATTTAAAAACAAAAGAATATAAACAATAAAATAAAAGAAAACTTCAACTTAACATAGAAAAATAATAATCAAGAGTCAACTAATCTTTACATCAGAATGATTACAAAAGCATTATTCGATTCTTTATTCCTTGAAAATATTGCATTATATCTTCTTCATCAATCGTATCGTGGACAGTGATAATGACAAAAATTGGAATGGATGTGCCCCTTTTTTTCATTTATTAAAATTAAATAAAAAAAACTCAAAGTTTGTGACCGCACGGGGTCCGCACCTGATTTAAGGGATACCTAATATATTAAAATTTTAGCATATAAATTATAAAATTCATTTCCTGTAGAAATGATCTGGTGGTATCACCGACAATATCCCGAAGTGTTCTGTCTAAAGCTTTAAAGCAATATTTATTTGTCATAGGTGCCTCATCCCAAATAGTTAGAGATGTGTGGATTATATTCAGCTAGATGTGACCCTTGCTTTATACTATATGTATAAACCGAATCTTCAATGAAGCTCAGTGGGATTTCAAACTGAGAATGAGCTATTTTACCTTCTTGAAGGAGAAGATATGCAATACCGCTAGAGGCAACAATGAGAACTATTTTTCCATCGGCACGAAGTGACGTGGATAGTGTCAACCACAAGTAGGTCTTTCCAGTTCCCCTACAACCATTGACAAAGTAGAAACCGCCACTTGATCTATTGACAGCACTAATTACGGCGGAATATATTCGTTATTGATCTGCAGTTAAATTGGTTGGCAATGCTGACAATTCTTCTCTAAATTTACTGACATCAAAGTTAATTTCATTTTGCAAGAATCTATTCACACCCATAACAAAGCTAGGAATTTATGGGTGGAGCATAGACTCGTAGCCACCGAGACTTTGTCCATTAAGATTTGAGATACTTTCTAGTTCACGTAATGCAGCATTGTGCAATTCCACCTCAGTAAAGCTAAATCTGTGCAGGTGTAAATATCAAATCCTATTAATTATTCATGTAGGGGAAGATAAATACACTCATATTGGTACATGATTAATCTCTAAATTTGTAAAGCAGTTACATGACTAATCTCTATCAAATCCCCAAACTCTAACCCTCTAAATTAATCTTCTAACTTTGCTCTTGTTACTTAACTAAAAAAACTTTTGAGCTCAACAAACATTTATTTTCATAAAATAAATAATACATACACCACGCAATTACTATGGCATTTAAGCCTTCAATCTCTGTAACATCCCAACTTTTCAAAAGCAGTATAATTTTTTTTTCGTCAAACATCATTTCAAAATCATCAGAGTAGAGCAACAGAGCGATTGAGTAACTGATATGTATATATAAAATGCCGTAAGTCTGGCTGGTTACAACAGCGGTACAGTAACCGCGTATTTCAAAAGTGATATACAATAGCAAAAGGAAAGCTTCCGCCGGAACAACGAAAGGAAAGCTTCCGCCGGAACAACGAAATAAAGTCTTCAGCCGGAACTCCTACGCGGGCTGCTTGTCTCTCTCCTCGGTCCTCGGTCCCCCGGAACCTGACGCTATGTTAAGGGCTGAGATCCGCACCGGATCTCAGGTAACGGTTAACCTCATATTTACATACACAACATATGGACTACAGACAATCATATCAAAAACAGTATATGTGAACTCATCGCCAAAAAGCATGCATACATATATCGCCCAAAAGCATGTATGCATATATCGCCCAAAAGCATGCAGATATATCACCCATAACAAACGCAAACATATAAACAGCACGTAGACATACTACAGAGCCATAAGCTACCACGTACACTACACCTAGCACATACATGCATACTATAAACATCATATTAGTGTTACAGTACGCGGACGTACATACATAAAGATACAACAGACATATAGTCATCATCTATCACATACAATACACATATCACACATATATGTATATAATAAACATCAGCGTTAGTGTTACAGTACGCGAACGTACCTTCGTTGACGATATACGGTATTTCTGTCGGTATACGGCACGACAGTAATTAATGATTCACATCATAACAGGCATTTTAGGTACAAATTACCATTTTGCCCCTGATGCCCCTAATTGGCGGAATTTCGCCAGAGCCGCTACTTTAACTTTAATCTTCCAAAATTCTACCATAACTCCGACCCCATCATGATTTTCGAAATTAATGACTAAAATACCCCTAGCATATGATATCTAATCATACTTGGAAGATTAAAGACTAAACTAGCATTTCTACTCTAACTACCGAAAGAACTACGAAAGCTTAAATACCAAAAAACTTACCCAGAGCTTCGCTGCTTTTTCCCCCAGAGCTTCTCTCTCTAAAAACTCTCTCTAATTTCGAATTTCACAAGGGAATTTGGTGTGAAGAATTCTCAAAGGATTCAAGGCCTATTTATAGAGAATTTGTGAGGGCATAATGGTCTTTTTCCCAAATCCTTTCTTTCAAATTTTAGCCATGCAAATTTGAACTCATTTCTCCACCAAGAACATAGTTGGCCGACCTGCCCCTTGCCCCCAAATTCAAAAATCCAATTATATGGTGCCATGTGGCCCTGTTCTAGAAGATTCTACCGATAAAGTCTCCGATCGGTGTCCGAATCGCGTAATCGTGCAAAATCTCAGAAATCTGGAATCACAACTTTGAAGACCCTTTCTCATTCATTAGAAATGTCTAAGTTAACCTAATCTTTGATTCCATCTAGGGTTTCAACGGTCTTGTTGAAGTTTTACGGAAAAACGCGTTGGTTACGGAAGTAACTTCCGGAATCGTCAATCTCTGGACAAAAATTCACTGATTCCAAATATGTCCAGGAAATTCTCAACTCATTCCCAGATGTTGAGTTACAATTTAATTTCTTCAAACTCTAATTCGTGACTATCTGCCTTTTTGCAGATAACCCTATTTCGTCTTATTACCTAAGTATTCTACCGATTTCGGAAATGACTTCCGAAACAGTCTACTTCAAGATAAAAATCCACTCTTTCTTATTCTTTACTGACTTTAGAAATTTTGTTCCTGGTTCTCCAGTTAGGATCCAATTTCTATCGGTGTTTATTTACATTTTCTATTTTTTACACTTAATTATTTTTAATTAAGAGTTTCAAAATTCCTTCCAACCTTTTCTATCCACTTATTTCTCCCTCACATGTCGGCACACACACACTAATTTCCTGTTTTTATTTTCTTTATTTAATAATTACTATATTATAATTAATTTATATAATTATTTTACAAAATTTTCCTATTGGTCCATACTTGTATTTAGGCTTAAAATTACTTAATCTCATTTATTTGTCTCAATATTTTCCAATTAATTAGCAAATATATTTATGCTAATTTTCTAGCCATAAATCACTAATTATAGAGTTCTACATAATTTATCACAATTATTCCATTGTTCAAGCTTAAATAATTAACCAATAATTATTTAATCCATCACTTATTATTTGTTGATAATTTTCTTATCTAGAACTAATTACTTCCTCTCAAAATCTGACCTAACATTGCTATTTTATCTCCCATGTAAAATATCAATAATTATGGAGTTAGTTATGATCTCCAAATACTTTATAGTTGTTATTTTACAATTCTTCCAAGCTTATAATTTATTAAATTACAAAAATTAGAGAAAATATATTCTCTCAATTTTAATAATTATTTTACTACCTTTCAGGATTTTTCACAATTTTCCTAAGTTATTTATGTCCTACAAGGGCATTTTTGTCATTTTGGCACTCTAATTTTCAAGAGATTTTCCCCTACAAATTTGATATCACATATTCACCTATTTCCAATAGGTATTATTTACTCAATATGATACTTATCATAAGTGAGATTTTCAGGGTATTACAATCTCCCTTAAAACTTCGAACAGCATTTTCTCTTGATAATGCTTTGAGTTCTTCCAGGTTAGATCACTTCCAATCATTTCCCAATTTAATCATATATATAGTATGTCTTATGCTAATGCCTTCTTCAACAATAGCTTCTAATACCCCTTTTATATTCCTTAACCATTTGGCTTATACCAAATGGGTCTCTAAAATATTCCAGTATTTGAAATGGGTATTAAACTATCATTGTAATACCTTTATACATAATGTAGACAGCTAAAACAATTACTAACCTAAATGAGATCAAACAGCAATGTACTTATGGTTTCAACTTTACCATCATACGCATAAGCACGTACATACCTACATATACATACTTTTTATATTACATCCATATGAATTCAAATATTCTGGTCTTTCTTATACATTGAAGGATTTAGATTCAATAAAATAATATTTCCCATCCAATTTACATTGGCCTAAACAGGGGAGAGGGAGAACTTCCATGAATCAAACTATTTTTCCCAAACATACCATATTGCAAACTATAAATGCCACTTCAAATCATTTTCCAATAAATTTGTTTCTCTTCTTGGGAACGTTCACTGACTGAAATAAGGAAGGTTTAAACTTAACATTTAGGTTCATTCTTTAAACTCCATATAATAAAATTACTACTTTTAGGTACTGAACATAGCTGGCTTATTACATTTTGATTATATTTCTAAGAAAATACTTCAATTGTAAAAGTATCAGAACGATTTCTATTTTTGGTTCAACTTGATCTTACTAGCTTCCTTCAATCTCTTTTCGAATTTAGCATAATAATGCTTCTTAGAAGAAAAAGGAAAAGAAAGGAGAAAAGAAGGAAGAAAAGAATAAAGAATATATTGAGAAAGAGGAAAAGAATAGGCTCGCAAACACTCATGGATGAATTTATACTTGCCGGAGAATCGTGGATACTTAATCAACAAGTAATTTGGAATTCACCTAAAATGAACGTATACAAATTATTTAAATTTTACATATTTTTTCAATTTTAATATTTTTTTAACTCTTTAAAATGACATAATATAAAATAAAAATAAATTTTTAACAGTAAATTTGGAGACAATTGTACATATAAGATAGAACAAATTAGAGGTATCCACATCTACTGAAAATAGCATTAAAACCTAACCAAGTTCACCGATCAAACTAGTGAATTGGTGAACTGATCCCCTATCCCATACCATTAAGAGTTTTGGATGAGCTAACGAGTTTAATTGATATTTTTTCGCCTTTTAATGAATTTGAAATTACAATTTTGAGTTAAACAAAAAAATAACAAATAGAAAAAATTAAATTTGTACTTTAGTAACTCTATATTTTTTTTTCTTATATATGAGTTATACCTAAATTTTAGGTGTACTGGTGGATTTATATCCTTTTAATATAAATACTATTCTTTTTTAGTGTTATAAATGAATTTTTTGTATATTTTAATTAAATTATATTATTTCAATCATAATTGGGTTGACTTCTAGTTGAACCACTAAACTGTTGTTTTTACTGTTCAATAATTGGTCTAGTTTTTTTTTTTAGATACAAATTGGTCTAGTTTTTAATACCTTAATTGCAATGCAGGATCCAAAACAGAAAATCTGTACTCTAAACTGGAGATTGGCACAAAAAATGTGCATTTAAGGGGAAAAAAATACTCCCTCTAGTTCAAAATATAATAAGAACTAAATAACTGTTTTTCACTTATAAAGAAATTAGTTAAAAATAATAAATATGCAATATATCTACTTTCTCCCCTAAACATACCCTTATTTATAAAGGGAATTAGTGAGAGAGATAATAAAAAGGAAAAAGGAAGAAAGAGAATGTAGAAGAGAAAAATGATGAGAGTGTGCGTGGCATATGAGAGAGAATGTGGGGCCAATTTTTTTTATTTAAAAAGTATTAAATGCAGAAACCAAAGTAATGAAAATAATATTTTTTTAAAAAAATATTCTTTCAAGAGTTTAGCCCTTATATTTTAAAGGGTTAAGGTGCAGATTTTCCAACCAACTATTACCCGAAGAGCATCTGACACAAAAAACAATTGAGGGGACCAAAATTACAAATCAACAATTAAAAAGTGGAAACAAAAAACACAATTTGGTGCAGATTCGCCAACGAACAATTAACCCGTCACTGTCTTGGTGTCTCCGTCTTCCATTGACTGTCACAGTGTCGTGGATGTCAGCGTCTCCAAAGCTTCCATTGTTGCTGGGTGTTCCACTCACCCTCTTAAACTCATCCAGTAGAACGCGCCTTGTACCCTGGTTCCATCTCTTCGATGCCGCAAGCAGCACCCGTCGCTACCACAGTGCCTGCTACCATGGGTCTCATCTCTGTTAGTGTTTGCCTTATCCAACAAGAAGGCTTAACTGCTCTTTTCTCTAGTGTCTCTGCCACCGTCCTACGCCAATGCCTCATATTTTAACTTAATTGTGATAGTTGTTTTTTTTAGTAGTTATTTGGTGTGTTTTTTCACTTTTTAATTGTTGATTGGTAATTTTGGTCCCCTCAATTGTTTTTAATGTCAGATACTTCTCGGGTAATAGTTGGTTGGTAAATCTGCACCTTAACCCTATTTTAAACTAGAAGGACTATATCTTTATAGTAGCAATGCAAACCCAATCAATAAGCAATCACATTATTAGCTTATTAGTCACGATAACGATTTACTGATTTATTAATTTATTTTTTCCCCTTATGAAAGAAGAAGAGAGAAAGAGATACATAAAGAGGGGAGATTCTAAACACCTTGTAAACGAATCGTTCGCTTTTTTGTGTATAAATTAGAGTATGGTGTTGTGGTTCGATGGAGAAAACAAGCATTCGCTGTTATTTTTGAGGATTATTCAGTTTCCAGCTGGCGACATCAATCAAAGCATAAGGTTAGTGATCTCTTTTCTTGCAATATTTTATTTTATTAAATCTATGTAATTAATTAAACTTTCTTTTCTTATTTTGAATTTTATGTGATGTTTTACCTCTTCCGTTTTTTCATCGCATGTCTCAATCAAAGAATGTGTTTATTATTTATTAATTTATTTTATTAGAAGAGGGAATTCATCTTAATAAACAAAGTGGCAGCTAGCCGTTGTTAGTACTACCTTTGGTTCTAAATATAAAATATGTTTTGTAGTATAATTTGCATTATAAATTATGTCATATATTTAGGAACGTAGTGATTAATATGTGCCCGCAAACTGTGTGATAAGTTTACAAGTGAGTGCTAGTTAGCCAGTGGCGGTCGCATTTAATGTGGGTTGATTTGTTTTTGGTTGAAATAATGTGTTTCATTTTTTTTTTGGGGTCAATTTCTGTTAGAAATATCTCGCTCTTGATTCTATAACATAAAATTATTATTTAATTACAAAATAACTTCATGATGATAAACAATATGCTAGTTTGGTAGTTATTATTCCTTCTATATTTATAAAAAAAACTACCTAACTAATTCAAGTAGATTAAGAAATTTAGATAAATTTTTTAATTATAACAAATATGACCTAATCACTCTAAAATATCCATATGTAATATTATATTATATATCATTTTATAAGATAATTAAGTTAGTGTGTGTACAAATAATAAATATGAGAGATAAAGTGAATTGAAGCATTACATTTAAGGTCAAACTCAATCTATAACTAGCTCCTATGTTTAGGATCGAACCATTGAGGCCATTTGAGGGGTGTCTGATCAATAACATAATCAACCCAAGTGACAAGATTCTCATGGATGGCTTTACATGTCAAAGCATACTTTTAACAATCCTAACCTAAGGTGTGGTTTGTGATGGTGGAGTCTAACAACATCGAGTTGAAGCAAAATTAAGCATGCTTTACTCTTTTTTTTTTTTTTTGTCCTTTTGTTTAGGGAACAAGTTCTTAATTAAATTGGTAAAAATGTTCTTAAAAATTGAACAAAATTCCTGGTCATCAAAAAATTTCCAAACGAAATTCAATTTTTCAGATAATAACTAAAAGAAAATTTTTCTATTAAAAGATGTTCCGAAAAAGAAACTCAATAAGACTAATGCTAGATGATTGAAGAGGGCTAGTAAATTAATTATATTCTTGCTTTTCTTGGCAAGAACAGGGCTAAATTCTAGGCACTCATGTATTTTCACTTTTGTACATTATGTCTGTCACGTCTTTATAGGCCCATTTGTTCCTCCTTTACGATGGAGCAAAAATAATAGAGAAGAGAAGAGGAATAAATTTACTTGTATTATGCTATTAGATTTTTATTAGAACTAAAGTACGGTTGAAGATTTTGTCCAAAAAAGGGGGGTTCAAGAGGAGAGTCACATTATTCATAACTTTGGATCAAAGTAACTCTCTATGCCTGTTCTTCACGACAATTTAAATGTCAATTATAATACAAATGTTAATTATTATGATAGAAGGAATTGAAGATATTTCGTATTGTCCCAGAGAATGTTGAGAGAAAAAACTGATTTAACCTCCCTGAAAGCTGAGTTAGAAATTATGGACCAATCAAAGTATCCCGTACTACAAAGTTGTTGCATCTATAGAGTGCCAACACAACTTCGGGAAGTGAATGAAGCAGCCTACACTCCTATGATGGTCTCCATTGGCCCATTTCATCATGGAAATGAAAGATTGAGTTCAATGGAAGCGGTCAAATTGTTGTTCCTCCACAAATTTATGCAGAGGACTCAAGACAGATTGTCATTTGATGATTATGTTTGTGTCCTAAGAAATCAAGAAATCAAAATTCGAAGTTGTTATTCGGAGATCATCCGAATGGACAGCGATAAATTTATAAGGATGATTCTAACTGATGCTTGCTTCATGATTGAATACTTTCTTCTAAGGCTAGATGAAGACCCTTGGCATCCCAAGTTATGGTCAATGCATGACATAAAAAGAGACTTGATTTTGCTTGAAAATCAGCTACCATTTTTTGTTCTTAAAGACCTATTTGACCTAACATTTCCCAATGGCTACAATGACGGTAGATTTCCATTTGAGTTTGTTACCTATAACTATTTTTATTCTGCATTCATGTCTCGTATATTTCCTAACCAAAAACTTCTCGAAAAGTTTACGTTCCCATATTTTGAAAAACATCACCTACCGAGACTTCCAGATGGTACTCCGCAAGTGCATCACCTGTGTGATATGCTAAGAATCTGTTATGTACCACTTGATCAACTGCCAAGGGAACATAATCACAGAAAACTGAAGCCTGTATATAGTGCATGCAAACTACATGATGCAGGAATTAAATTTGAGGTCAATGAAGATGAAATAAGCTTACTTAAGCTGCAATATTCAAAGGGAGTGTTGAAAATACCAGAAGTCAGGATAGATGATTCCACAGAGACCGAGCTTAGAAATATGGTTGCATTCGAGCAGTGCCAATTCCTTTCGTCTAGAAGCATGACTGATTACATAATATTATTGGTACATCTTATTAAAACCGAAAAGGATGTTGAAATACTTGAAGAAAAGGGAGTAATTCAGAACTTCATAGGGGAGAATGATGCAGTGGCTTCCATAACCAAGAGACTGGGCCTGCATACTAATTATGTAAATTACAATCATGATTATATCTCTCTATTTAAAGAATTGAACGAGTTGTGTGATAGCCCATATCAAAGGTACAAAGCAATCTTCAAGGAGCAATACTGGAGCACTCCATGGAGGATAGCATCTTTCTTGGGAGCAATTTTGCTTATTGTCCTCACTTTAATCCAAACAATCTCTTCTGTCATTGCCTTGTTTCAGAATTAATTAGCTCCAAAGCTCTTGTAACATTCAAGCCTTAATTAAATATGTGGGCTATCATCTTTCAGTAGATGTTTGTGTGGGAACTGGGAAGGGATTTCTTTTGTTTCTTTCCTTTTTTCTTTTTGGCCTTTTTTCTACTGGAATGAAGACTCCACTTGTAAGTCTCAATAATCATGATGCCGAGTTAATTTGTTATTGAATTATATATATATATATACACACACACACATATGTAACATCCCAATTTTCAAAAGCGGAATAAATTTTTTTATTTATTTTTTATTTCATCAGAGTAAAGCAACGGAGCAAGTAAAGAATTGAGTAACTGATACAACAATAACTGAGGCGTAACTGTCTGTTCATAAGGAACGGTACATTTATTGGTACATATCTTAAATATCTTCGGTCGGGTCTTTACGCGTGCTGTTTACTCTTCTTACTCTTATCTTTTGTCCTCGGTTCTCTGGACCCTGAAGCTATAGTAAGAGCTGAGGTCCAATGCCCATCGGACCTCAGGTAACGGTTAACCTCATGCTTATATAAACAATATATGTATGATAGATATTCTTGATATTACAGCAATAATCAATACAAAAGCCCATAACAGATGTATGATCAATTAATAACAGTACAATCACATGTAAAGTTAATTAGTCTGCACCACCCGTGCCACGATAGCATGTCGTGCCCTCAGCGCTAGGAAAACTTAACGGTGTTATCAAAACCATAACCCGTGTAAAGCTGTATGTAGTGATCTAAGCCCCATAAACTTAGTCACTGTAATACCCTGAAAATCTCACCTATGATAAGTATCATAATAGATAATACCTATTGGAAATAGGTGAATATGTGGTCTCAAATCTTGTATGGAATTTATCTTATTTTCTAGGGTAATTTCTCTTAAAATTAGAAGAAATAAAGTGCAAAAAATCCCTAAGTGAATTTATGGGTCATAAAATACCCTCAGAATATTATGATAAATCTTAAGAGGCAATTAAATATTTATTAAAAATAGGAAAGTATGTTGTCTCTAATTTAGATAATTTATGGGATTATTTTCCTTGGAAAATAATGAGGCAAAATTTAATATTATTTTAGGGGACATAAGTTGCCCCGTGATTTTTAAAATAATACATGGAGCATAAATGACCAATGTCAGTAAAATAGTTGTGAGAAAATGATTAATCCTAATTAAGAAAATTATCAACAATTAGTAAGTGATTAAATAAGTAATTAATTGCTAATTGTTTAAACATGAACAAAGGTAATATCCAAAGTTAATTATATACAACCCCTAATTGGAGATTAATGACCAATAAAGGATTGGAATTAGCATAAGAATAATTGCTAATTAATTAATTAAGCATGGTTAAGTAATGTATAAGATGGATTATGTAAAAACCCTAAAGTCTAATTAACCAACAAAGAATTACTAATCATGGAGTTAAGACACTAAGCCATCTTATTAAACAATTTTTGACAAGTCAAACCTTAATCAAAGGTTGGGATTGAATCTTATAAAGTAAGATCAAAGGCTACAATAATTTCTAGCAATTTAAAAGGGTCTAAATCCATGTAATTCTCTAAGGACCAATGGGAGAATTTTGCAAATTAATATAAGCATAATATAAGTTAATTAAATAAACAAAATATGAAAAATAAAATAGGGGGGACGTTTTTTTGAAGAGAAAAGGAAGAGGGATAGGTGTGAAAAGGTGTTGTGATAATATCATGATATTTTGGCCAAAAAGGGATATTTTGTAGAAAATGCCAACAGGATAAATGAGAACCGATATAAATTAAATCCTATCTTGAAATCCTTGAACTAGGTTTCTAACATCAGGACATATTAGGAACAAGTGAATTTTTGTCCCGAAGTTGGTATTACCCGAAGTCATTTCCGTAACCGACGGCGTTTATCTTAGAATGACTATCAGGCTAGGAAATACCCTTATTGGGGCCATAATCTTTGTCAATCCAAATATTTCTCAAGTGATATCATAGACCTCCAAAGTATGCCAAGAAGTATTTGAGATTGTTTAAGATTACACGATTAGAACACCGATCAGGGGAATTTATCTGTTGAATCCATAAAGCATACTAAGTGACATCACATTGGATGACATCATTTTGTTGAAAAAGGGGGAGGGGAGGTCGGCACAAAGAGGTGGAGGGAGGAGATGAAGGATTGACAAAAACCCTAGATCCAAGGGTTTAAATTGAAGGAGATAAAGTTTGGAAAAGTGCAATTTTGCCCCCAACATGTGCATATAAATAGGCCTTCAACTCTTTGTATTTTTCACACCAAATCTCAAGCAACATTTCGAAAGTCTAGAGAGAGGAGAGAAGGAGGAGCTCTTGTGAAGAAGTAGCAGAGTTCTAGGTAATTTCTTCGGTCCCTAGTTTTAAGTACTAGTATTTCTTTCGGTAGTTTTAGTATAGATGTTAGTTTGATCTTTAATCTTCCAAGTATAATTTGGATATCATGTTTTAGGGTTAAATATGATATTTATTTCGAAAATGTGATGGAGATGGAGATATGGCAAAATTTTGGAAGATTAAAGTTTTAGACGGAACAAAAGAAAAGAATTGATCGACATATTTGATTCCTTGATCTTTTTGTTTTGTTTGTTGTTTGAATCTGGATTTTGATTTTTGTGTGCTGTTTGGATGATGTTTAAAGCCATGTGTGGCTAGTTTGTTTTGCAACCTAGAGTATCTATGAACTTATAAGTAGATTAAACTTTGTTTTCATTGTTTAGTTATAATTAATATTAATTTTGGTTACTTGATCTTGTTTAGTTTTTTCTATTTAGTGATTGGCCATCATTAAATATGAATTTGAGAATTAGAATTTACCTTGACGAAGGGGATTTTAATTAAGCTCTGAGATTAAGTAATATGGGATTAAATTATGATTTAATTTGTGATTAGGATAGACATATACCTAATAGCCCCATATAATTGTTGAGGAGTGTGTTCGATTTTTGTTGCCTCTTGAGTAACTATGTTAGACATAACAAGTTATACTCAAGAGAGGGTTGTAAGTAGACCGACAGGCACTTATGACTAATTATACTCGAGATTAACAAAATTGATATTAAGGCTAATTAAATTAGTGAAATCAAGCTTTATGAAGCTAATAAGGGATTAGTGACTCTGGGTTGCTCACTTGATTATTGTGATAGTTTGTTTATTTTAAGTCTAGTTTTAATTTCTTTTCTCTTAATTAAATTCAAGAGTAAATACCATTTTTGGTCCCTGAAATAACACGGGCTACCCATTTTGGTCACTGAGTAAAAAAAATGTCATTTTTAGTCCTTAAACAGTAAAAAAAATGTCCCTTTTAGTCCTTTTAGTCATTTTTTGTGGGCATTTTAATCCCTCACAAATTCCCAAAAAATCCTTTTTAGTCCCTAAAAAGGACCGAAAATGACATTTTTTTTACTCAGGGACCAAAATGGGTAGAGCGTGTTTTTCCAGGGACCCAAAAGGGTATTTACTCTAAATTCAATTTTGATTTTCCCAACTTAAACAAAATTGTAAAATTCATGCTTAACCGAAGTTTTTGATACCAAGTCCTCGTGGGAACAATACTTTTCTTATCACTTTATTACTTGATACGACCCGTATACTTGCGGAGTCTATAGGCTACAAAATTTTGCCCTATCAAGTTTTTGGCGCCGTTGCCGGGGACTTGTGTGCCACAACTATCTTGGTTAGAATTGATTGAGCATTAGTAGTTTAAGTTTGAGTTTGTAAATATTTTATTTTATTTTTTTAAAGAAAAGAAAATTTTTAAAAAAATGGATTTTAATTGGCAACCAACTGGTCTTAATGTTGAGAAGGAGATGAATTCTTTATCTTCTGCACAAGAAGGATTGATTGCTATTTTAAATTCTTGGAATGAATATAGGCAACATCAAAGGAGCATAAATGATAGTTGTATTCCATATGTTGATTCTTCTCAATATGTTTGCATGTCTTGTGCTTATTGTGGAGAGAGTCATTTATATGAGCATTGTCCGTATATTACAACTAGTCATTTTGTGAGAGATGACTTCACTAGGAACCAAGCTTGTTGTGATAACTCATTTTGTCCTAGTGAAAGTTTTGAGCAACAAAATTTTAGGGATCCACCGCTCTATTGTTCTTATGAAAATACCCCTCCTTTTCACTCTTATCCACATATTGAAGAACACATCATTGAGTACAAGGAAAAATCTAATTTAGAAAGATTATTTGAGGAGTATGTGGAAGTATCAGAGAGATCTAGTAGAGAGAAAAAAGAGTTTGCCACTAGAATTGAGGAGTTTAACACTAGTGTTAAGTCAAGTTTTCAAAATATTGGGGTATATGTGAGTCAAATTGTTTCAACCGTTGAGACTATGGTGCAAGATAATTCCTTAAGCCTAATGACCACTTCTTATGCTGATAATGATTATTGTGAGGAAGTTGAAGGTGTGGAGTTACATGAGACTATAGATAATGTAGAAAATGATTGTGGGTTTGAAATTGATTCAGATGAGAATAGTGGATGTCTAGAAGAGGTTCCGGCTGTGGAGCTTAAGGATTGTAATGTTGGTGATCAAATTGATGTAGATGTCCCAATTGTTGTTGTTCATGACCCTCCTCTTGAAGTGTTGACTCTTACTAATGAGAGTCAGGTTGATTTTATTGGATGCTCTAAATTCTTGGAAGTGCCTATATTTATTTTCAAGGATATGCATGTTGTGCTTCATTTGAATTCAATTATTGCTTGTAATCCAAGATTGTCTATGATTAAGGAAGTACAAGTAATTAACTTGAATGATCAATTTTTGTATGTGACACCTTGTTGCTTGAAAAGAAATGAAGACAATGTGATTCTGGTGTTTGATACTTATGGTTAGAAGTTGTTTTGAGAAGTCTGGCTGAAGACTTTAAACTTAGCGCTTCTTGGGAGGCAAGCCAAGGTAGTATTTGATGCTTTCTTTGATTTTGTAGGACTATTGAAAGCCCCTGATGAGGTGTTCCACTTTGGTAGCAAGGATTGAAAGCACAATCAAGGACAAATAGGGGAATTTTCTTCTACTTTTCTTTGATTTGTTATATTTGATTGTTGATATATATCACTGGGAATGAGTGCTGGTCTTAGTTGAATATGTTTGTGATGACTATTGAATAGTTGTTAGCACTTGAGCTGTTAAATTGGTGGAAATTTGAAATCTCTAAAATTGGTATTACCTTTACACTTAAATATGGTTGCCCTTCATTTCCATTACTTTTTGTTACTCGTTCACATTGAGGACAATGTGACATTCAAGTGTGGGGGTGAGGGTATCCTTGATTTTAACTTGCTTTGTCCTCAATTTTTGTTTTTTTGTTTTTAAAAAATCTCATGGAAGTTTGAATTTTATTCGTGAGCATTATCACAATTGGGCTAATTTGAACATGAAGAGGAGTGAATTTGATTAGAAATTGATTCTATGTTCTTTGAATGTTAGTAAAGAGGTAAAAATTTGGTTTTGGTACTTTACTTTAGGATGTCAAAAAACTTGTGAGGAAATTGAGCCTAAGTTTCATTTCTTTCAAGAGGGAGAACACCTATTGTGATTTCAACTCTAGAACTTGTCTTGAATCTCTTTTGAAATTTGAAATTCTTTTGCATGCACAAAGATGATTTAGGCATTCATTTCATAGCTAGTTCAGCCAAATGTCCATCCTTATCACTTGAAAATCTTTTGTTTACCCCATTTGAGCCTTTATTTAAAAAAAAAAAAATTGCATAGAATAAATAGCCCTTTGTTTGAGATATGCAATTTTTATATCTTTTTCTTCCCATTCGTTTTTATTACTTTAGTAAGTGCTAAGTGAATCAATTTAAAAGAGTGAAGGAGTTAGAAAGTATGTGTATATAGTAATAAAAAAAAGCAAAAAAAAAAAAGAAAAAAGAAAAAAGAAAAAAAAAAGATAGAAAAAATTAGAGATCCAAAAAAAAAAAAAAAAAGAAAGAAAGAAAGAAAGAAAAAGATTATTGAGGTCAAAAGAATAAAGGTTGTTTATATATAGTGTAAGTTAGTTTTTTTGTTTTTTTGGTTTTTTTTTCTTGGTGGGTATTCCTTCATTCTTCATCACGAATTTCATTAAATTACTTGGCACTAATTAAAGTATTTTCCCATACCATTTGATCATTTTCATTTCATTATCCTACCTTGATTATTACAACCTTGAGAAAGTCCTTTTGATTTGAGTGTGCAATTGGATAATGTATAAAGTGGAGATTGAGATGATAAACAAGCTTATGGTAGATAAGTTGCAATAGGTGGAATGGAGTGAAACACAAGCCCTTGAATATCTTGAGAGATGAGTGTAAACACTTGACTTGTGAGAGACATCCGATTGTGATTTATCTTTGCCAAATTAATTGTCTTGCTACTTGCATTTTTGGAAGGTGGAAAAGATTTATGAGAAAGTTTGTTTCTTGAAAATTTGAATTGGCTTCAATTTTGTAGTGCTTACTTTAAAAATCTTGCTTCCATGATTTCCTTGAATTTGGTATTTTTAGAATTTAAAATCTTGAGGACAAGATTTGATGCAAGTGTGGGGGTGTGATGACTTCCTATTTTTAATAGATTTGAGACATATTTTGATATATTTCGGAAGTCATCAATACTAAATTGAAACGATTTTATTGATATTTTAAGAGATATCAATTTCGCACATTATTTAGGGGATTTTATTGCAAATAACTACATTTTAATTAAATAGAAATATTTAGGTTTATATATAAGAATAAATAAATTATAATGATATAAGATAGATAAAAAAGAAAAAGAAAAAGATTTAGGTTATTATTATTATTATATAATTTAACTTTGCTTTTTCGTAATTAGAATAAAAGGGGCTGTGGATTTAATGCAGGTGCAGCGTTTTGGATTTAATGCAATTGGGCCCACCAATTGAATGAATTACAAAACCTAATGGGAAAAAAGAAAGGGAACAGAGAGGGGTGTCAGCTAAGAACGAGAAACAGAACAGGGGAGCGCAGCGAGCAGAAAAGAAACAGAGTAGCAGCCGCGAGACCTTCTGACCTTCATCCTTCTTCTTCCTCTCTCGCCGGCGGCGCTATTCTCCACCACGGTCGCCGGTGAGCATCTTCATCTCAGACACATAGGTGCAAACTAGAAGCTCCAGAGGCAGATTTAGACGGAACAAAAGAAAAGAATTGATCGACAGATTTGATTCCTTGATCTTTTTGTTTTGTTTGTTGTTTGAATCTGGATTTTGAGCTTCTAGTTTGCGCCAGTGTGTCTGAGATGAAGATGCTCGCCGGCTACCGTGGTGGAGAATAGCGCCGCTGGCGAGAGAGGAAGAGGAAGGATGAAGGTCAGAAGGTCTCGCGGCTGCTACTCTCTTCTTTTTCTTTTTGTTCCGCTGCGCTCCCCTGTTCCGTTTCTCGTTCTCAGTCGACACCCCTCTCTGTTCCCTTTCTTTTTTCCCATTAGGTTTTGTAATTCATTCAATTGGCCCAATTGCATTAAATCCAAAACGCTGCACCTGCATTAAATCCACGGCCCCTTTTATTCTAATTACGAAAAAGCAAAGTTAAATTATATAATAATAATAATAATAACCTAAATCTTTTTCTTTTTCTTTTTTATCTATCTTATATCATTATAATTTATTTATTCTTATATATAAACCTAAATATTTCTATTTAATTAAAATCTAGTTATTTGCAATAAAATCCCCTAAATAATGTGCGAAATTGATATCTCTTAAAATATCAATAAAATCTTTTCAATCTAGTATTGATGACTTCCTAAATATATCAAAATATGTCTCAAATCTATTAAAAATAGGAAGTCATCAAAAGTCAAAATAACGAAGCTCTGGCGAAATTTAGTCGGTTAGCAAAGCCAGGGGTAAAATAGTAATTTGGGACTAAAATATCTGTTAGGATATTGTTTGATTAATGAAAACGATATTATCCTTATAGGATATCTGTGATCGCATTCCGATCGTCACACGTACCATATATCGTCAACGAAGGTACATTCGCGTACTAGTAACAATAACTCTGATGTTTGTTGTATGCATATATGTGTTATGTGTTATGTGTATGGTATGCGTATGGTTGGTATGAACATTGAATGCATCTGTGTGTTAGAAGATAACTGTGCATCCGCTGTGTGCGATATATTTGCTACGCTGTGTGCGATAGATCTGCTACGTTGTGTGCGATAGGTCCGCTACGCTGTGTGCGATACATGTGCTGTGTGCGTGCTTATATATATACTTTTTATGTTGTGAGTTCCTGTAATCCATATATTGTGTATATAAGCATGAGGTTAACCGTTACCTGAGGTCCGGTGCATTGGACCTCAGCCCTTAACATAGCTTCAGGGTCAAGAGAACTGAGGGCAGAGCATAAAGACAAGCAGCACACATAGACATCTAGTTGAAGACTTTCTTTTGTTGTTATTTAATTTTGGGAAACACTCGGATTAATGTACCGCTACGGCGACTAGTCAAACATACGCCAGTTGTTATTTTGAATATTTAAATTAGTTACTCTTATGCTCCGATGCTCTACTCTGATGATATGATGAAAAAAAAATTATTCGGCTTTTGAAAATGGGATGTTACAGTCACGGTGCATGTCCATGACAGAGTCCCGTCCATGACTTTATGAAAGTACCCATCATATATAAGTATACTATAAGCATCAGAGTCAGTGTTACAGTACGCCACGAACGTACCTTAGTCTGTATAGATAGTGGTATGTTTTGTCTGTCAATTTGTGTTCTCGGACAGCCTATAATAGTACCATCACATTTATTAATTCATAAATAATATCCTAATAGATATTTTAGTCGCAAATGACCATTTTACCCATGTGTAATTTATTTTTCAACTAACTCCCTGAATTTTCGTAAAAACGCTGATGACAGCATGAGGGCTGATTTTTCGCCTAACTTTGAAAATTCGCCCTTAATTCCAAAAAACTCAAAACGAGGATCTGTAAAATTCCTTGGAATCCTTAAGGTGTATAATTTTAAATAAAAATACTCATTTTTTCCCAGATTCCCTGAGTCATTCCCAGGTTTAAGGTTTCTAAACTCTGCCCAGAATTTTCCAGAATTTCGTAGCCCAACTTGAATACTTTTTATCTCCTAGCACAGAACTCGAAATAATTCACTCTAGGTATATTGGAAAACCTATATATGTATAATTTAACCATGAATTTTATCAGAATTTTAGAACCACATCTTCAACATAAAATACTGGCGTTTTTACCCCTGACTTCAGGAATCGCTAACCGACAAAATTTCGTCAGAGCTTCGCTACTTTGATCCTAATCTTCCAAAAAATTTACTATATCACTTTCTCCATCCATTTTTTGAAATAAAACCATATTTAACCATAAAAACATGATAACATAAATATATTGGAAGATTACAGATCAAAACAACATTTAAACTATGAACTTAAACTAGAACTACAAAACTAAAAGCTAGAAACTCAAAGCTTAAGAACCTTACCTCCTGAAGATCCTACTCCTTCCTTCCCCTTGCTCCAAAAACTTCACTCTAGCTTCTCTCCACTCTACTTAGAATGGTTTTGGTGTGAAGAATTATGAAGAGAGGAGCCTCCTATTTATAGGAAAATGGTATGGCACTTTGGTAGTTTCTTTGAACTTTCTCATCTTGCTTGTGGACCATTGGATCTAGGTTAATTTTTGAAGCTCTATCCTCACCCTTCTCTCCTCCCATCTGACCTCCCCTCTCTCTCTCATCTTTTTCCTTTTCCTTTAATGCTAGCTTATTGCATTGTTGGCCAATTCCTCACCATGTGTGATTAGAACAATATCTAGATTTTTTATATGATTAGTTAGCTCTCAACTAGGCTTTGGAACTAGATGCAAATGGAATAGTTGGTTACTAACTAAATAAGATATATTTAGGTGCTAATCATAAAATTTACCCAAGTCTCTCATTTGATTCATAATTTTCAAAAACTACAACCTTCCTTAGATGTCTCTAATTGTCTTTGATTAACTCAAGATTAAATATATAATTTGGGTAAAATAAAAATCATGGTGATATTTATCCCAAGTTTAATGTATGTGTTTGTTCAAGATTAATTCTTACAATTAATCTATGTTTTAAATTTCCCATTGATCCAATTAATTTTTATGAGGTTTTAAGAATATTTGATTTATCATTGGTCAATCTAATTATACAAGGATTAAGGCTAATTATTGATTTACTTGAGATATTATCTTTGGAATACTTGGCTCTTATTGTTCCAACAAGGCTACTACCATAATATCTAGATCTTTTTCAATTCTTTTTCTTCTCCTATTTCCTATGCAAACCGTGGCCCCCCCCCCATATACTCTTGATTTTTGCTTCTTCCAAGTCTCAAAATATCTTATGTCTAAAGTCTCCCATTGGTTCATAATTTATTACAAGGATTTAGCTTAATTTATGTGATTACTTAACGCCATTAGACTTTACTTTATTAGACTTAATCTTGGCCTTCCATTTGTGTTAGAAATATCCTAACTACTTTTGAAGATATTTATTTCTATATAGCATGTGATTTAATTAATATCATTGTTTAATCTTTCCCTCTCTCCTTTTTGAGCAAACCGTCCTTGGCTATTGACTTTGGGGGTTCCATATTTAATCCTAATTAACATCCCTAATGTAGTGATTTATATATTATTAAATGTAATTGCCATAGTGCATAAACCTTGCATGCTTTTGGACATACATTCTCCACACGTTTTGAAGGAATTAATGTTTCCATTCTACATCCAGAAACTGCCTCTCTAACGGATTAAAAGTCATCAGGAAGTCAACCCTGAACTTCTGCAAAGTTGGATTAACTAAAGAGTAGAGAGAGAAGAAGACCAAAACCTTCACTAATCATCCTCCAATGCTGGCAACAGTCACATTAGGATTTATAACGGTCATTTAATGATCTCTACCTATAAATAGAGATGCATTCAAGTCTTCTCAACAACCAATCTGTGCAAAAACAAAAATCATCAAAGTTTCATCTACTCTTTGAGTTTTCTGTTGTAAAGTATCTTTTGATACATTCATTCTTCAGTGTTTATCATATCTACTCTTAGAGAGAGTTTCTTGATTGTAAAATCATTTATTTTTAAAGTATCTCAAGTCAAGGGGACTTGGAGATTGGGTTATTGATTACAACTTGTAAGGGGGAGTAAGTTCTAGAGAGAGAATTACTCTTGAGTGCAGAGTGTGTAATCAATCTTGATAGTGAGAAATCCCAGAGAGTCTGGGGACTGGACTTAGGTCAATTGGTTGGACCGAACCAGTATAAATCTCTGTGTCTTGCTTCTCTTCTCTATACTCTGTGTTACTTCTACTTCTTATCCAAAAAACAGAGCATTTCAAAAAGAATTTGAGAATCCCCAATTCACCCCCCTCTTGGTGATTCAAGCTCCACTTTCAAGAAGGTTATATCGGGGATGAGGTCTTGTATTTTTGTTCCAGGTACTTCGATGACATTGAGACGTCATTCAACCGACCGCCTCTTGTAGACGATTGTCCTGAGCCTGAGCCTGAGCCATCAACAACAGAGTTGTTAATCCCTCGTGTTGGTAAACCAGTTGGCGGAAGTGATAAATTCAAACTCACGCCACTTGAGAAGTTTCAAGCACATAGACATGTCTTGATTAATTGCACCAAAGTTGAACCGTACCTTTAGTAAGGATTTCACACAGATATATATATATATATATATATATTTCCTTACATTTTATACATACTCACATTTCATTACATGTTTAATTTCAGGGAATTCAGGAGTCATGTGAAGCGTGAACTGAGGATACGTACACAGACATCCTCCGAAATTGATAGAAAGGTCCACAGAGAATTTCAGGGTTGGTTTAGGAGGAGAATAATGAACAACCATAACCCGCACTCACCAGAATTCAGAGCTCTCGCACTAGGCCCGCTTGACCACGCCTAAAGATTTACGGCATACAATGTCAATGGTTTTAATTTTTGCACCGTCTCACGAGATCAGGGATTGCTGACCCAAAACTCTGGTGTATATGGCACGTTTGGGACAAGGAGTTATGCGAGCAGCAGTGACGGGAACATGCGGGTCGGTGACGTCCCATATTATGGAAAGCTGCTTGATGTGGTCAGGATAAGGCCTTTTCACTGTGACGTTGTTCAAGTGTTTGTGGGCAAATACCACAATGTCCAGGCGACTGACGACTGACAACTTTTAGGCATCACATCAGTGAATTTCTCCCGGCCTATTCACAGTGGTCAGTCTGAAGATGACGAGCCGTATATTCTTGCCTCAGAGGCCCATCAGGTTTATTATGTCGCCGATGAGAGGCACAAGGATTGGAATATGGTGGTTCACTTAAAGCCTCGGGACCTTTAAGACATGGGCGATGGTGATAACGTCACCTACGATTGTGAGCCGTTCCGACCCGCCGGCCTTCGAAGACTTCTTCCCAGACGGCGATGACAATTTACCTATAGTTCGGTACGTTTTTAAATTTACGCTTTATAAAATAGTAACATTTGACTAAAGTTTTATTTGTGTTCAAACGTATTCACCTCACGCGTAACATTTTATGCAAACTTTCTTTGTAGGGATGGTGAAGAAGATTAAGAGAAAAACTTGTGCCTACACTGTAATATGTAATCTTTTTATTAAGTTTTTTTTTAAAAAAAAAAATACAGAACTTAATTTGTAGCGGTTAAATAACTGCTACAAACACAAAAAACCGCTAGAGATAAGAACCGCTACAAATTCGCATAATAACCGCTACTAAATACAACCGCTACAAAAAAGCGAGACCACAACCGCTACAAAACGATGCGCAGATACCCCATAAATACCCCACCCAACCACATTTAATATGCATCAATTTCTTTTCTACATGTGTTTTCTCTGTGTCTTCTCACATATTTTTATGTTTTGAAAGAGGTTTTTTTACGTTTTGAAAGAGGTTAACTTATTGAAGGGGGTAAATGCCGTTTAACCGGATCAAATCTAATGATTCTCATACTAAGGTTTGTTATTTTGCAGTTGAACCAGTAATATTTTTCAACTTTCCTTCTACTTCCAGATACATTATTCAATGACTTGTACACACATTTTTTAAACAATAAGTATTATTTTAATTAACTCATTATTAGTTCTTATTATACTTACATATTCTCTTTATTTTGCACTTATATAATCACCTTATATATTTAAATATCATATTTTAATATCTTTTGTTTTCATTAAAAAATAAATTATTAATTATGTAATATTTACATAATTACCTCGATAAATAATAATTTTTTTTTTACATTCATGAATTTGTAGCGGTTATTCTAACCGCTTCTAAGTTTAAAACATTTTATGGGAAAAAAATGGCGGGAACGTTTGTAGCGGTTACAAACCGCTACAAATATTCAAAATAAAGTATCCTTACGGCGGCAAAAAATTTTTGCTAAAAAATGGCGGGAACATTTGTAGCGGTTACCAACCGGTACAAATATTCACATGGCGGCAAATTTTGATTTCCAAAAAATGTCGGGAATATTTGTAGCGGTTGAAAACCGCTACAAATATTCAAAAAATTAAAACTAATGGCGGCAAACCAGATTAATGTGTAGCGGTTACAAATTAACTTGTAGCGGTTCTTTAACCGCTACTAAGCTCTCAAACCCACGTCAGCCCAACCCATTTAGTGACGGTCAGTGCCAACCGCTACAAATATAGTAGCGGTGTATATATATGTAGTAGCGGTTTTTTTAACCGTTACAAATCAGCTTGCCACAGTGGATTTTGTTGTGGTGTGGCTAACCGCTACAAATGTCGTTTGTTGTGCCTAAAACCGCTACAAATAGGTCATTTTAACTGCTACAAATGGTCTTTTTTTTTGTAGTGTTATAACACATACATATACAAGCTTACAATTGTGTCTATGGAAATTAGGAAAATGTGCAAATGTTGGGGTTGGTTAAGGTTCTTCTCCAAATCAAAAGGCAACAAGAAACAGAAGCACCAAGCTAAGTAGTATTAGTATTCTTTCACATACATTACCTTCCAGATGAGAGATATGTATGAAGGAGACTTTGTGTCCCTGATCAATGAATTAGTCAAGTCAAGGCTTTTCTCTTCTTCTTTTTTTCCATCTCAAAAGATTATATATATTGAAATAGCAATAAGTAAAAAATGCAAGAATTATAAAAACATGAGAACATAGAAGCTTACCTCGGTTTCAAGTGAATTCCTAATTATCTCCGGCAAGCAACACAGAAAATAGGCAATCAATCAGCATTTTTGTAATACCCTATTTTTCGACTTACCGAAAACCCTATATTTTTGGAATATGTTACCATATTAAATTGGTTAACATAAGTGACTTAGAGTCACATAAAATAATGGCTATTTTAAGTTTAAAAGAGCCATGAAAAAGTTATAAAAACACTTAATTGAATTAAGTGTTAATTAGCAAATAATGGGCAAATTAGCTTGCAATTAATTAAGATGAATGACATAATTCTTCTAATTAATTAGAGACAAGTTAAAGTCATCAAAATAGGGCTAATTATATTTGGAAATAATTAGGGCAAAGAAAATGAAATAATACTTGTCTAAATAATCCTTAATTGCCATGGTTAGCTAATAAACAAATCCAACAATGACAAGGGTAATTAAAGGGAAATTAAACACTTGATTAAGGGAATAAATTGAGCTTCTTAATCAGCCCCAAAGTGCATAAAAACGTGCAGCTATAAGGAAGCAAAATAAGATATGAATAAAGCATAAAGTGGTGTTGAAAAGTCAACAAAAAAAAAACTAACCAATTGGAAGCTTCAAGCATGGACTATTTTGCTCATTCAAAAACACATTTAATGGTTGATAAAAGGGAGCATGTCGACAGCCAAGTTGAAGGAGTTTGGAATGAAATATATTATTAAATAATCAAAGCTTTTGGCAATTGAAAAAGCATATTTAATGGTTAAAGTGAAGAGGGATGTCGACCAAACAATGAGAGGTGAGGATTGGGCTTCATAAAGTGATTTTTTATTCAATGGTTAAGATGAGTGTTGGCCAAATTTTATTGCCTAATGGGTCCTAGGAGTTTTGCTATAAATAGGGGCCCTTGCTCTTCAAAATTTCTCACATCAAAACACAAATCACTTCTAATCCTTTGGGATAGGGAGTGAGATGTGAGTTCTTTTTGGAGGTGAGGAGCAAGAAGGAGGTGTGGAGCAAGAAGGATGAAGGAGTTATGCTTCAAGAGGTAAGCAAGCTTTTAGTTTCTAGTCATTAGTTTTGTAGTTCTTGAGTTTTGGTTTTTTAGTTCTTAGCATAATTGTAGTTTTAATCTAGGAAATTGTTAGGAAAAATTCCTTTACTTGTTTTTAGGCCTCCTTGCATTGAGAAATGCCTAATGAGGTAAAAAATTGTGAGGGAATAAGTTTTGGAAGGTTATAGATCAAGATTGTGAAAATTGTAGAATTTTTGGTTGTGAATCCTGTTCTGGCAGCCGACATTTAGAATATTATTTTATGATTCAAATGGTCTTCAAAAATTATAATAATTTACATGAGTAAATTATACATGTAGATATTTCCAAGTATATAAAATATGTATCATTTGAAGTTCTACATAAGGAGATAAAAATCCTTGAAGTTAGGCTATTTTTCCAGACGAAATTATGGGCAGAGTTTAGAAACCTTAAACCTGGGAATGACTCAGGGAATCTGGGAGAAAATGAATATTTTTATTTACAATTATAAATCCTAAGGATTTCTAGGAATTTTACGGATCCTCGTTTCGATGTTTGTAGAATTAATTATGATTTTTCAAAGTTGTTGGAAAATCTGCCCAGAAATTCAGTGTTTTGTTTTTGAAAAGAATGTAAGAGCAAAATTGTAATAAAACATTTACCAAGGGTAGAAATGTCAAACAAGGTGAAAATATCCTTTTTGATATTATTTTAAGAGATAGAATATTAGTTGTGATATTATGGGAAAAATGAATAATCCGATAATAACATATAGGATATCCGGGAAAAAGCCGGAGTCGAATCAAAAACTCAGGCAAGTTGGCCGAAACGCGGTGAAAGGTACGTTCGCGTACTGTAACACTAATTCTAATGCTTATGTTATGCTTGTATATGTTGTGGATAACATGAACAGGACTCTGTCCTGGACATGCACTGTGACTAGGGAACCGTATCTAGATCACCAAATACAGCTTTACACGGGTTATAGTCATGATAATGCCGTTATGTTTTCCTAGCGCTGAGGACACGACCGTACATCGTGGCACTGGATATGTGCAGACCAGGGATAACTTTGCATGATAGTGTAGTTGTTATCAAATGATCATACGACGTACTGGCTTGATCATTGCTGTAATGTTAGAAATATCTGTTATGCATATGTTGATAATATAAGCATGAGGTTAACCGTTATCTGAGGTCCAATGTGCATTGGACCTCAGTCTTGAATGATAGTACAGGTAAGGACCAGGAACAGAGAATGCACCGGTAAATGGAGCCATAGATATGAACCAAGGAGCAGAGTCGTAGTAATACACCGGTCGAGGCAAGAGCCGGAAGAAGATCATCAGAGCCTATTGTCTGGCATGGGTCTAATGAAGTTATTTCGAATAGTTTGGTGCCGAAGGCAAGGCTAGTCTATGTGGGTCAGCCAATCAGTCGCCGTGAACTCGGTGAGGTCCCCATGATAGACACTTACCTGGCCATTCTGTTCGGTTAACGGAGTTAGGTTCATTGCCCCAAGTCTAGTCAAGGCTTGGTTTAGGTTGTATAGTTACTTTTTGTGAAGTGTAATTGTACAAAGCTCTGTATATTGTATCACATGATTATTCCTTCGGGAAATTTTTAATATACCAGCATACGCTCGGCATCGTCATATGTCGGGGTATTTTTTATATCAGTTACTCATATATTGTCCAATTTTTAGTACATTGCTCTCCGTTTCCGCAGTACTTTGATGTAGCACCTCAAATTCTGTTGAATTTTTCTAAAACCAAGTGTCATCCGACACAATTTGTAGTATGGAATTTGGGGTGTTACAATTTTTCACTTTGTTCCCCACTTTGATTTAATGCTTTTCCTCCTAATCTTGTTGAACGCAGATCTACCTCTTTTTTTTCTAAGGAATTTTGATCTCCTAGTAACCCCAAAAACACAAAACACTAGTTTCAGTTCTTCCTTCTCTTCTTTCCCTTTCTTGTTTGGTAGTGATGATTAATAAGCTATAACTCCAAACAAGTTTTAACTAAATTAAGATAAAGTAAAATAAACCTTTGCCTATTTTTTTTTCTTACCATTAGATATCATCGGAGAAGGTGGGGGAAGCACCGAACGTGAGCCGACAAACACCGCGAAGAGGAAGACGGAGTAGGACGGACTGTCGCGCACACGTAGGGGATAGTGACGGAGGTAGGTTGGTCGGCGTGAATCGAAAGGGAGGGAGTGTTCGATGTAACATCCCATTTTCACAAGCAGTATAAATTTTTTTTTCTAAAATCATCATTTCAAATCATCAGAGTAGAACACCGGAGCGATTGAGTAACTGATATATATTAAAATACCCACGGTAGCATGTCTTGCTGTTTAAACAGTGGTACAAGAGTGTTTCAAAAGTAATATATAACAACAGGAAGAAGTCTTCAGTCAGGTCTTCTATGCAGCCTCCTTGCCTCTATCCTCGGTTCTCGGTCCTTCCGATCCTGAAGCTAAGTTAAGAGCTGAGGTCCATGCATCGAACCCCAGGTAACGGTTAACCTCATGATTACATACATCATATATGTACGACAAACATTCATAGAATTTTGGCAACATTTACTACGGTCAGACATAGGGTATACATATCAGATATGTATGGCATTAACAATACAGTCGGATGACAGACAATAGTACAGTCGGAGTACAAGCAATAGTACAGTCGGAGTACAGACAATAGTACAGTCGAAGTACAGACAATAGTACAGTCGGAGTACAGACAATAGGCATGACAGACAATAGTACAGTCAGAGTACAGGCATGACAGAAAATAGTACAGTCATATTACAGGCATGACAGACAATAGACATGACAGACAATAGTACAGTCAGAGTACAGGCATGACAGAAAATAGGCATGACAGATAATAGTATAGTCAGAGTACATGCATGACAGACAATAGGCATGACAGACAATAGTACAGTCGGAGTACAAGCATGACAAACAATAGGCATGACAAACAATAGTACAGTCGGAGTACAGACAATATACATATATGCATACAATAAACATCAGAGTTAGTGTTACAGTACGCGAACGTGCCTTCGTTGACGGAAAACTGTACGTTTGACAGCGGTACGACAGCGGGTCAGAACGTACTTAGGGATATCCTATAAGGATAACATCGCATCTATTAGAAATCAGTCATTACGACAGACATTTTAGTCATAAATGACCATTTTACCCCTGTCCCCCTAATCGGCGGAATTTCGCCAGCACTTCGTTACTTTGACTCTAATCTTCCAAAATTTTGCCATAACTCTGACCCCATCATAAATTTCGAAATTAATGACTAAAATACCCCTAACATATGATATCTAATCATACTTGAAAGATTAAAGACCAAAACAACATCTCTACTATAACTACCGAATTGAAAACTAGAACTTAAGACTCGGTACCGAAAAACTTACCCAGAGCTTCGCTACAAATTTCCCCGGACTCCTCCTTGCTCTCCCTTCTCTCTAAAATATCTCTCTAATTTGAAATGCTCAAGAGGAGATGGTGTGAATTGTGAATAGAACTTGGAGGCTATTTATAGACTTTTTGTAAGGGTATTTTGGTAACTTTACAACTCCTCCTTCTTGAATATTAACCACACAATTTTGAACTCATTTCTCCACCACAAAACCATTTTGGCCGACCTGCACCATGCCCCATAGTCAACAAAAACAATCAATGTGGTGCCACCTTGCCTTCATCTAGAAGGTTTTATACCGATAAAGTCTCCGATCGGTGTCCGAATCGCGTAATCTTATAAAATCTTAGGAATCTGGAATCACAACTTTGAAGATCCTTTCCTACTCATTAGAAATGTCTGGGTTAACTAAATTTTTGATCCCTTTCAGGTCTTCTCCGGTCCTGCTGAAGTTTTACGGAAAGACGCGTCGGTTATGGAAGGAACTTCCGGAATCATCAACTTCGGGACAAAAATTCACTGATTCCGAATATGTCCAGATATTTTCCAACTAGTTCAAGGATTTTGAGTTAGAATTTATTTTCTATAGACTCACTTTTCCAATATCTGGCCTTTTTCTCTTTGCCGGATCCCCTAATTACTCCGCCGGTCACGGAAACGACTTTGGAAACAGTCTATTCCGAGACAAAATTATACTTGTCTATAAAATACTCTGACCTTAGAAACCTTGTTCATGGTTTTCTAGATAGGATTTAATCTCTATCCGCGGTCATTTATCCTATTTGCTTTTTATACAAATATCCCACTATTTTTTGCAAAATATCATGATATTATCCCTTAATGCTTTCACACTACTTTTTCTCATTTTTTTCTTCCCTTCTTTCTTGCAAAATTGCGTCCCCAAAAGTCTTCCCCAATTAATGCCCATGTGCTCTCCTTTATGTCAATTTAATATGAAGCATTTAATTATTAAACAATTCTATTCTTCTTTTTCAAGTTTATAGAACCGTGTGTGTGTTCCCCTTTTTGCTCTTCAATATCATGATATTAATTAAAAACTCCCTCCATCCACACAATGATTTTCGAAATACATGGTCTCCATTTGACCAAAGAATATGCTTCCAAATATCCCATATGCTTTATGTTTTCATTGGCTTGTGTTTTATGTTTGACTTTTCAACAACTTACTTGCTAAGTTTTCTACCAAGATTTCTTCAATTTTTCTTCTTCTTTTTCTTGTATTATTTTTCAAAAATGAGGGCATCTTTTTGACAAAAGATGTTGCCTCCTATTTGCCCAATTGTTGACTTTTCAACCCTCTTCTTAATCCCTTAGATTATGCCTTAATCATCTTAATTAGTAATTATCCCATTTGCTAATTAAACCTTTAAGTATTTATATACTTCTTCTTATTTCCTAGGGAAATTTGCCTTGAAATTCCCTATAAATTTGACACCACATATACACCTAATTTTAATAGGTATTATTTTCTAATTTATGATATTTATCATAAATATGATTTTTTTAGGGTATTACATTCGATAGGGTTCAACAAAAAGGAGAGACTAAAGAAGAGAGGAAATAGCGCTGATGAGAAACTAATTAGAAGAGTGGGTCCGACGAAAGGACACGGCTCTTCACTTATTTAGCAATATTTTGCAAATGTGGCGTCCTGAAAAAACATTCAGGACGCCACAAAACGAATTAAGGCGTCCTGATATTTAATCAGGACGCCACAAAAAGAATTAAGGCGACCTGAAAATTAATCAGGACGCCACAAAATAAATATAGGCGTCCTGATCTTAATTCAGGACGCCCATAAGTAAAATAAAGGCGTCCTGATATTAAATCAGGACGCAAAAAATGCGCCAAAAAAATTTGTCATTTCGCGCCATAGAGCTAAACAATTAATTTTTGGCGCTAAAAATTTAATTTTATGCGTCTTGAAATTATTTTAGGACGCCTTAATTTATTTTAGGCGTTCTAAAAATTATTTTAGGACGCCCAATTCTTAGAATTCAAGTATATAATTACAAGAATGTCATTGCGTTCACTTTTAACTTCATTTAAAAAAATAAGGACGTTTTTTAGGGAAGTAGTAACCCTTTTTTGTAGTAGTGAATTTCCAGCATTCGCTCTAACCGGTGCCTCTTCACGTGCTCGGTCCATCAGTGCCTCTTCATGGCTCCGTCTATTGGTGCCTCTCCACGACTCCATCCATGTCGCCTTCTCAAATCAGGTTCCTTTCCTGAACCTTTAGTTAGGACTGAGATTTAATACCCATTAAATCTCAAGTAACAATTAACCTCTATATCAGATATAACAATATATGACAGACATTCATTACATATCAGCATCAATGATACATAGATAATAGTAGATGTAAGATTACAACAATCCATAGCACATAGCATATGTAATGTTAACAACACAACAATATATTGCACCCAACACACAACAAATGTTTCACAACGCTTGCACTCACCCTGTGCCATGAATCCACATGTCCTCAGCGCTAGAAAACAACCCTACGGTATTATCATGACTACAACCCACCCAAAGTTGAATGTATATAAACAGGTGACATAAGTCCCATAACTTAGTCACGATGCATAACCCAAGACCCAGTCTTGTCCACTACTTCATGAATCTTTCAATCATATATAGACATAAAAGATATAGGCGATTAAAGTTACCAGTATGCGAACATACCTTTCACCACGTAGTTACCAAAATGTCTATCCTTTAAATCCGACCCCGAACTTCCTAGATATCCTATAACGTTATTGTCGGATTATCTCCTTTTCCATACATTATATGATATTGTGATAAATATCATATTACTTAGAATAATATCCTAAAGAGTTATTTTCACCACTATTGACATTTCTACCCCTGGTGGATTTGTTATTACAACATTTTGCCCAGATTTTTCACTGACTATGAAAAATCATAATTAATTATAAAAATAATAATTTTTGAGTGATTCAAAATTTATCATGACCCTTGACATGTCTATTTTCAAGGAAAAATATTCCCAGAATCTAGAACATCAAGAATCTTTCTAGTTTAATATTTTCTCAATGCTGTTCCAGTTTAACTTTGAGAAAAATGGCTTAACTTCAAAAATATATAAATCCTCGTGTAGAACTCAAAAAGTTACATATTTTATATATTTAGAAATCCCAACGTGTCTACTCTATTCCTGTAAAATTTCATGATTTTAGGACTTCATTCCATACATAAAATAATAGCTTTAACGTGACTTACTCTAAGAGCCCAGAAATTTGGAAATTTCCTATCTTTCACTATCTTGTTTTATTAATTCTAAAAAATAATTCCCAACATGTTTTTACCTCATTAAGCATTTTAAATGCAATGGAGGCCTAAAAACAAGTATGGGAATTTACTTTACAATATCCTAGATTAAACTACAATTTTACTAAGAGCTAAAAGCTAAAGCTTAAGAATTACCTTGAAGCTTCCACTCCTTCCTTCCTATGAATTTCGCCACTCACTCTCACAACTAGGATCAGATGTTGTTTGATGTTTTGGTGTGAAGAAAAATGAAGAGGAGAGCCCTCAATTTATAGGGAAAATTACAATGTCATTTTGATAATTCACAAGGTTATCCAATTTTCCTTCTTTCTTCACAACCATTGATCTTATATGCACTTTTCAAACTCCAATCTCCTCCCTTCACGATGCTGGCCGCAATCTCCTTCTCTCCTAGCCATTGAATGTGCTTTCTATATATGTCATTTATCCATGGTTTAAGTGTTTTCATTGGCTAGTTGCTTTTATTGTCTTTTCAAAGCTAATTAACAAGGTTTATCATCTTTTCTCCTCCTTCCTTATAACTGAATCGAAATGTAGCATTTTTGGGGCTGTTTCATGAAGTTAATTAATATGCTAAACAAGTATTTATATGCTCTTTAATCACAAGTGCCTTTGTAGGATTGGTTTGTTAAGTGATTAAGGTCATTAGTGATTTATTAGCCAAGCTTAATTCTTCATTTTTTGCCCTTAAGTAACAGCCCTCTCTTGATGCTTTTAATTTGCCTATAATAAAATTGAAGAGTTATACTAATGATCTTAATTAGTGCAAGTTTAATTGTCCAATTGGTTGCTTAATTAATAAAGAGTATTTGTGCATTATTAGCAAGCTTAAACCAAATCTTTAATGGCCTTAATATTTAGAAAATATGCAGCCCCATTATATGTCTTTATTGTCTTTTATCCATTTAAAATTAAATGCACAAGTTGGATAAAAATCAAGTTTATATTTATCCCAACCTTGCTATGTGTAATTTCAGCATAAATTCAATAAATATTAGGTGTTTTATTCCCTTAAATATTTATTTATTTTCATTGCCAACTACCTCTTGTCTTTAGGCCAAACCATCACCCTAATAGGTAGTTACAAGTGTTTGCCACCAATCTTCATTAGTGCAAGCTTATTTGTTATGTACTCGTTGCAATTATGCACTAATTTGACTAAGTGCCCTAGTTTCTCCACTTATGTCTCATTTGATTTGTAAACAGCTATTATTTCATGTTATTTTTATATCACATGAAAACCCCTAAATATAGTCTCATAATTAACCATTGGTTAATTAATTCCAAAGTGAGATTTGGATAGAAAATAATCAATAGATTATAATTCCTTGAGACACATATTCACCTTCCTTTTATGCTAATTATTCATCAAAATCTAAGATTTATGATGATTAGGACTTTTGAGGTATTACAGAAGCGGCATACACTCCTGTCTCAATTTCCATTGGGCCATATCACCATGGAAACAAAGGATTGGAATCAATGGAAGAGGTCAAACTATGGTTCCTCTACAAAGTTTTGAGCAGGACTCAAGATAAATCAGTCAATGATTATGTTCAACTCCTTACAGGTCAAGAAGGTAAAATTCGACGTTGTTATTCAGAGACAATTCCAATGGAGAGCGATGAATTTCTACGGATGATTCTAACTGATGCTTGCTTCATTATTGAATACTTTCTTCTACGGAAAGATAAAAACCGCTGGCATTCCAATCTATCGTTAATGTGGGATATAACAACGCCAGACTTGATTTTGCTTGAAAATCAGTTACCATTTTTTGTTCTTAGAGACCTTTTTGGCCTAACTTTTCCCGATGGCTACAATAATGAACGTCTATTCGAGTTTTTTTACCTTCGACTATTTGAATACACCATTCGGGAGTCAAATAGTTTCTAATGAAGAACTTCAAAGTAATTTCACGTCCCAATATTATGTACAACACAACCTAGCTCCGCAAGTGCATCACTTGTGTGATATGCTGAGAATGTTTTTGTGCGAGTAGATGATCAACGACCAAGGCTTAGTAGTGGCAGAGAAATGAAGCCTGTATACAATGTAAGCAAACTATATGATGCAGGAATCAAATTCGAGGTCAATGAAGATGAAATAAGCTTATTAAAGCTGAATTTTTCAAAGGGAGTGTTGAAAATACCAAAAATCAGTATGTGGTCTAACACAGAGGTCCTAGTTTGGAATGTGGTTTCATTTGAGCAGTATCACTTTGCTTGCCCAAAAGGCATGAATGATTACGCACTTCTCTTTGGATTTCTTATCAGAACAGAAAAAGATGTTGAAATACTCGTTGAAAAGGGAATCATAATCGTGGCAGAGAATGATGAGGCGGCTTCCGTGGTCAAGAGACTGCCCTGGAGCACTCCATGGAGAATAGAATCTTTCTTTATTAGGAGGAATACTGCTTCTTTTGCTCACTTTGACCCAAACTATATCTTTTGTCATTGCATTATTTCAGAAATAGCTCCAAAGCTATTGTAAGATTCAAGCCTTAATCAAATTTGTGGACTTATTTTCTTTCTCTAGATCGCTTCTTCAGAGATTTTAGTTTCTTTTAGTAAGATTGTTCATTTGTTTTCTAAGTTTTTTTTTTTCCTTGTTTAATTGGGGTGTTAGCTACTTGTAGGATTTTCTAAGTGTTTTATTGGCTTCAGTTATTATTTTTTTGGTTACACAGGGACTGATCACCATCGATCAGCTAACGCTAAGGCAACGCCTCACTTGACCAACTCCAACAGCGTCGTCATGAAGATGACAAACCAGACCATCAGGAGGCTCAGACAGGAAATGGTATCCCACCTCCAAAGGTACTGCGAATGAAGCCAAAAAATCAGCACAATGGTTGCCTTCACGATAGATCTGAATCCACGTCACTCGCCACTCCTTCGCCAGCCACTGACGAATTTGCCGAACATGATTCATGCTGGCATGCGACCCATCCTCTGCCTCCCGCACTAAGTCCAGGGCTTCTGAACAGTCCATCTGCACCATTACCTCGCCAACGCCTTGACCCCATGCCATCTCAAGGCCATCTAAAAGGCCCCACAACTCAGCCTGGAGTGGAGTACAACGACATATATTGCGACAGCAACCCCTCACCCAACGTCCTTCAGAGTCACGGATCAAACTCTTAGCTCCAGCACTCCGACCATCATACTTTACCGCCCCATCACAATTCAAAGAGATCACAGTCCTAGGCAGCTTGAGCCATCGAATAACCAGCTCACATTTTCTCCGCCCCCCATTGGCCTCACAGACCCCAATCCTAGCTTGCCCGCTAAACTCGGCCAGACGCCGGACCTCCTGGACTAGAGAAGATGGTTGGCTATGTTGATTCTGGAACAGGGCCTTGTTCCTAGCATCCCAAAGTTTCCAAAATGTTAGGTTAAAGATACTGGACCAACTAGCACCTCCGACCCCCCAGCTTTGGTATTGCCCAGATTGTGGAGGAGCCACTCCATAAAATTAGTCCGAAGAAATCCCCGTAAGTTGCTTGGCGAAAGAAAATGGCTCCACACCGTCTTAGCAAACTCACAGTGTCGTAAAACATGATCAGTATCCTCCTCTGCCCTACCACACCGCGAGCAGAGAGCAACCTGCGTCATATGTCGTCGCCGATGTTCCACATTAGTGAGCAAGTTCTTTCTATCTGCGAGCCAGGGGAAAACACGGACCCGTTGGGCCCCCTCCCAGTTCCAGATCCGCTTCCACAGATGACTCAATTCAGTATCCTCCAAGTTCCCCAGCATATCATAGGCAGATGCAACTGAGAACCTTCCGTCTGTTGCCCCATCCCACAAACAAGCCGCCATCCCATCATCAGGATATGCTCAGGAAGGTCATCACGAAATAGTTCCCACATCTAATGACCAGTAGGAGCTACAAAAAGTTGAACAGGGATCATGAGTTCATTTGCCGGGATTTCACGGAAAACCATGAGGTTTAGCGGGCCCACCTCTGGCACCCAGCTATCAGCCCAGAACCAAACAGCAGACCCATCTCCTGACCCCCCTTGTCCCTGTATCCACATCCAGCAAAACATGCCTTAATTGCCTCCACAAATAAGAGCAGCGCAGGCTATGACCCACAGATCCTTTAAAGTCATCCCACCCATACTTGTTCCGTAAGACCTGCACCCATAGGAGATCTGGACGGGACCATAGCATAAAGCCAAGTTTCATCAAAAAAGCCTGATTATGTTGTTCAAGTTTCTTGAAACCACCGCCACCAGCTTCCTTCGGTTTGCACATACATGTCTTCCCATTTAACTAGACTTGGCTGATGTCCACCATCACCCCGCCCCCACAAAAAATTACGAACATGTCGTTCGATGCGATGACACAAACCAGGAGGTAGCTTAGTCATTTGCATGGTATACATCGGGATAACCGAAAGGACCGCTTTAGCCAAAGTGATGCGACCTGCCAGCGAGAGGATCTTAGCCGCCCAACTGGAAAGTTTACTCAAGACTTTGCCCTCTAGGTGTTCGTAGGTCCCTCTTCGAACCCTCCCATGTAACAACGACACTCCCAAATACCTCCCAAGATCCTCCATGCTTGAGAACCCTTGCTCCTCACTAACTCCTGATCTAACTTCTGGCAAGACGTTAGGAGAGAAAAAAAATGGCAGTCTTGGAGCGACTAACTTTATGGCCAGAGCTAGAGCAAAAATCCTCCAGGACTTCATTCACCAGTTGAACTTGTGAAGCACCAATCGAGCTAAACAACACTAAATCATCTGCAAAGAACAAGTGGGATAGTGGGGGACCTTCTACACCCAGCCGAAGAGGGTGCCATAGCTTATCTCCCACCTTCTGACTAATTGTTTGGGAAAGGCGCTCCATGCACAACACAAAAAGATAGGGCGAAAAGGGATCCCCTTTCCGGATACCCCTGGATGGATGAAATGTCTCAGACCAGGTGCTATTCCACACAACTCTCATACTAGATGTAGATGCACAGGCCATGATATCACGAACAAATTTCTGGGGGCACCCTGCATCATAAAGTGTTTCCTCAATGAAGTCCCATCGTAGACGGTCATAGGCCTTCTCAAGGTCCACTTTGATTGCCATCCACCTTGTTGGACCTTTCTTATTCCTTATAGTGTGAATCACCTCCTGAGCAATGATAACATTATCACTTATCTGTCTACCTGCAACAAAACTAGACTGATTAGGTAAAATCAACTGGGGAAGCCAATGCGTGGGCCTATTAGCCAACACCTTGGTAACACTCTTATAAAGGACTGTGCACAGGCTAATCGATCGAAATTCCTTCAATCGCTCGGGAACCAGAATTTTGGGGATTAGTGTGATAAGAATTACATTTAATTCCGGCTCAATGAAACCATCCTCAAAACACCTCGTCACCATATGAACAATAGAATGTCCCATAAAATTCCAATGGTTCTGGAAAAAGGCTGCATGGAGCTCGTCAACCCTTGGTGCCTTCAGAGGCTTCATCTGAAAAAGGGCTTTGTGGACTTCCCCTACAGAGATAGTAGCCTGTTGGATATTATGCCCTAGGGGCAAGTCATTGTACTTTAAACGTTTGTGTTATTTAAAGTATTCTCCTTTAGTTATCATTTCATTTGCCTGTCTATATTGATAAGTATATCCTTGGATATTTCTTATAGATTATCCTAAATGTACGTCCCTGGTCGGTCTTCTACGCGGGAGCGAAGATGAAATAAGACCAATATGACTTTGATGAGTATGGAGATACGAGTCAAAGTCATGAGCACTTGTAAGAGTACAAGGTGCTGGACCGACCCACTATGAGAAAGCTGCATGGATTAAGTCATAAGCTTTTCTCATGTATAACTGCGTCACAACGCCCGTTGACCTGAGATCATCATGGATTCCTACATGATGACTCGCTGATCTTTAACCTAGTCAAAAGTCACCTTTCACAGGGTAATGATAAAGGCTATGATCGGGATCAGTGGTTTTCATGCAGAGGAATGCGAATGGTCAAGATGAAATTTGTCCCTCACATTTGTAGAGAGATAATACTGGGCCCCTCGATGAGTGAGTCTGAGAAATGTATGGTCATACTACGATGGAAAGGAGTTTCCATTTCAATTGTTAGACTAATCAAGAATCGAGAAAATAATAGTCAAGAACAGGAAGTTGACATTATCCATGCCTCATCCTTGACCAAATTATCGCGTGACAAAGGGCACGTGGCATGGTTGTACGATAGGTTGTATCGTATCATTGATCCCCATATGAATTGAGTAGTCGCAATGTTTTGCTAGAGGCCGCTTGCGACTTGTGAGCTGGTACAGTATTGGCCTGCTGCCAATCTCATGTGGGCCTGCAGGGTCGCACACAAGAATAACCCAACACGAGCATAAGTGTCCAGATTCATTGAATCTTAGATATGTCTAAGATTTAATGAATTATGTATTTAGTCTAGGATGAATATATATATATATATATATATATATATATATATATATATTAAATTTGAAATTAATATAATAATATTATTTAATAAAGATTATAATATTATTATATAATATTTGTTTGTATTTAATTTATTTGATAAATTAAATATCTAAAACAAATAGAGATATTGTATCTCAGATTTAATTTTCAAATAAAGATATCATTTAATTTAAATTGAGATATAGTATCTCAAATTTAATTAAATAGATAGATATCATTTCTCGGATTTAATTTATAGAGATAAATTAAATCAAAAGGCTTTTAATTTGAATTAAATAAATAGATTAAATAAGATCTATCAGATAGATTTAATTAATATATTTTAATCCAGATTCAAAATTCGAATTTCGAAATTAATGAGGATTAATTTTGAATATAATACGCCTACCAGGTTTAGAAAAACCTACGGGACTTTTGTCAAGCGAATTAGAAAGCCGCGAGAAACCCTAGAGAGACGCGAGAATACTGAAGGCGCTAGCACGCTGTCGTCTGTGTTCGAGGTTATTTGTGTGGATACTGGTAGAGGAAGGCGATTCGAAGAGTCGACTTCTGCTGATCGAGAAGGTAGCCCACCAATCCAAATAGTTCGGCATAGTGCTCTCAAAGTCAGCTCCTGTTTGATCGAACGAGATGGCACCACGTTCGAGACGTACGACGGTCAAGACGCCCGACTTTCGAGATGCGCACCAAGCCGAGTTGAACGAAACGTTGAACCCTTCGCATAGGTACGATTCAGATTCATTTAACCTTGATTTAAACGCCGTTGATGGATCCTCCGATGGGATTCGTAAGTTTTTAATTCCGCTGCGTGTACGGATCCCAACATAGCCGACAGAGTTTGAGCCATGGTGGCTCCCACGATGGGAAAAAGGCCGCTAGTCTGATATGGGGGAGGCTGAGCCCCCTCTTTCTTATATAGGTCTTTGTAGAAAAGGGTTGCCTTAGATCGGAGAGCCTCCTCATCATTACACCACACCCCATCATCCCCCCTCAGAGCCGCAATACGTTTCCAGTGACTTTTCTGGATAGCATTGGCATGGAAATATGAAGTATTCCTATCCCCAAACTGAATCCAATCACACCTAGCTCTCTGTGCCCATGTCAGACTCTCCTGATCACAAATTAATTCAAACTCCTTACGTAATTCTCCCTCAAGGCGATCTAGGTGCGGCGAGCTATGAGTCTCCTGTGCCTTCTGAATCCCTCCCAACCGGGCCACTAATCTTCGCGTACGGAAATGAATGCACCCAAAGACCTCACGATTCCACTTCATGGCGGCACCAAAAAAACGTTGTGTATTAGCCACAATTGTATAGCTAGACCAGTTCTCTTGTACCACCCTTTCGAATGACTCCAAGGTCTCCCACGCCGTCAAATATCTAAAAGGTCTCAGCTGGCCTGGGGGACGTGCACCCTCACTGATTTGAATAAAGAGAGGCCGATGATCAGAACTGAGTTTGGGAAGATGAAGAATCGACGAATGGTAACCCGACATTATCCAAGCTGTGTTTCCCAAAGCTTGATCAAGCCTTTGGAGTAAGTTACTTCGCCTCCACGTTAACTTAGGGCTAAAGAAGCCCAGGTCTGATAGTGCACAATTAAATAGGAAGGTCCGAAATAGGTCACAACCATGCCTTCGCCTTTCCGATCCACCAACTCGGTCCCCTCCATCCAAAATGGCATTGAAATCTCCAGCAAGAAGCCATGGTCGTTCACAAACACCGCAACCTCCATCAATGACTGCCACAAATCTCTCCGCAGAGTATTATTTGGGCTCCCATAAACTACCGTGAAGAGAAAGGATTCCGTTGTGACTCTATTCGTTACCCTTGTGTGAACAATCTACATGTGACAGAGCTCCACCGAGACACTCAAAGAATCCTGCCATAATAACCAAATACCGCCAGCAAACCCGCGAGCCTCAATCCTATATGAATTACCAAAGCCAGACCGAGAAATGAACCTATCAGCTGACAACCCCGAAATCAGTGGTTCCACCAATACTACCATAGCGGGTTTAATGTCCCTAATAAAATGGTGAAAGGTATGAGAGAAGCTTCTGCTAGCTGCTCCCTGACAGCTCCACACAAATATCTTCATAATCATAAGATAAGAATAAGTCACGCCGAAAGCCCCGACCCGGCCGAGTCGTCATCTGGCTTATGTGGCACACAAGCAACCACCTCAGAATAAACCACCTCCAAACCCACCTCCTGTAGTAACGTGAATTCCTCCTGCAACACAACTATCATGTCCTACGAAAGGTTGACGCCAGACATCTTCTTCTTAACTTTTAATTTCCGCACACTAGAGGAATGGAGGTTGACGCCATGAGATCTGGGGGCTCAGTTCTCCTTCCCATCCACAATCCCAACAGGGTTAACTAGCGGCTCCTGAGGCACGGCTTGACCATCTACTAACATCAAGTTGGCCTCCTCTAAGGTCTGTCGGGTGTTTTGTAACATCACAGCTTTGTGTTTGGCATTATCCAAGGAGGTACTGGTTTCTAAGGCGTTGAAAGTCGAGTGTAGGAACGCAGAAACATTAGAGACCCCCGCATCGTTCTCGGAGTGAGAACCAATACCACCTGCTAGGTGAGCTGGTCGACTTGGGCCCGCTTTGTCCATACAAGAAGTGTCAGCACCACGTGATAAGCTGTGCATTGCCTTTTTTGGTGTATCGCAAACCGGACCCCTTACCTCATCCTCCACCACCTTCCTCCTATACTCCTGCATCAGTGTGGGCCCACCCTTCTTAGTCCCCTTAGGCCCATTTCGTTGGAAGGAACTCATACTGTAGGCCTGCTTCTGACTATAGTGCATTTCATGCTTATTAAAGGTCTCATTAACCTTTCCATTACTCTCCCTCAAATCTCGGGATTCTGGTCTTTCTACATGAGTTGGCGGATTGTCTGCCACCAAATCCTCACATTCAAACAAAACGTTATAACGAGATCCTGCATTATTTCCCAACCCCTCAATCTTCGCTGATCCCCCCACTTCGGTTTATTACCCTTTTTAGGATACTTGACTTGCATCCATGCTCCATACGGCGAAGAATAGTGGTCCGGCGATGAGGCAACTGCGACGTTCTGAGAAACCTCCGTTGAGGGGCCCCCGGTAGGCCTGGGAGTTGCAGCATCCTTGCGCAGAGAATGGTCCCGACCCCTATTCAGTAAACCACACCGTTCCTTAGAGTGCCCGTACTTGCTACACTCAAAACAAATATGAGGCAATCCTTAATACTCAACGTTATATGATCGGCCGTCCACCTTAAGCCATGGAAACAGTGGTTTCTGTAAATCAAGTACCATCGCAAGGCGTGCGTACTTCCCCCTCCCTGTAATGTCTGTAATGTTTTGCTTTTATCAATAAAATTGTATGTTTTGGTACAAACGAAAAAGAACTCTACTCCAGCGGATGTTTGTGTGGGAAAGGATTTTTTTTTTCTCTTTCCCTTTACTTTCTGTTAGAAAAAAGATATAATATCCTGAATTTTGGGCTTAAAGACTTGAGGATAAACCTATATCAGGCAGACGATTAGACCCAGTTCATGAAGTATGACAATATTATGAAATGAATTTTCTTGAATAAAATAGTAGAATTTACCCCGAACATTTAGTTTCTTCGAAATTTTAAATTTTGGGATATAATGTACAAATATTTATCATGGAATAAATATTCCAATGACCAATTGAGGTTACAATTTGGAGTAAAAGTAGGTTATTTAAATTTTTCCTTAACAAATATAATTAAGGAAATATAAATGGCAATTTAAGGTTATTACTTGCCTATTTAGAAGATTACTTGTTGATCTTGGCCAACAAGTACTTTTTTAAATATTTTTAAGGTTATTTTGGGATTATTTAAAAATAGAGTTTGGATACTCTATTATTATTGTCATTTTCGAAATAATAGGAGGAAGGAGATAAATTGGAGACATATGCATATATATATATATATGTGTGTGTGTGTGTGTGTGTGTGTATGTCTATATTAGTCCAAGTAGCCAAAAAGAAAAATACAATGAAATTTGTCCACATTGATGACATAGCCAAGATAGTAACCATACAACCTCTTCTTTAACGCTACGCTAGTGGAAAAAAGAATTTTAAGACCGGACGAAACAGGTATATTAGGAGCGGACCTGCGACAGGTCTTGTTCCAGGCGGTATTAAAAGTCACCCTATTAAGACCGGACCTAGAACCGGTCTTAAAGAGTTTCTTTAAGAACGGACATTTTAAACCTTCAGTCTTAAAATTCGTACTAAATAGATCTGAAATATTTGTTGTTCGGTCCTAAAACTCAAACTTTAAGACCGGACAAAAATTAGACCGCTCTTAAAAGATCCGAATATTAAGACCGGACAAAAATAAACCCGGTCCTAAAAATAGTAATATCCTAGACCAGATCCCGGTCTTAAAAGACTGACTTTCAAGACCGGATGTTATATACATCCGGTCTTAAAATTGAACTTTTAGACCGCACTTATAAATGGACCGGTCTTAAAAGACCAACTTTTAAGACCGGCTTAATACCTTTAAGAGTGGTCATAGATATACATCCGGTCTTAACAATTGAACATTTAAGACCGTCTTATTTATTTGCGCTCTAAATTTTCCCGAATTTTTTCCTGTTCTGTTCTTCCTGATCATATATAATACACAAAAATCCACCATCCAAAACAGCACATAAAAGTCGATATACTTAATTTAAGCTACAAGCTATGAACATGAATAAATTGAATTGGGAAAAAGAATACAAATAATTATCCACCATGAGTTATGTGGCCTTAAGTCTACAACAACTAAAGTAATTTATACAATAAGCTAAGATATATAACTAATTACAATCACAATGAGTTACAATACAAAGACGTAAATCAACATACATGTAGTCCAATATATTATTCACCATGCCTTCATCTCGATTCCCACCCAACAATGTAACATGCATCCTCTTTATAACATGCCCCTTTGAATCGGATCCCGCCACAAAAACAAAACAAGAACAAATTCATAGTCACGTGACATTATATTGTTTAATTAAGAACGTAACATAGAAGGAATATATAATATATATAGTTAAAACCTTAAAGTTTTCTAAGAATTCTGCATATGAATATTACCTTATGAATTGACTCTTTTATAAAGTGATATCCTCCCATATCCCTTCTTGATGATCATTTCTTATGCCGGGTTCATTATCCGCTTCATCTTCTTCGTTCATGTCCGGTAGACCCCTTGAAAAAGGAGTACTATCAGGAAGACCATAATTTGAATGACTTTCCTCATCAATATCAATGACCCTCTTTCCTTGGAGAGCTACAGCTCTAACATAACACCACCGTTCGGACCGTGCTCCTATCATCTAGGGACTTCGTGTAAAATGTATAACCATTGATCACATACGAATTCCAACTTATGACTTCAACCTCGGGACCACGTGCTAACCTTTTCATTGTGTCGAAACACATTCGAGATCCCTTGACCTTTTGTTTGAACCATTTTGCAAAAGTTCGTTATGCTCCCTAATCAACCTTTGTTCGGTCATTCGATGGTTTTCTTTCCTTACAACCTCTTTATGTGCGATATGCCGGCTTGAACTTCATCAACATTATTCAAGATGTATAAGTGGACTTGTGACAATTCATCGGGATCCACACTCTTTACCGAAGCCCCACGTCTACCCCTTTCAAAGATGCCGACGTTTTAGAAGCCCAATATGTCTTACTTTGGCCAAATAATTTTGACAGAATTCCATGGCCTCTTCGAAACATATTTCGAACAATTGATGCTTCCGCCAGTACGCGTTCTTCACATACCCTTTTAGGAATTTCATAGATCTTTCAATAGGGTACATCCACCGTAAATGGATAGGGCCGCACAACTTTATCTCCTCACTAGATGAACAATGAGATGAACCATGATGTCAAAAATGAAGGAACAAAAAGCTTTTCAAGGTGGCACAAGATAAGATATCCTTCATTCTCCAATTCATCCAACTTTTCAATCTTGAACACTTTACTACAAACCGCATTGAAGAAGAAACAAAGTCTAGTCAAAACGACCCGAAGATCATATTCGACGATCCCTCGAATAGCTACTGGGAGTAGCTGTTGCATCAAGACATGACAGTCATGAGACTTTTGGCCTACTAATTTCAAGTCCTTCATCGAGACAAGCCTCTTAAAATTTGAAGAATACCCCGAGGGAACTTTTGTGCCATGTAAACACTCACAAAAGCTTCGTTTCTCATCCTTAGACAAAGTATGAGAAGCCGGGGACAATAAGTTCTCTTCCCATATGGCCTTGGATGCAAGTCTTCGTGTATTCCCATTGCTTGCAAATCCAATCTTGCCTTCACACCATCCTTCGAACTACCTTGTATGTTGAGAAGCGTGCCCACAATACTATCACATACGTTCTTCTCCACATGCATGACATCAATACGGTGTCTCACATCAAGATTACGCCAATAGGGAAGATCAAAGAATACAGATCTCTTCTTCCATATATTTGTTTCTTTTCTACTCTTTCCAAAGCTTACCGAAGATGACACGATATTTTTAACCTTTTCATACACTTGCTCCCAATCAATGCCACCGGAGCTTCTTCATACTCTTGGCCACCAAAAAAGGCCTTCTTTAATCGACGATATGGGTGGCCCCGTCTAAGAAATCTCCTATGTCCAAGATACACCGTCTTTCTTCCATGTTCAAGTTGATGGTAACATGTGTCTTCTTCACAAACCGGACATGCTTTATGGCCTTTTACACTATACCCTGACAAGTTCCCATATGCTGGGAAGTCGTTTATAGTACAAAATATCATGGCTCTCATTTTAAAGACCTCCTTCTTGAAAGAGTCAAAAACATCGACACCTTCTTCCCACAACTCCTTCAAGTCTTCGATCAAGGACTCCAGGTAAACATCTATGTCTATAGCGGTGTCTCTGCATCACTGCACATATTACCATATGCATGTGATCGCTCAAAAGCCTCTTCTCCTACATCACGGATAATGTCCTCTATGCGATCATCCATATCCGTGTCATTATCATCAAAGGTCACTTCCCCATGTTTTTTCCCACTTGATGGCACTTGTTCACCATGCCATACCCATACTGTATAAGTCTTACAAAATCCGTGACAAATTAAATGTGTGCGTATAACTTCAGGACATAGTCGACACTCATTCAAACATTTTACACAAGGGCAATAATACTTCCCCCCATCATCATGGGCATTTTGTTTATCAAATTCTATAAATTCCCTAACCCCATTTTGATATTCAACACTCGTTCGTAAAGCATCTATCCAACTGTGATCCATAGTAGAATTCCTATATATTATAGACGAAAATCATTGATCATACATAATCCGAAAAAATTGAAACTTGCATATAAAATAAGCCAACTCCAAATGCAAATATTGTCTCAAAGAATCACTTTTACGGAGGAACTTGCCCATTAAATGCATAACAAATTAAGAATCACTTTTGGTCATAAATGCATCACGGTGAATCCAAGAACCAAAATAAATGCAAGACGAGGAAATTAAATGCAGGGATGAAGGTCTTGTGGACTAACCCGGAGCATATAAATTCAAATGCGTTTGTTGAGTCGTCTTACTTCGCGCTCACGAACGTTGATGTTGCGCACAAGACAAAGAAGAGTAACCTAAAAACACTTGTTGGTCAGTTGGGTAGGTCTAAAATGCAAATATAATCTTCAAAAACAATATTCATTAACAACAGAGAATAGCCATAACAACATTACACCGATTTCGTTAAACCCATGAAAACCAAGAACGATAAGCTGGAAAATAATAAAGTTTTAACCGAAACATCTCTTACAGCTTCGTCTATAGACGTTTAGCTAAGGAACCAGAGAGTGATTGTCGAGAGAGGTACGCGAAGCAGCGACGAAGCTGAGAGGGAAATTTCGAGTCGGAACCTGAGTATTCACTTTCGGCAAGACAAGAGATCAGAGAGGGAAATTTAATTTTTCCGCGCGACAAAGATACCTTATTTAGCTTTTTGGATTTTATTACTACCGATTATTAATTAAATGTCCGGTCCTAAAGATTAAACTAACATTTTAAGACCGGAGTTTTAAAAGTATCCGGTCCTAAATTTTTATTAGTCTTTTAAGTTTTAAGACCGGAGGTTTATAAAACATCCGGTCCTAAAATTCAAATACTCTTTAGATCCGTTACTTATAAAATGTCCTATCTTAATGGCCTTGGTGATTGCAATATTAAATCAATAAAATAAAGGATATATTTTTGGACAAAAATAAAGGAAAATTGGAGAATAAGTTTCTTTAATGAATTACTGGAGAACACCAAAAAATTCATACGAGTGTTCTTAATGTTTCTTACATTACTTGAGAATATATACACAACAACAAAAACACAAAAGAAAAACAAGCTGAATATTATCATCCACAAGAATCTGATCAACAACCTCGGCGATTTCGGCGTGAAGAGCATTAATTTCCCCGGAGATCAGCAAGTTGTTGTCTTATTCTCTCCACCCGCAATATGAATGGATCGAGGTAGGCGCGCCTGGGCCAACGAGGTTGGAGAGGGGGATTACGAACATCTGCATGGCCGGCTTCAAGATGACGGATGAACTCAGCAAGGACAGGATCGACAGAAGGATCGGGGGGGTGCGGCATGAGCAATCTCTTCATCATCCGAAGAAATAACAATGGGTCCAACGACCCGAGAGTCTTCGGAAACAATACGACGCACTGTCCCTGGAGGAGGCGCACCATATAATGATCTAACCATGGCACGAGCTTGAGGTGTGTATGCACCACTACGAGCAGTTTGCTTGTATCTAACCATGGTTTGAGGATTTGAGAAGTTGGGGCAGAGAGCTAGGAAGTGAGGAGTTAACAAGGACAAAGAGGTAGTGTGTGGAGTATATAAGGACGAGATAGCGGGAGAGATAAACATCGATGATGAATTCGTCAATTGGTATATAATGAATTTAATGTTTCTACTTTAAGAGCGTATTTGTTCAAAATATCCGGTCCTAATAGTCATTTACTTTTAACAAACTTTTAAGACCGAACTTTTATCTTGTATCCGGTCCTAAAACTAATTTTTAATTCAATTACTTTTAAGACCGTCCTTTTATCATATATTCGGTCCTAAAAATCATTTTTTAAGACCGATATTTTACTTTGTATCTGGTCCTAAAACTCATTTATTATTATATTTCAATTTATTTTTTTCAAGTAAGAATTTTTGGTTAAAAAAAATTAGAGTAAATACCCTTTTTGGTCCCTGAAATAACACGCGCTACCCATTTTGGTCCCTGAGTAAAAAAATGTCATTTTTAGTCCTTAAACAGTAAAAAAAAGGTCCCTTTTAGTCCTTTTAGTCATTTTTGTGGGCATTTTAATCCTCACAAATTCCCAAAAAATCATTTTTAGTCACTAAAAAGGACCGAAATGACTTTTTTTTTTTACTCAGGGACCAAAATGGGTAGAGCGTGTTTTTCCAGGGACCTAAAAGGGTATTTACTCAAAAAATTACTTTTAAGAACGGATCTTACACAGTATCTGGTATTAAAAGTTCATTCTTTTCAAACAGCAGAGTCCCTTCCCCATGTTGAAATGAATGATTCAGAGTCTCTTCGGCTTCCACATAAACTTCCCAACTAGGCGTCTCCTCGTATTCTGAGCAAATATGCGTCTCCTCGTTAATGTTTCCGGCGTTTCACATTCTTCAGGATGGGTTATCTATTTAAACTTGTTGTTACTTTCTTCACATTCATCTCCATCTCCTTCTAGAACCTCCACCGTAATGGCTTCTCCACCACGACGAGGTCCTCCTGCTGGGCGAAATCCTGAGGCACCTCCATATCCTCCTCCGTTGCCTCCGAACCCGAACCTCTGGCAGATGCTGGAGCACCTGATAGCCCGCATCGATCATATAGACCGACGCTTGGGCCAACTGTTTCAGTCTATCACGCCGTGAACAACAAGCTGAACGCGGTACTCGACACCAATGACGTTGAGTACCATACCTCTGATGACGACGTCTCCGACCCTTCCCTCCCCTCCGACAAGATGGGGAGGATTAGAAATTTTTAAGTTTTTTTTTTATTTTTTTTTATTTTTTTTTGTACTGTTGCCTCACAAGGCAGCAGATAAAAGATATTATTAAAAAAAAAATTTATTTCTCAATCGCCTTCCTTGTTTGTCTTTAACTTTATGTTCTTTTTTCTCCGACAACAAGAACAAACAAAATATTGTCCTCTTCGTGGTGATCAATCTTAAAAATTTGCAGAATAAAGTTAACAGTTGCGACCATACAAAATAAAACAAAAAAAAAATTATTTACCTTTTTCGAATAAAAACAAACAGAGTGACGACTCTTCTCAAGTTTGGACCATCGTTATCGTCCTCTTTACTTGTCCTGTTGTGAACATTTTCAGTGTCCTTTTCGTTATCATCTTTCTTTTTCCGACAAAAAGAAAAGGGACACCGATGATGATCTTCACAACTAGAAAAGTAGAAACGAGGACAACGAAGCACAAAACTTGAAAAGAACGCCAGAAACATGGTTGCCTTGAACCCTAACGATATGTCTGAAAACCGAATCACCAACTCTATTTAAATGAAGAATATTAGGACCAGACGTATAATAAATCATCGGTCCTAAAAATTAAGCCTTATTTTAAAATTTAAAGTTAGGAGCGGACAACTAACAATTATACGGTCCTAAAGGTTTCGGCAAACTATTATAAAAAACGAAGTCTTGAATATTAGGACCGGACATATAATAAATCCCCGGTCCTAAAAATTAAGCCTTATTTTAAAATTTAAAGTTAGGAGCGGACATCTAACAAATATACGGTCCTAAAGGTTTCAGCAAACTATTAAATAAACGAAGACTTTTAAGACCTGACAACTAACAAATATACGGTCCTAATATTTTAGCCATATACTTTCTAGACTTTTAGGATCGGATATTTGACATATATACGGTCCTAAAAGTCTCTACCATTATTTTTTAGAATTAGACGAAGACTTTTAGGACCGGATATTTGTTAAATATACGGTCTTAAAATGGATGAAGACCTTTAGGACCGTACTTTTAACAAATATACGGTCCTAAAAGTCGTGAATACTTTTCAGAGCCTCTTCTGGCTCATTTTCAACATCCGCCTGTACCTCAAATTTCAAGCACTAAATAGCTTTATCAACCATCCCATTCATTCAGAAACCCAAAATGGACACACACAAATTGTTCGAAAAAATAAACAAATTTATTATTGAATTACATTGCGTTATATTTACAAATGAATGAATTAGCTAGTCGAAAAAATAAACAAATGTATGTACGAAGGCTATTGTTGCTACAAGATGATATATTATTTACAAATGAATTAATTAGGACATTAATTATTGTCCCGACTTAGATTTTCTAAGACCGGTTTATACGAGATATTTACAAAACACATCGCGTATGTGCTCCACTTCATCATCGAAAATGGCTTTGGACAGGAAAACCTCTGTGACATCAAAGACAGAAACAAAAATAACATATTATTACGTGCATATTTCATATGTAACATTAAGCCATCAGTGACTGAATTCAGCCATAACATTTTACCCTTAAAGAGAATTTAGTCTTTCCCTCCGTCACAATATCATATATGTGTTTCATGAAACACGGGCCACATAAGTTCGATTCTTGCGGTTGCCGACGGGTCTAAAAATAACAATAAATATATATAAGAGCATATATAGCTTACTGACCAACTTCAGAAGGCAATTATGCCATGTCAAAATATGTACTAACCTTAATTTTGTGCTATTTAGGATCTGTGATCTGAACCTCACGCTTTTTTACATCAACTTGGAAGGTCTTCATGCCACTATCATCAAAATCAAAAATTTATCGAATGTTCACTGAAAATTCACAACAGAGATTTCAGACAAGACAATCAAAATGACATTCTTACTCGTTGATGATCTGCTTCAACACAAGCGATGGATTCAGGTGAATGGAGCATAAGAAGATAACATAATGCGACTCCATGTTCATGACGACCAACTGCCAGTGGTTGCTGAAAATTCATAGCAGTAAAGTATCAGTGATATATATATATGTAGCATAATTAAGTGAATTGCAAACAAGAATTGTGATATATATGTACCCGAGCCAGTATGGAAACAAGTACACCTTTCTTGGCACTTGACACAACCTCTTTGATATGTACTCCTGTCTCATTTCCAGAGGTAGTATTGTACTTGCATACACTGGGCACAAGAATCCAAAATCTGAAATTCTGCCCTGTTGAACCAGTTTCTCGTGCATGCACCTACAAGAATGACATCGATAAGGGAATTAGTATATATGTATGTTTGTCTAAACGGTGCATTTAAATTATTTTTATCAAGGAAGAAGATACTTACTTCATAAATATTTGAACACATGTACTAGTAACTTGCTTTCCAGGAAGCAGCATGGACTCTACATCTTCATTATCAAAGTAAACCGGTTCAGGATTTGGGATGCCTATTACTTCATCGACAGGACACGATTTATCTTTAAACCATTTTTTGGCTACCAAATCTTTTATTTTTTCCGTGGCCGTCACGTTAGCAGTAGGGGATGGAACTTGAGGAGCGGGTGGAGCTTGAGGAGGGGATGGAGATTGAGGAGGGGGTGAAGAATCTTGATGAGGGGTGGAGCTTGAGGAGGAGTAGAGACATCTACAAGCTTCACTGGCCAAGAGATGAAGGTTCCCTTGACATCACTCACAAGCTTCAGCTCATCAGTTGGGAGAGGGACAGGTGCATCAAAGATCACCTCTTCAACTGACACTCTGACTTCATCATCAGCCATTTGTTTGTGGTGTACAGTTGATCCCAAGTTGTGGATAGTCCCTTTAGCAACCAATTGTCTATGACCATCACGATCCTCCACATACATATGACAAGGTTGCTCTGACTGTCCAACAATGCAGCTCCCTCTAGTGCTTTGTTGCTGCATAGGTGCAGTTGAAGGTGTCAAGGGATCCAGACTGGTCTCTGGCCGAGAGCTCAGGAGGAACTTCATTTTCTCCATCTCCTCCTTCATCTTGCTCATCTCAGATTGAAACATCCTCAATGCAGCATCTTTCGCCGCTGATTCCTCACTTAATTTGGCAAGCGTCTGATCCATCTCCTCCTGGGTAACCATACTTTGTATGTGGCGTTTGGATTTACCAAAGTATTGCTTTAGGCACCCGTCCTCCAATCCCCCTTACACGCCCCGAGTGATCTGGTTTTCCGGTCGCAGCGGTCAGAATATCATTCCTCCCGTCCGACGCAAAAGATCCCTCTGCCTCTTTCTTTTTAAGATCTTCCTGTAAGATACGTATAACGAGAAGCTTAGTGATGAAACATGTTTAGTAAGTAAAAAATAACAATATCGATACTTACAATTCGTTCAGCAACTACACGAGTTTTTTCACTCTTGTAGGCGCCGCTTGGCTTTTGCGAAATATACAACCACAGCTCCTTGCGACGTATTGGAGATGGCGGCTGGTCAACTACCGTAGAAGGATTGGATTCAGCTTCATCTTCCAATCTCTTCCGTTTGGCTGCCATCAAATCTTTTTCGGCCTTTTCATATCCGCCGCGAGAAGCTTTGTGTGGGCAATCATTCTTTCTCCTAATCTCCTGATATTTTCCCCTTATTTTCTGTGAATCAGGATTGAAAACAACTATATATCAATTATGAATTCCAGCCATGTCACTAACAAAAATTAGAGAACTTCTGCTTGATATGAACGTCAAACATTAGTCAAATTCACTTCATCAAGTTTCAACATTTTACTTAAGGAAGATGTAGCATTGTAGAAGAAATTGGGAAAGCCAAAGGAAATGGAGTTACAGAAATGCTGCCAACTCAGTCAATTCATTCATTCATCATAAATGGTTCCTACACATATTAGAATAACTAACTAACTACTTGCACCAAAACCATTACACAGTTAACATACTTACTAACTAACAAAGAACGTCTAACCATTGCCATTACACGGTTTACATATCGACTTGCATGGAACTAGGACATGCTCCTCTCATGCAGGACAAAGGCAGCAAATGTATACTTCTATTCACACACCAAACCATTTAACTAACAGGATTAGATGTACACAATAACATTCACATATCCACACAGGTTAATAAGCAAACAAAAGTGCAAACAAAACTAAATATAAACTCACCAGAGCTTCAGGAGTGGTCCGCTTCTGAACAAATTATTGCCAAGTTTGTTCATCAATAAATTTGTACTTGTCCCAGGGTTTATGGTCACAAAAATATAAGTGTTAGCCGAAAGGTCTTAAACTTCCGAACCCTCAAAGACAATAAGACAATGTTGAGTCTTTCAACTTCTCGTAATCGGGGACGGTGAATGTAAGCCGGATAGTGTCCCACATAGGATCCTTTATTGTTTTTTGGTCCACATTTTTCCACTCATCTGTCAAAATGCTAACCTTGCTGCGTACTAGAGCGCCAAAAAAACTAGTATATGTGCTTTTATTAGGACCGACAGGTTGCAAATTTTCATCATAAAGAATCTCGAGCTTCGTCCCAGAATTCCGACTAAGGGATACTTCCATCATTCGTGTGCCGCTTCTACCACGGCGTGCACGGCGCTGAGGAGGCTCAATGTGAGATGATGAGGGTTCGTTCGTCCGACCCTCACCAGTCAAACCATTATCTGTAGTTTCAGGAACACGAGTGGAATCGTTTTCACCTTTCATTTTCAAGACAGTAAGAGAGGAATGCCTGAGAAAATAAGGGAGTAACAGAGGCTAACGGTGCACGCGGGCGAGGAAGAGAGGTAATGCAACAGAAGGGTTTCGCAACGTAAACAGGGGTTCTTCAGTGAGAGTGACAAAAGCTTCCGCGCGAAGTAACGTTTATTTGGCGCTTCATTTTTAAGACCGGACATATACCTATATACTGTCTTAAAAGATAACCTTTAAGACCGGTCTTTCTATATCTCCGGTCTTAAAATTAATTAATTTTTTATTCAAACTTTAGTACCGGCCAAATTTTTTGTCCGGTCTTAAAAGTCAAAGTTTTAAGACCGGTCATTTTGTAACTATGGTCTTAACATTTATTAATTTTTTATTTAAACTTTAGTACCGGACAAATTTTAAGACCGGTCTTAAAAGTCAAAGTTTTAAGACCGGCTATTATATATGTTTGGTCTTAAAACTTTAATACCTTTATATTTATATTTTTCCGTATTATTTTGGAGTGTGGAAAATATAAGTCTGCCTTGATGAGATTTCTCCATAAAAGTAATTGATATTTCAATTTTTTTATTAACATTTTTAAGACCGGTTGTTATTTTAACAGTGCGGATAAGATCTATGAAAAATTGATCGAATAAGAAGTTCTTTATATTTACAAATTTGCCACCGGTCATGACTTTAGGACGGCCGATACTTAGTCCGGTCTTAATGAGGCGTCCTTCATTGTGTAGAAGTTCTTTTAATTTACAAAACTGCCACCAGTCACACCATTAAGACCGGTGCTTCGATTATCCGCTCTAAATGAGGCGGTCTTATAGCCCTTTATTGTATAAGAAGTTCTTTTTATTTACAAAACTGACACCGGTCACACCTTTAAGACCGGGGAGTCGATGATCCGCTCTAAATGAGGCGGTCTTAAATCCTTTTTTTGCACTAGTGCTAGAAGGACACATGGCATGTTGGGGAATAATTATGTGTTGCCACATCATGTGGTAGGTGGAATATATGCACATAAAAGTGCCAACAATACAAGTAAAATGTAATACCCTAAAATTCATATTCATTATAAACATTATATTTTGGTAAATAATACCTATTGGAAATAGGTGAATATGTGGTCTCAAACCTTCGAAGCTCACTAACTATTATTTTAAGAAACTTCCAATTGAAATGAAATAAGCCAAGGGTTAAATCTTATAATGTGATACCCAAAAATTTATATTTTGGCAATTAATACATACTTAAAATAGGAAAGCATGTTGTCTCTAATTTTAGTAATATATTTTTATTTTCCTTGGAATTTAAAGAGGAAAAAATCCAATTTTATTTTAGGGACCACAAGTTGCCCTATGATTATTAAATTAATGCATGGTGCATAAATGACCAAAGTAAACCCAAAAGTTGTGAGAAAGTAATTAATCCAATTAAAGAAAATTGCCAACAATTAGTAGATAATTAAATCTTCATTAATTGAATTAATTCCAAAAACTTTCATAATTAATTAAATAACATGTGTTAAAGGCACAATTAGGGATGTATGACCCTAATTAAAGATCAATGGCCAATGAAGGGCGAAGATTAGCATAAAGATAATTACTAATGATCATGATTAATATAGTAGCCAATAAAATAAATTCAATAACACCTAAAACACCATTTTAGGATTAAAGGTTAAGCTAATTAAAGACTAAACCTAAGTGAAAATTCATGAGGCAACAAAGGCTTGTGTGTGGATGATTGTAGGCCATGGAAAACAAAAGCAAGAGTGTAAGGGGAAGGGGGGAGGCCACGTTTTGTGTGTGTGTGTGTGTGTGTGTGTGTGTGTGTGTGTGTGTGTGTGTGTGTGTGTGTGTGTGTGTGTGTGTGTGTGTGTGTGTTGTGTGTCTAGTGGAGGAGTGATGAATTTATTTAAATACAATAATTGTAAAATTAACCAATGGATTAATTAAAGCCAAGATAGCCTTGTTGGCGCAATGTGAATCAAGTGTTCCAAGAATAAATAATATCTCAAGCCAATTAAGGTGAAGTAATATTTGCCTAAGTAAACACTAATTCTCATCATAAGTTCATAAATCAATTAATTACTCAATCAAGTATTATCAAAGACAATTAAGGGATTTTAATCCTAGATTAAGTACAAGCATTAATCCAAGAAAATAACACAAATTTGGCTTAGGATGAATTATCATCCTAATTGTTACCTAACAAATACAATAAATTATAAAATGATGAAGGGGTAATTAAATACTTCTAATTAAGACATGATGTTCAATAATCACAAGACTAATTAGGGAACTTGATTAAACTTCAAATTAAACCCTAAGAGCATTTTTGCTTAATTGCTAACCAACTACCAAAGTCATCTAGTTACAAACACACTTAGTGTAACTAGGAATTAAAAACACAAAGTTGGGAAATGCATGAAGGTGGTGGTGAGGCCACCAAGGCTTGCTTAGGGAATGGATGAAGGTGGAGAGGCCACCAATGCCTTCTTGAAGCCAAGAATTGTTTATCATAAACAAAAACACACACGTGTTAATAGTATTCAATTTTGGAAGAGGATAAGGTACCTTTGGATAGGATATTCTCTTAGAATTGGAAGAAAATGATGGAGGGAGAGAGGGCCACTTTTTTTTTTTGTGCCTTGAAGAAGAGGAATTCAAATTGTTTAATGTAAACCTATGGTTCACATGCAAGATGAATTAGGTTAGAAATAATTACCAAGAGTGCCATGACCTTTTAGTATAAATAGGAGGGCTTAGGCTTCATTATTCTTCACACCTTCACAAGAAAGTGCAAGCATAGCATCTGAATATAGAGAGAAGAGAGGGAGAGTGAGGAGCTTCTTGAAGGAGTTGAAGCATAGCAAGTAAGTTCTTAGAGTTTTAGCTTTTGAATTCATAGATAGTTTATGCTTTAATCTTAAATATGCTAGAGTAATTTTAATATCATGTTTTTATAGTTAAAAATTTTTATATTTCGAAAATTAGATGAGCCATGGTGTATAGCAAAATTTTTGGGAGTTGAAAAGCAAAGTAGCGAAGCTCTGGCGAAAATTCATCGGTTAGGAATTTCTGAAAACAGTAGCAAAAACGCCATACTTTTAAATTGAAGATGAGATGCTAAAATTCTGAAAATATTCATGGTTAAAATAGACATATAGAGATTTTCAAATATGCCAAGAACATATTATTTCTAATTTTGTGCATGGAGATAGAAATTCTCAAAGTTAGGCTACGTTTTCTAGAGAAATTCTGGGCAGAGGTTGAAGAATATTAAACTTTGAGTGATTCACGAATTATGGGTGAAAAAAAGTATTTTTATTAAAAAATATACATCCTAAGTATTCCAGGTAATTTTATGGATCCTCGTTTCGATTTTTGTAGAATTAATTATGAATTATCAAAGTTAGGCGAAAATCTGCCAGCAATGCTGAAAACCACGTTTTTAAGAAAATAAAAGGATATAATTGGAATAACAAATTTACCAGGGGTAAAAAGGTCAGTAGTGGCCATAATATCTCTTAAGATATTATTTACGAAGTAATAATGCAATAATACCATTATAGGATATCCGGGGAAAAATCGGGAAACCGACCAGGCAAGCGTACCGCTATCCAAACGGACGAAGGTACGTTCGCGACGTACTGTAACACTAACTCTGATGTTTATTGTATGCTTACATGTAATAGATAATTTAATAAAGACATGGACAAGACCTGGTCTTGGGTCATGCACTGTGACTAAGGTATGATGTAACATCCCAATTTCAGAGCCAAAATTTTTTTTTTTTTTTGAAAATCAATCAGAGTAGAGCATCGGAATAAAACATTGAGTAACTGATTATAACAATAACAGTGGCGTAATCGCCTGTTCATAAAGATTAATACATTATCTGTTTACGACTTTAAATCTTCTCGGCCGATCATTACTCGGTCTTCACGTGGTCTTCATCTTCATGTGTGTTGTCCGCTCTGCTTACTCTTATCCTCCGTCCTTGGTCTCTCTCTCTAGACCTTGATGTGATGCTATAGTAAGAGCTGAGATCCAATGGCCATCGGATCTCAGGTAACGGTTAACCTCATGCTTATATAACAATATATGATCAACAGATATTTCTAGAAATACAGCAATGATCCTTGATCATTTAATAACAACTACCCTACAAGCAAAGTTATCTGCCTGCACTATTCACCAGTGCCACGATGATCGGTCGTGTCCTCAGCGCTAGGAAAACATAACGGTATTATCAAAACCATAACCCGTAAAGCTGTATGTTATTATCTAAGTTTATTATCTTAGTCACTGTGCATGGCCCAGAACAGAGTTCCACCCATGGCTTATGAAACTATCCATATCATATATATAAGCAGACTATAAGCATCAGAGTCAGTATTACAGGCATTACAACCCCTACTTTTGAAAGAACTACAAAAGCTTCCACTTTTCGGAGACTCGATCCCTACCATGTTTTTACCTCTTCAGGCATATTTTTCAATGCAATGAGGCCTAAAAACAAGAATAGGAATTTCATCCCCTACTTCCTAAATCTAACTAACAATTCTACCAACTACCGAACTAAAAACTAGAACTTAAAAGCTAAAGACCGAAAGACTTACCCGTTGAAGACTTCTGCAGAATTTTCCCCAGAGCTTCTCTCTCTTGTTTCCCTCTCTAGATTCGGCCAAGGAGGAGAAAATGGTGTGAAGAATTGTGAAGGAGGGGGGTATTTATAGAAAAGGAGGTAGGGTTTCGGCCGTCGGATCAACTTTGTGAGGAGCGATCTGGGCCGTCCAAAGCAACTTTTCAAAAAACCCTTTTTTCCTTCTTCCCTTTCACACTTGGCCGAAATCCATGCTCCAAAATAAAGGGTTTGGCCAATGGGAGGTGGCCACGTGTCACCTTCCAGAAGCTTTCGGATGAATTTCTCCGATCGGTACCCGATTCGCGTAATTTCGGAAAAATCTCAAAATTCGTGATTTACAACTTTGAAGACATATACTCACTTAGTAGAAATGTCCAAGTTAACCTAAATTTTGATTCCATATAGGGCTCCAACAGTCCAGTTGAAGTTTTCTCGAAAAACGTGTCCGAACGTGTTCGGTTTCAGAACGCATTTCTGGAAACATCATCTTCTTCAGAAAAATTCACTGATTCCAAATATGTCCAGATAAATTCAAACTCATTCCTAGATGTTGATTTAGAATTTATTTTCTTCATATCCAAAAATGTGCCTATCTGCATTTTTTCCTATTTCGTCTTATTTGGAAAATGCACAAACGGTCTCGGAATTAACTTCCGGAAGAGGTCACTTGAAGGTAAAAACTCACTGATCAATATTTTACATTGACTTTGGGATTCTCATTCCTAGATCTCTAGATAGGATCCGTTTCCTAAATATAAAAATTTCCTATTGGTCTATTCTTGAATTTAGGCTTAAAAATACCTAAACTCATCCATTTCTCTCAAAACTTTCCAATTAATTAACAAGTATATTTTTACTAATTTTAAGCCAAAAACCACTAATTTTAGGGTTCTACATAATTATTCATGAATTTCCTTTACTTATACTTAAGTAATTAGCCCAATATTACTTAATTACTTTATTATCACTTTTTGATAATTTTCTTAATTACAATACCCTATTAGCTCCATACTCTTGGATTGACATTAGTATTTTCATGCCTCTTGCATTTTTAGAAATTACAAGGGTAATTTAGTCATTTCACTTCTTTTTGAGTATTTTCCAACAATTTCTCCAAGTTCATAATTTATTAAATTACAGTAATTAGAGATAGCTTACTCTCTTAATTCAGTTGGTCATTTTACTGTCTTTTAGGATTTTTCATAATTTTTCTAAGTTATTTATGTCCCGTAGGGGCATTTCTGTCATTTTGGCACTTTGGCCCTTAAATTCTCTAATTTCCAAGAGATTTTTCCTTAGAAAATAAAATAATTATAACTTAATATTTGATATCCCATATTCACCTACTTTCTATAGGTTTAACTTTACCAAATTATGATATAGATTTTTAGGGTATTACATATGAGACTTAGATCACTACTTATACATTCAGCTTACATGAGTTATAGTCTTGTTAATGCCGTAAGCTTTCCTAGCGCTGAGGACACGATAGGCCATAGTGGCCGGGTTGGGTGCAGACTAAGATAACGACGTACTGTTATTGTGACATATCGCTTTTGTAGTGATTAATGTTGTAATGCCATGAATATCTGTTATATATTGTTTACATAAGCATGAGGTTAACCGTTTACCTAAGGTCCAATGGGCATTAGACCTCAGCTCTTATAGCTTCAGGGTCCGGAGAACCGAGGACCGAAGACAAGAGCAAGCGGCACGCGCGAGACCCGACTAAAGATATCTATTTGTAAAATAATACCGTTGTAATACTCAATTAAATGTAATGTTCTTTATGAACAAACAGATACGCCACAGTTAATGGTTATCAGTTACTCTGTTGCTCCGATACTCTACTCTGATGAAAAAATTTGTTCCGCTTTTTGTAAAATGGGGTGTTACATAAAAGAAGTGGTAAAAGATGTAACAAGAGGTAGGTGAAATGTGTGAAGTTAAAAGTGGCCAACAAAGTAAAGAAAAAAAAGTGGTAAAAATGAATGACATGTAGTAAGTAGAATTTGTGAAATTAAAAGAGCCATCAAAGCAAAGGTAAAATGGCGGTAAATATTGATGACTTTATCCTCCCCTTTAATCATGAATTTAGCGTAACATAAAGGGGGACATGTGGATCCAAAATATACCATAAGAGAAAAATAAATTGAGAAGCCAAGAATGACTAAGATTTCGCCAAGCATAAAGGAAGGAGAGACAATGTTTATTTACTACAAGACAAGTGCAAAAAGACATATAACCAAGGGACAATTTGGGACAATCACCAAGAGGGTTATTTGGGTCATTGGACAACAATTATAAAATGATATCTAGTCCCTCTTTTTTAGGTAGTTTCGCCCTAGAACCCCAAGGAAAGAAGAGCACTAAAGCTCAAGGCAAAGAAGGAAGAAGGAAGAGAAATTTAAGGAATCTAAGGTAAGATATGATAGTTTGGGTTCTTATTTTCCTTCTTCAGTGTTCATCTTCAAATATTATGAGTTTCATGTGGGAAATTAATGCTCATGATGTTTTCTAAACTAAGGCCAAAATGTTGGGAGAAAGGGAAGGAAGGCTAAAGGCTTCACAGTTGTATAAGTAAGTGCCTACAAGACCTTGTGCACTTGAATATGTCATTATTTTGAATTAATATACTCTTAATTTGTAGATTTGAAGACCATACTTTGAAGATGAAGATGCCATATAAAGACTTGATATGTATATTTAAAGACAAATTAGACATCAATATGAAGTAAAAAGGCCAAGACTTACATAAAACCATAAGGATTAAAAAGATAAAATAAGTTCCAATGAAGATGGTAAATTTGACCAAACCAAAGCACAAAGGAGCAGCACGATTTTGGTTGTTTTGACCTTCCCAAAGTGTTTGGAATTGGAAATGGTGTGGGATTAAGGTTAATTAATAATTTATGGAAGCTTAATGGCTAAATTAAGGAAGTTACAAAACTGTCCAGTGGAAAATCCTCTTGGACTAGTAAGTTTGTGACATGTTTTGGAAAATCAAATGAGGTCAAATAATTAAGAAAATTTACATAATTTAAGTAGGCATCATAAGCTTTAATTTGATAGGTAATTTGTAATTTTTGGAGTTTTGTACAAAGAGTTATGAATTTTTGAAGTTGACCCTTAATTCTTGAATCGAAATCTGGACGGCAAGGGTATTATGGTAAAAATGGAAAAGCACGAAATTTTGTAGTTAATGGTGATGTGCTTATTTAAAAAAATATATATCAAGGGTCATTTAGGCTTTGGAAGTACTTGATTTTGATTTGTGGATAATTAATTATGAATTTTTCCAGATTGAAGACAAATTCTGGAAATTCTGGGAAAATCTTGAAAGTAAAAGTGACAAGGGAAAAAATGGAAATTTTGGTGTTTTTAAAATGAATAAAGGACTTTTAGTCAAAGAAGGACCAAATGGTAATTAATTATTTGAATTTTTGGAAAGTTTACATAAGTGATCAATATTATTTAATATCTTAGGAAGTGACACCACCGAAGGAATTAAGGAGACGGGAGTAAATTGTCAAATTAAAAATTAACCAGATAGTAACTCTAATCTCATGTACTCTGTATATTTGTGTATGCTTGTTCGTACCATGATTGTGATCCGTGTCTGGGACACGCGTTTATTGCATTCAGTTGTATTCTGAGTTTGAGGTCCAGTTGTTGTTGTTTTCCTAGTGTTGTGGATCCGGGACTTGTAGGGTCCTACGTTTCGCAGTCTACATGATTTGTGTAATACCCCAAATTCCATACCATTTAGTGTGTCTGTTGACACGTAGTTTTAGGAAAATCAACAGAGTTTGACGTGCTACATCAGAGTAACGCGGAACGAGAGCATGCACTAATGTTTGGACAATGAGTAACTGATATAAAATACTCAGGCATATGCTGGTTAAATTGAAAATCCCGAAGGAATATTCATGTGATACAATTATCTGGAATATGTATAATTACAATTCTTGACATAGTAACTATACAACCTTAAATCAAGCCTTAACAAGACTTGTAGCAATGAATCTAGCTAACTCAGTTAATCAAACATATTGGCCAGGACGGATGTTAGTCTAGTGGAAGTTTCCCCGTCTTTCACGGCGACTTATGACTGAACCACAAGACCTACCCTTCCTTAGACACCAAACGTTTTGAATTAACTTTATCATATTCATGTCATAAACTATGCTCTGATGAACCTCTTCTGGCATTCACTCTGACCGGCACCTCTTCTCAGCTTCGTCCATTGGTACCTCTTCACGGCTCCGTCCATCAGTACCTCCTTAGGTCCAGATTCCTTTCCTGAACTTTTAGTTAAGGCTGAGATTCGATTGAAATTGAACCTCAGGTAACAGTTAATCTCTATAGCAGATATAACAATATATGAGAGATATTCATTACATTTCAGCATCAACCATACATAGCACACAACAAATGTAATGTTCGCAACATTTGCACTAACCAGTGCCACGACAGCTCCTTGTGTCCTCAGCGCTAGGAAAACAACCATACAGTATTATCATGACTATAACCCGCACAAAGCTAAATGTATATAAACATGTGATCTAAGGCTCATAACTTAGTCACGGTGCATGACCCAAGACCGAGTCTTGTCCACGACTTCATGAATCATTCAATCATATATTATCATACGAGATATAGGCGATTAAAGTTACCAGAACGTGAACTTACCTTTCACCGTGTAGTTAGTAATATGTCCATCCTTTGAATCTGACTCCGGACTTCCCGGATATCCTAACATATCACCATATCACTTAGAACCTAAGGGATATTTTCACCACTATTGACATTTCTAACCTTGGTGGATTTGTTATTCCATTTCTACCCTTACATTTTATTAAAAACGCAACTTTCAGCATTTTGCCTAGATTTTTCACTAACTTTGAAAAATATGTCTAGTTTCAAAGAAAAATAATCCCAGAAGCTATAACATCAAGAATCATTCCCAATTGTTAAGTTTCTCATTGCTGCCCAGATTTAATTCCAAAAACTTGGCCTAACTTCAACAAATTGTTTCTCCTTGTGTAGAACTCAAAATGCTACATATTTTATATATTTGGAAATCTATACATGTCTAATATAACCATGAAAAATTTCATAATTTTTGAATATGGATTTATACATAAAATAATGCTCTTACTCTGACTGACGCTAGAAAAACTGAAATCTGGGAATTTTACCAATTTTCACAATATTGTTCTATTGATTCCAAAAATTATTTCCCGACATGTTTTTACCTCATTAGGAATATTTCAATGCAAGGAGGCCTAAAAAAATCATGGGAATTTATCTTACCATTTTCTAGATTAAACTAACATTTTACTAACAACTAAAGACTAAAGCTCAAGAACTAGAGACTCATCCTTGAAGAACTTGCTCCTTCCCTTCAAAAAAGAAACTCACGTCTCTCACTCTCAATCTAGGATCAGAGGAGATTGTGTTTGTTGGAGTGAAGAATTATGAAGGAAAGGTTGGCTATATATAGAGAAAAATTAAGGACACAAATGACAATTAAATTTAACCAAACTCATCTTAACCCTTGGATGAAAAATCACTTTTTGAAGCAAATCTCACCCCTTGCACATGCTTGCCGACATGCCCCTTATTCAGCCATTTATTGTGTTTAGAAATAGCCAATTGATTTATTCATTCTATTGAAACAAAAGCTATCCATGTGCTAGCCAACATGCTCCTCTCACTTTTAGCCAATTAATATGTTATTTTATTGACAAAACATCTTTTGGTCCATTGCTCTCATTGGCTAGTGGATATCTTTGACTTTTCAACACTACTTTATGCGTTATTAATCTCATCTTTTCCCTCATTTCAGCTGCACGTTTTTATGCACTTTGGGGCTGATTAAGAAGCTCAATTTAATTTATTCCCTTAATCAAGTGTTCATAGGTGCACTGATTACACATCCCATTGCATAACTTATTTGTTAGCTAATAATGGCAATTAAAGATTATTTAGACAAGTATCATTTCATTCTCTTTGGCTTAATTATTTTCATATATAATTAGCCCTCTTTTGATGCTTTTAATTTGTCTTTAATTAATTAGGAGAATTTATGCAATTAACCCTAATTAATACAAGCTAATTTGCCCATTACTTGCTAATTGACACTTAATTCAATTAAATGTTTTTATAACTTTTTCATGGCTCTTTTAAACTTAGAATAGCCATTATTCTATGTGACTTTATGTCACATATGTTAACCAATTTAATATGGTCACATATTCCTTAAAATACAGGATTTTCGGTAAATCGAAAATTGGGTATTACAATTTTTGATGTTGTGTTGCATTATGTGACTGCACGTGGTATGTACTGAATGCTGGTTTGTTATTTTCATGATTGTGGTTGACTATCATACACTATCTATACATTGTATTTGAGATTAACTATGTTACTCTGGGATCCTTCGGGATTCAGTCCCCGTTATCATATACCAATATCATCATTTAATCAATATATGATATAAAATTGTAAACCCATTCCAAACAAGTAAAAACAAAAATAATTGAAGTATTTTTTTTATAAATTTTAAATTACAGGTAGTGCATATTTATATTTCAAACTTGTATCATATAAAAACATGGTTCAAAGTATACTTTTAGTCTATTAAGTTTTACATGATTTATACTTTTGGTCCCATAATTCTAACACCATTAATGTTGCCAATGGAAATGCTGACTCAACAAACTCAAGTGATGATTAAGCAGCTGACAAAGCATATTTGAGTGTTAATTTTGTAATATTAAAAAAGTAAGACTTAAATATGTTTTGTCAGCTGCTCAGTTATCACTTTAAGTTTGCTAGCTACGTAAGTATTTTCTATTAGTAATATAAATAGTGTTAGAATCATGGGAGTAAAAATATACTTTATAATGTTAAGGGACTAAAGCTATACCCCATGTAAACTTAAGAGATTAAACGTATACTTCAGCCTAAAAAAAGTGTAGTTTATAAAAATTTCACTACCAATTATATAAATTTTATTTAGTGTCATAAATTATATATTTTTATGTAAAATTTGTGTGATTGTTTTTTTTTGGCGCCCAAGAATAAATTATATAAAAAGTAAGGGCTCATTGCTTTAAAAAAAAAAAAAAAAAATCCTCTCCTTTTCCAACTAATCTAACATCAGCTCATGGTAAGTTACTAATTTGAGAAGACTTATTAAGAAATTCCATGTCTAGCAAAATCAACATTGTTTCTACTCAGTTAATATTATCTTCTCTGAGACAAGTACATTTGCAATCCAGGCAAATATGCTTTCCATTAAATTATTTTTTTTACCAGATATGTGTTCCATTAATTAATAACAAAAACATGTGTGTATTATATTATATATTTTATTTTTACTTTATATATCATATATTATTGAATGAATCACATATATTATATCATAATTTTAACAATATTTATGGAAAAAGAATTTTTATCTTGATATCATAATTTTAATTTTTATAAATATTTTAATTTTAAAAATAATAAATTTTTAAGTATTCTGATAGAATTAGCAATGAAATTTTTCAGGGCAAAACTAGCCACGGAATGATTCTTTGGCTATTTCCATGGCAAAAAAACTTGTCATAGAATCAGTCATGAAATTTTTTTCCGTGGCTAGTTCCCTTGAAAATTGAGTGTTTTTTTAGTGACTTTTAACTTATTGTAACTGTTTACTTAAACAACGTAATTAGGGTAAAAGAACCTTATATTTAGGGAGGGAGGGATGTATTTATAAGTCACTTCTTTAATTTTTTATATGAATGTATAATTTTACCATCTATTAATGTTGTATAAACTTTATTCTCATGGTGTATTATATATATTGAATAAGGATAAAGTTATAAATTAAAGTAGTTAAACTTTAAGGCATAGGGAGTTAGTGATGTTTATAGTTTTTCTTAATTTGAGTAACATATATTTTAAATAACTTATAAATAGCAGGAGATCAGTAAAATGTAGGCCCAGGTGACGTATTTACAAATGTAAGTGATGATGTCATTGAAAGCACAAAGTAAATAGATGTAATTACGAGTTCCAACTATACAGCGATGAAACCGAAGTGAGGTTGGGGCAATATGCCATAAGGGGCTCTTAATTAGCGAAGACTTGAGGTTGACTTCACTCCTATATAATGCATGCGCGCATATATATATAGAGAGAGAGAGAATAAGGCGTAAAGTGCTCTTTTTAAAAAACAAACAAGGCGTAAAGCACTTCATCCACGAGTTTAATATATTGGTGATATGAACATCAATCAAATATTTTGAAGTATACAAATTTAAAATTATTTTTGGAAAAAATTGATTTATTTTTTAATTCCCAATTGAATTTCATCTATTTATTTCAACGTTATCTCAAAATTATTGTTTTATAAATGATTTCATTTTTATAAAAATATCAATTATATTAAAATGACGAATTTCATTTATTTATTTCAACTCTCAAAACTAAACATCTCATGTATGTTTATATATATTGAAAAAAAAAAATCTCATCATATGCTTGTCGTACAGCTAAGAATACTCGTGGGCTAGTCCACATCAATTTGCAGGTTGTGCGACGCAGGCCTATGCGGCCGGCACTTTTGTGGGCTAGAAAAAGGCCAACCCATACCTGCAATGGGGGTTTGGCAGGCCATCCCATACTTTTTCCCTAGTTTTTAAGATGACCAAAAGTCTGGTGGGTGGGTGGATGGGTGTGACCAAATTTAGCATCAATCATTCTACTTACAAAAAGTCAAAAATATAATCCACAATTTAAGAGATAAAGTCGTCAAAGTTGCCAATGTTTACAGACAAAAACATCACGGTGGGAGTGTGGGAATGATGCTGCAACTTTCTCTATTTGATATAAAGTCATCGTCAAGTAATAAAGATATAATAATTTAGATTATAGAAGAACGAAGGAGTTAGGCTGCGATTTTTTCTTTTTGGAATTGAGAGGTACTAAGTTGGGAATGTGAGACTTTTAGGATTTTGTAACATTACAATTTTTATTTTTTTAAAAAAATAGTAATGTCTAGCCCACAACCCTGTGGGCTAGATGGTATAGGCATATGTGACCTGCACTTTTGTGAGCTGCAAAATTGCCAACTCTAACCCACTGGTTGACGCTGCATTACTGGCTTTAAGAATTTGTATAAATTTTGTTAACCCACATAATGCAACTAGCAAGACGTAAATTCCCATGTGTTGCACAGACGGCCTTATAATTCTAAGTTCTCATGAAATGGTATCTTATTTATAGTAATATTTTTTAATTATATTCATTTTCATAAAATGCCCTTACTTAAAAATCATGGCATTTTTTTCGCTTTCTTCTTTGGCGGTCTCTTTCTGGATGACAAGTTGTAACATCCCATTTTCAAAAGCGGAATTTTTTTTCCCATCAAAGTAGAGCATCGGAGCAAGTGAGTAACTGATACATATATTTAAAATGTCAACGGTAGTATGTCTGGCTAATCATAGTAGCGATACAATTATCCGAGTGTTTTCAAAAGTAATACATAACAAAATGAAGGTCTCCGGTCAGAACTCTAAGCGTGTTGCATGCCCTTGTCTTCGACCCTCGGTCCTCCTGACCCTGAAGCTATGGTAAGAGCTGAGGTCCAATGCCCACCGGACCTCAGGTAACGGTTAACCTCATGCTTAAATATGACAGTATATGGATGACAGATATTCACAACATTACAGTGGTATATCAATACATAAGCACATAGCAGATGTATACCAACAGTACATGAGCACACAGCAGATGTATCTGTAACATCCCGTTTTCAAAAGCAGTATAATTTTTTTTTCATTAAAACATCAGAGTAGAGCATCGGAGCATAAGAGTAATTGATACTTATATTCAAAATGCCAACTGGCTAGTTGCAGTAACGGTACATTGATCCGGGTATTTAACTTAAGACAGAACTACATAAACAAAAGAAGGTCTTAAGCCAATTCTCTAAGCTTGCTGCTTTCCTCCCTCCTCGGTCCTCGGTACTCCCGACCCTGAAGCTATGTTAAGAGCTGAGGTTTATTGCAATCGGACCTCAGGTAACGGTTAACCTCATAATTACATATACAGCATATGGACTACAGACAGCCAACATCAACAGTATAAGAGCACATAATACAAGCATCTCCCAAACAGCGTATCCCGGCGGCACATAGGCCCCTGAAGCTTACCCTAGCAGCACCTAGGCCCTCCCTTGAAGCGTATCCTGGCGGCACCTAGGCCCTTAGCAGACGTACCCTGACAGCACCTAGGCCCCTAACAAGTGTATCCCAATACCCAGCAAGCATAATCATAACAATAGTACGTGAACACACCACAGAGCTATCAGCTACCACAACAAACATATAATACACATAGCACATATACGCATACAATAATCATCAGAGTTAGTGTTACAGTACACGAACGTGCCTTCGTTGACGGAATTTCGGTATGACGGTTGTTCAGTACGTAATCAGGGATATCCTATAAGGACAATAGCGCATTTATTAATGATCAAACATTATAACGGACACTTTAGTCCTAAATTACCATTTTACCTTTGACTTTACTAATCAGCGGAATTTCGCCAGAACTTTGTTACTTTGACTCTAATCTTCCAAAATTTTGCCATAACTCTAACTCCAACATAATTTTCGAAATGTATATCATATTTAACCTTAAAACATGATATCTAAACTAACTTGGAAGATTAAAGATCAAACTAACATTTCTACTATAACTACCGAACGAAAGACTAAAGCTTAAGACTCGATACTGAAGAAATTACCCAGGGCTTCACTACAACTTTCTCCAAGCTCCTCCTTCTCTCTTCCTTCTCTCTATTTTTGAAATCACTCTTGTGATTTGGTGTGAGAATTTCAAATGGTGGAATGGCTTATTTGTAGAGTTTGCCAAGGACAAAATTGCACTTTTCTACAACTTCTTCAACAAGTTGATGATGTCATTGATGACATCATCTACAACTTCTTCAATAAGTTCATGATGTCATTGATGACATCATCCTATCCCTTACTTTATGGATTTACCTGATAAAATCCCCTGTTCAGTGTTCTAATCGCGTAATCTTAACTAATCTCAGAAATCCGACAACGTAGTCTTGAAGGTCTGATCTTCCTCTTTAGAAATGTCTGGGTCAACTAAATTTTTGATCTCATTCAGAGCATTTCGTTGCCTGCCGAACATTTCCGGATAAACGCCGTCGGTTACGGAAATTACTTTGGGTAACAACAACTTCGGGACACAAATTCACTGATTCACAATATGTCCAGTTGTTTACCACTTAATCCAAGGATTTCAAGTTATGGATTAGTTTTCATAGATTTCCATTTATCTGATTTGCTTTTTGAGTATCTGATAGCTTCTTATCCAGTTTAGTATAACCCTTTTCGGTTACGGAGATAACTTCGGAGGTAACCTACTCCGAGCTAAAAATTCACTTGTTTATAATAAGTCCTGATGTTAGCTACCTAATCCAAGGATTTTGAGATAGGATTTAATTTCTATTGGTTCTCATTTATCCTACATGCTTTTTCAATAACTTCACTAAGTTTTCCTTTCTAATTTACTCAATTTTCTTTTATTTTTCCCTTATAATTTCGGCTAGCTCCCTATTTTTTGTATTTTTATTTTGTTTTTAATTAATTAATATTACATTTTAATTATCTTATACTTATATTACAAAATTCTCCCATTGGTGGATTTATTTCTACATGATTAACTTTGAACATTTCATTTGTTCATACTTAAACAATTAGCCATTAATTATTTATTTAATCACTTACTAATTGTTGACAATTTTCTTAATTGAGATTAATTATCATCTCACAACTATTGGACTGACATTGGTAATTTATGTTTCATGTAAAATATTAAAAATCATGGGGCAACCTATGCTCCCCAAAATTATATTTAATTTTACCTCATTATTTTCCAGGGAAAATAATCCCAAAAATTCCCTAAATTAGAGACAACATACTCTCTAATTTTTAACAAATATTTTAGAGTAAATACCCTTTTTGGTCCCTGGAAAAACACATTTGACCCTTTTTGGTCCCTGAGTAAAAAAAATGTCATTTTGGTCCTTTTTAGGGACTAAAAAGGACATTTTTGGGAATTTCTGAGGGATTAAAATGTGCAAAAAAATGATCAAAAGGACTAAAAGGGACCTTATTTTTCCATTTTAGGGACTAAAAGTGACTTATTTTTTTTCAGGGACCAAAAAGGCATCCGTGTTTTTTCCAGGGACCAAAAAGGGTATTTACTCAATATTTTATTACCATTTAAGATTTATCATAATATTTTCAGGGTATTTTATGACCCATAAATGCATTTTAGGGATTTTGACACTTTATTCCCTCAAATTTCACTAGAAATGTCCCTAGAAAATACGATAATTATAACTCCAAATTTGAGATCACATATTCACCTATTTCCAATAGGTATTATTTACTAAATTATGATACTTATCATAATTCACATTTTAGGGTATTACAGTATCCCAACAGTACATAAGCACACAACAGATGTATCCCAATAGTACATAAGCACACAGCAGATGTATCCCAATAGTACATAAGCACACAACAGATGTATAGTTATCATCTATCACATATACGCATACAATAAGCATCAGAGTTAGTGTTACAGTACGCGTACGTACCTGAGTCGTCATAACGGTACATTTGTCAGTCGGTATGTGTTCTCGGCTAGCCTATAATAGTAATATCGCTTTATTAATCCAAAAATAATATCTAAGAGATATTTTGACCACTAATTACTATTTTACCCCTGGTAAATTTATTTTCATTTAATTTCCCCCTTATTTTCGTAAAAACGCTGGTTTACAACTTCTGGCCAGATTTTCCCCTAACTTTGAAAAATCATAAATAATTCTTCAAAAATAGAAAAGAGGTTCTGTAAAATTACTTGGAATTATTATCATGTCTAATTTTGAGGAAAAATAATGGTTCTTACCCAGATTTAATATATCATTCCCAGATTAATGTTCTTCAACCTCTGCCCAGAATTTTTCCAGAAAAACGTGGTCTAACTTTAGGAATTTTTATCTCCATGCACAGAACTCATATTGCCACATATTTTATATATTTAAAAATTCTCGGATGCCTAATTTGTTCATGAAAAATTTCGTGATTTTTCAAGATCATTTCGAAAATAAAATGGTAGCCTCAATGAAGCTGACTCCAGAAATCGCCTAACCGAAAAATTTCGCCAGAACTTCGTTACTTTGATGTTTCTCTTCCAAAAATTTTTATATATCACTTCCTTCATCATTTTTTAGAAATAAAGCTATTTTTAACCATAAAAACATGAAAATAAAATTACTCTAGAATATTTAAGATCAAAACAACATCTATCTAAGTAACTAAGAACTCAAACTTAAAGAACTTACTTACCAATGCTCAAACTTCTTCAAGATGCTCCTCCTCCTCTCTCACTTAACTCTATATGAAGATCACTAAGCTTGTTTTGGTGTGAGATTTTGTGAAGACCAAAGGCCCCTATTTATAGGAAAATACTATGGCATTTTGGCAAATATTGCTAACTTACATCTTCTTGATTTTGAGCCATAGGATTTAGGTTAAATCCTCACACACTCGTCCTCACCATACAACACTCCAAAACCGTCCCCCTTCCCCAACATTCTACCCTCTTCCATTTTGCAAAAATCGCTTACACAATGTACCCTATTCTTGACTTAGTTTTTGCAACATGTGTTAATAAGGAAATATCAAGATTTTGTGGTCCATCTTCTTGCCAAAAAGAGTTATGAACCGTGGCCTATCCCCCTTCAAGTATTCTCAACTTGCTTTATGCTTTATTTCCTCATTGGTCCATAGTTATTTACTTGGATTAAGGCTTTTTAAATAATAGAATTAATTTAGGCCTTTGGATCTTGCTTTATTAGACTTCATCTTGGCCATTGGTTTTAGTTGACTTGTCAAAGTTGATTAGCAAAGCTTGATTAGTGTCTTAATCCTTTGTTTAATAGTCTTTAACATATCCTTGTTGGTTAATTATGCTTCCTTGTTAGGTGAACTTATATAATTAATCTTATACCTTTCTTAGTTATGCATTTTTAATTATTAATTAATTAATTAATTTCAAAAATTAAAATAAATATTTTAATGTTTGCAAATTTAATTGCCCATTTGTTTGTTGATAGTTTTCTTTAATTGGAATTAGTATTTCCATGTCATTTTATCATCTCTTATGATTAAATTAAGATTATACTTAATTATGATACCTTATGGTATTTTAACTTGTCCTAAATTTAATTAATAAAAATTCAATTGTCTCACAATTGTTTTAGTATTCTTTAATCACCATAATTATTTTCATAATCCCTTATAGCTCATTATTGATTATATTACAACTATATGTTATAACATTAATTGTAGGGTATTTTATGATCCCTAATTGAAGATTTTGATTTATTAAAATTCAAGGGAAATTGCCCAAGAATCATAATAAATAAATTACATAATTTTTGAGACAACATACTCTCCTATTCTCAACATGTATCATTTGGTCTTTGGTTAATCCTAATTTCTAGAGAAAATTCCCTAATTAATAAGAAATATATTGCAACACTTTGAGACCACATATTCACCTTAATTTAATAGGTTTTAATTATCAAAATATAATATTTATGATAAACATGAATTTCAAGGTATTACATTTCTCCCCCTTAAATAAAATTTCGCCCTCGAAATTTGATCGTATAAAGTCAGTGAACTAATCTGTACATGTGATCTATTCCCTTCCTATGGATGCTTACTAAACATGCACACTTGCAATACTATTTAAACATGCGTTAGAACTAAAGTTTTCACGCCAAGTAGGGTAGCTATTATCAAGTCATAGGGTAATCTATAGGCATGCATTCCTAGGTGATTTGCACAATCATATGATTTAAACGAATGGCTATCACCCGAATCATTCAACGCCTGGAGAAGATTCCCTACTAAGAGAGATAGTACCTTGGACCATCTCCAGAGATTCTCTGTCCTCTGAATTGGTTAGTGCGTACACCCGGCTTGGGTTTTGTGGCCTTAACTCTGCAACTTTCTCAGGACAGTTCCAGCTAATGTGGTAGCTTCTGACATTTGTAGCAATCTGTCGCCTATCACAGTCAACAGCGGGATGGTACTTCCCGTATTTTGGACATGGTCGGGATCCCGACATTCTTGGGTTGTTCTGCTGCCCAGACTGGAATGGCATCTTGCTTCCATTTTAGGAGTTATTCCATGGTGCCTCTCTCTTTTGCGAGGAATTCCCGCGGCTGAACCTTCCACGACCAGCACTGCTACTGTTGAAATTCCGGGATCTACGCAGCTCCTTAGATTACGCTCAATTAACCGGCAAGATTCTACCGCTTGAATCAATTCCGGAAACCGCTAAGATACCAACTTTTCCCTTATCTCGTACTTTAGCCCGTATATCAACATATTTTCCTTCCAGCTTTCGTCATCGTTACGCTTTAAATATGATGAATATCGTGACAAGTTGGTAAACCAGGCGAAGTAGTCATTGAATGACTCTTCGTGACCTTGTCGGATGTAGAGGAATTCCGACTCCTTGATCACTTGCGTCGAGGGAGGAAAGTACTGTTCATTGAACTTCTCCAGAAATTTCTCCCAAGTAAGGGGACAATAACATGTTCGCAATGTCGCAGCAACGCTTCTCCACCATCTATCAGCATCTCCTTCCAGCTTGTAAATTTCCAGTTGAGATTTTCAATTTCCCGGACATTTCATGACCTCGAAGATCTTGTCCAGTCTCATCAGCCACTCCTCAGCTAAATCATTCTTACCACGGAAAGCTGGTGGCTTTAGTTTGCAGAGTTGGGTAAACCAATACTGTGTTGTCTCAGCTACTTGGTTGGGTCGTGGTAGTACTGCCATCGCCCTATTACGTCGAGGGGGTGACTGAGATCTATCAGACTCCTCAGCTTCATCTGTTCGTCGATCGTCTTGTTCGTCTTCTTCCTCAGCAAGGAGTTCATCAATAAGAGTCCTTTGTTCTTGCAGCATCCTCCGCATTTCTTGCAACTCATTTCGCTCTGGTTGATGTGGTTCTTGTTGTTCGGGTTCGTTTACTGGTAGTGGTATCATTCGTGGCTGTCGGCCTCTTCCTCTACCCCTGCCTCTACCTCTGCCTCGGCCTCTAGGGACTACGGCTCCTCTTAAATTTTCCATTTTATCTTTCTATATTTGATATATCAAGAATGACAAATATCAATATCAGGGGATAATATAGTTCGTAAGTCAAACATATATTTCACATAAAATATAATGTACATGTCAACATATGTTACATCATCTAACTGGTTTATGACCAGTGGTTATATCTTACATCCCCATGTTGTCGTAATTTACAGCTTCTCGTTTACATGTTGTCTAAAACTAGCCCTTGGAGATGATTTAGAAAGGAGTGGGAATCGGTTGTACCTTTTCCGTCTAAGAGCTTGTTCGTCTGTTCCATCCAGAAGCGGTCTCGAGGAAAGAGGTATAGGGTTGATATCACCCAATCGTCTAGCTGGTAGGGAAACCCATTGTGTTTTCTCTGTGCATAGGTCGTTTTGACTTGTTCCAGATATTGGAAGTACGTCCCTTTGCTAGTCTCGCTGTGTCGATCTGCCATCAAGTACTTTGTTCGTAGGGCGCCTATCAGCCTTTTGTTTGTATCTAGGACATGTTGTAGGAGGTTCGATTCGTAAAAAGATTCATTCTCAGAGTCATCTCGATAGCTTAGCAGCTGAAAATACTCACGGTTGTCATCATCGGATGAATGATCTGATCCTATAGGTTTCTTCGGCTCAAAAGGTATACTAGCCATCGGTTTGGGGTAATACACGTGGTCGTGGTCGTGTACAGGTTCAAGGTTGTACACCGACTCAGTAAGGTATACGTTCAAAGGTTCACGATTATTAATGGGTACAGGGGGTCCTTCTGAGTTAGGGGGTGCACCGACTCCGAATGGTACACCGGTTTAGGATGATATACCGATTTAGGATGGTACCCTAGTCTAGGTTTCACTGGTTTTCGTGCGGTACGTCCAACCCGTTCATAGTAGTTTATGCCTGGAGACCTATCTCCGTTCATCACTACAACGTCACACCAAGGTTATATCAGAACTCGTTTTCAAAATATGCTCAAAGTTTAAAGGCTTTAGAACCTAACTTAGTTAATCAAACAGATTGGTCAGGTAGGTGTCTATCATGGGAGTCTCACCGAGTTCACGGCGACTGATTGACTAACCCACATAGACTAGCCCTACCTTCGGCACCAAACTATTTGTGATAACTTCGTTAAATCCATGCCAGAATGAATGCTCTGATACCAAAAATGTAACATCCCATTTTCAAAAGCGGAATTTTTTTTTTTCAATCAGAGTAGAGCATCGGAGCAAGTGAGTAACTGATACATATATTTAAAATGTCAACGGTAGTATGTCTGGCTAATCATAGTAGCGATACAATTATCCGAGTGTTTTCAAAAGTAATACATAACAAAATGAAGGTCTCCGGTTAGAACTCTAAGCGTGCTGCTTGCCCTTGTCTTCGACCCTCGGTCCTCCTGACCCTGAAGCTATGGTAAGAGCTGAGGTCCAATGCCCACCGGACCTCAGGTAACGGTTAACCTCATGCTTAAATATGACAGTATGGATGATGATATTCACAACATTACAATGTATATCAATACATAAGCACATAGCAGATGTATACCAACAGTACATGAGCACACAACAGATGTATCCCAACAGTACATAAGCACACAGCAGATGTATCCCAATAGTACATAAGCACACAGTAGATGTATCCCAATAGTACATAAGCACACAACAAATGTATAGTTATCATCTATCACATATACGCATACAATAAGCATCAGAGTTAGTGTTACAGTACGCGTACGTACCTGAGTCGTGATAACGGACGTTTGTCGGTCGGTATGTGTTCTCGGCTAGCCTATAATAGTAATATCGCTTTGTTAATCCATAAATAATATCAAAGAGATATTTTTGCCACTAATGACTATTTTACCCCTGGTAAATTTATTTTCATTTAATTTCCCCCTTATTTTTGTAAAAACACTGGTTTACCACTTCTGGCCAGATTTTCCCCTAACTTTGAAAAATCATAAATAATTCTAAAAAAAATAGAAACGAGGTTCCGTAAAATTACTTGGAATTATTATCTGGTATACTTTTTAGGAAAAATAATGGTTCTTACCCAGATTTAATATATCATTCCCAGATTAATGTTCTTCAACCTCTGCCCATAATTTTCCCAGAAAAACGTGGTCTAACTTTAGGAATTTTTATCTCCATGCACAGAACTCATATTGCCACATATTTTATATATTTAAAAATTCTCGGATGCCTACTTTGTTCATGAAAAATTTCGTGATTTTTCAAGATCATTTCGAAAATAAAATGGTAGCCTCAATGAAGCTGACTCCAAAAATCGCCTAACCGAAAAATTTCGCCAGAACTTCGTTACTTTGATGTTTCTCTTCCAAAAATTTTTATATATCACTTCCTTCATCATTTTTTTGAAATAAATCTATTTATAACCATAAAAACATGAAAATAAAATTACTCTAAAATATTTAAGATCAAAACAACATCTATCTAAGTAACTAAGAACTCAAACTTAAAGAACTTACTTACCAATGCTCAAACTTCTTCAAGATGCTCCTCCTCCTCTCTCACTTCACTATATATGCAGATCACTAAGCTTGTTTTGGTGTGAGATTTTGTGAAGACCAAAGGAAAATACTATGCATTTTGGCAAATATTGCTAACTTACATCTTCTTGATTTTGAGCCATAGGATTTAGGTTAAATCCTCACACACTCAACACTCCAAAACCGTCCCCTTCCCCAACATTCTACCCTATTTATAGGAAAATACTATGCATTTTGGCATTTGCTAACTTACATCTTCTTGATTTTGAGCCATAGGATTTAGGTTAAATCCTCACACACTCGTCCTCACCATACAACACTCAAAAATCGCTTACACAATGTACCCTATTCTTGACTTAGTTTTTGCAACATGTGTTAATAAGGAAATATGTAGATTTTGTGGTCCATCTTCTTGCCAAAAAGAGTTATGAACCGTGGCCTATCCCCCTTCAAGTATTCTCAACTTGCTTTATGCTTTATTTCCTCATTGGTCCATAGTTATTTACTTGGATTAAGGCTTTTTAAATAATAGAATTAATTTAGGCCTTTGGATCTTGCTTTATTAGACTTCATCTTGGCCATTGGTTTTAGTTGACTTGTCAAAGTTGATTAGGAAAGCTTGATTAGTGTCTTAATCCTTTGTTTAATAGTCTTTAACATATCCTTGTTGGTTAATTATGCTTCCTTATTAGGTGAACTTATATAATTAATCTTATACCTTTCTTAATTATGCATTTTTAATTATTAATTAATTAATTTCAAAAATTAAAATAAATATTTTAATGTTTGCAAATTTAATTGCCCATTTGTTTGTTGATAGTTTTCTTTAATTGGAATTAGTATTTCCATGTCATTTTATCATCTCTTATGATTAAATTAAGATTATACTTAATTATGATACCTTATGGTATTTTAACTTGTCCTAAATTTAATTAATAAAAATTCAATTGTCTCACAATTGTTTTAGTATTCTTTAATCACCATAATTATTTTCATAATCCCTTATAGCTCATTATTGATTATATTACAACTAGATGTCATAACATTAATTGTAGGGTATTTTATGATCCCTAATTGAAGATTAGAAACTAGATTTTGATTTATTAAAATTCAAGGGAAATTGCCCAAGAATCATAATAAATAAATTACATAATTTTTGAGACAACATACTCTCCTATCCTCAACATGTATCATTTGGTCTTTGGTTAATCCTAATTTCTAGAGAAAATTCCCTAATTAATAAGAAATATATTGCAACACTTTGAGACCACATATTCACCTTAATTTAATAGGTTTTAATTATCAAAATATAATATTTATGATAAACATGAATTTCAGGGTATTACACAAGTTTGTTCAGTTGGATTGCCTTCTTGCAAACAATAAACTGAGCACCATAATCAATACACTTCTTGGTTTTCTTGTTTCAGCCCTCACCCACGGTGTTGCTGTTTTTATTCTTAAAAGTTGAAGATTAATCATGAGAATATAAGTGTGTTATTAAATTAATTATCGTGGAAGAAGTGTTAGTAGGGGTGATATTAGAAAAATATGATAAAAATCACTTAAAATTATTTTATTAAAAAAACAGTAGAATTGAGGTGTATGTGGCATTATTAATGAGTTGCAAGCATTACTTACTTTATAGAATATATAGGTGTATTATTAAATTATTTTGGTGTTTAATTATTATTGAGAAAGTATCAACATGGGTATTTTAAGAAGAAATTGACAAAAATTAAAACTTTGTCCTATAATTTGGACCAAAACCAACTCCCAAATGTTATCTATAACTAGGACCGGAGGGAGTATACAACTTGGTTATATGAAGGATTCTCACCATATAGTTTCTGAAGAAGCCTCATATAGCATATTACACTACAATAGACTCACCAAACTGCACTCCCAATGCTTATATTTTTGCAAGAGTGACACCAGCAGGTTCCCCATAAATGAGATGTTGTCATGAAATTTACAATCAGCTATTCAGTAACCATCCTTATTAGAAAGAGTGAGGGTGGTAAAAAATTCAATATAAAACTGATTAATACTCTATGGCCTTAGTGTATGTTTATGGTATTGAATTCTGTGAGGATATATTTTTTGTTAATGATGGATTGATGTCTTGCAGTTGCTGTAAATAGCTTGCCAGTAACACGATTTATCTAAATCGAAGTATCCTATGCATTGTGATTCTTTGGTTTTAAATTTTTTGATATTATAATTTTCTTCATTAAATTCCAATTCTACCATTCATTAATACGTGCAGGGATGTTTGGGAAGTCGGCCTTTTACAAAAAGGCGTCTCTAGATAACTATGATCCTCTCTCCTTGAAGAGAACAGAGCCTGAAATCTTTTTCTCCAGACATGCCTTGACAAATCAAACCCTAAGAGCTTGTTTAGGAAGTCCCTTCACTACTACCTTTGAACCGACGATAAGTCCCCTTGGTTAGTGCGTTCTAAAGAAATGTTTCTCTTGAGCCTCCAAATCCTTGCACAAAATAAAAAGTCTCTTTTTCTTCTTGGAGTGCCTGCCTGCATTACAGTATCGAGTATTTTCCCTTGCTCATATGTAAGGGACTTTTTCATCATTTCTACTTGTAGTTGGCTGTCGTTTCTATCAAAGCTTAATTTTTGCATGAACATTTTGATTATTGCGTCCATGAGTATGATGATTCAAATCTTCAAAAGTCAAGATAATCCTTCAAAGTTTTTGCATTAGTTATAAGTAGCCAGTCAATTTCTATCAAGCACGCTTCTTGTTTGTCAGTCTCTTGGACACATATTCCTATGGGAATCAATTTTTCATTCAAACCTATTTTGTATTATGTAGGATTGGAAAAATATATTATTAACTATTGACTCTATTATGGTTATATCTATTTTGCTATTTCATTTTCAGTGGTTACATGTTCCAATGAACCAACATCCTATATGAAGCCCCAACCCCCAGTCTTCTTATTTTATTCTTAGAGGCCTTTGCCTGTTCAAAAAAAATGACGAAATTTTCCTTTGTTAAGTTTACATTTTTTATTTAAAAATAGATTCACATTATGTTAAAATGTACATGAAAGAAACACTTGAAACGAAGAAAAATATGAGCAAACGAATGTATGAAACATACAAGAAATAAAAATGCCAAAATAATAATAATAAACAATAAATTTCTTTAAAAGCAAACTACAAAAAAGGCAAATTGGTACATTATTTCATTTGCAATGGTTACATGTTCTAATGAACCAACATTCTATACAAGGCCTCCTCCCCTGAATCCTCATATTTTATTCTTAAAGGCCATTGCCTTGTTGAAAAAATGAAATTATATTTTGTAGAGTTTTCAATTTCAAATAACTTATTCAAAAACAGATTAATTTTTTGAAGAATTATACCTGAAACAAAACCTTTGAAGCGAAAAATAATATAAGCGAACGAACTCCACAACATACAAAAATGCCAACAATAATGAGTAATAAATAATAATAGAACGAAAGTGTACCAAAACCCCTCTAAGTTCCCTTAAATTTCATATTGGTTGCAAATAAAAAGTACAAAACTCTCCATGAACTTCATGTTGGTTGCATATATCTCCAAATATTTTAAAATTTAAACTTAACATCCCTAAAGTTTTCTCTTTTTTATCATAAACATTGTAATACCCTAAAAATCACACTTAGGGTAAATATCAAAATTGGGAAATATACCTATAAAAAATAGGTGAATATGAGGTCTCAAACACATTGTATTGAGTTTACCTTGTTGTTAGGGTAATTTCTCTTGAAATTAGATAATTTGCAAATAGGTCCCTAAAACAAATTGAAAATTTGCAAATAGGTCCCTAAGCACATTGTGGGTTATAAATACCCTGTGAAAGCTATAAAAGAGGCAAGTAAAAATCTATTTGAAATAGGGAAGGATATTGTCCCTAATTTAGGTAATTTATTAAGTTACAAACTTGGAGAAATTGAAGGAGAATACTCAAAAAGTATTGAAAAGACCATAATGCCCCCGTAAATATTAATATAATGCGTGAGGCATAAAGCAAAAATGTCAATACAAAAGTTATGAGATAATGAGGCATCCTAAGAAAGAAAATTATCAACAAGTGATAAAAGAGTAATTAGGAAATTATTGGCTAATTACTTAAGCATAAGCAAAGGAAATTCAGAGATAATTATGTAAAACCCTAAATTTAGTGGTTTTTGGCTTAAAATTAGTAAAAATATATTTGCTAATTAATTGGAAAGTTTTGAGAAAACTGGATGAGTTTAGGTATTTTTAAAGCCTAAATACAAGAATGGACCAATAGGAAAGTTTTGTGAAAAATTATATAAAATAATTATAAAATAATTATTTTATATAAAATAAATAAAATAAAAACGAAAATAAAAAAATATGGGCAGAAAAAAAAAAGAATAAAAATAGAAACTTAGTTTATAAATTATAGTATTTTATAATATAATTAATTAAAGTTATATTATTATATAATATAATTTAATGTGGTGAATAGTAATTCAATAATTAGGAAACGGATCCTATCTGGAGATATAGGAATGAGATTCCCAAAGTCAAGGTAAAATATTGATCAGTGAGTTTTTACCTTTAAGTGACCTCTTCCGGAAGTTAATTAGAGGTAGTTAGCGCATTTTCCTAATAAGACGAAATAGGGAAAAATGCAGGTAGGCACATTTTTGGATCTGAAGAAAATAAATTCTAACTCAACATCTAGAAATGAGTTTGAAATTATCTGGACATATTTGGAATCAGTGAATTTTTGTCCAGAAGATGATGATTCCAGAAATGCGTTCTGTAACCGGACGCGTTCGGACACGTTTTTCGAGAAAACTTCAACTGGACTGTTGGAACCCTGTAAGGGACTGAAATCTAAGTTAAATTAGATATTATTGATGAGGAAGAGAAGATCTTCAAAGTTATGAATCCAGAAGTTTGAGTTTTCTCCGAAATCACGCGAATCGGGTACCGATCGGGGTATAAATGCTTCTGGAATATACCAACTTGTCACACAAGTTGGTGACTCATAAGGGCTGAACGAAATTGTGCTTTGCATGGCCACAAATCATCCACCAAGCACCTTAGGTTTCCATGGTTTACAAAGAAAGAAGAAGTTTGGAAGATTACTAAAATGCCCTTACAATTTTTCTATAATTAAATAGCCTTCAAGTCTTTGCAAAATCCTCACACCATTTCTTTGAGAAAGTTTAGAAATCCTAGAGAGAAGTTAGAGAGAGGAGCTCTGGAGGAGGAAGGAGACCGGGGAATTCTGCAGCGAAGCTCTGGGTAAATTTTCCGGTACCGAGCTTTTAGCTTCCGTAGTTCTTTCAGTAGTTAGAGTTGTTAGAGTAGCCTTTAATTTTCAAGTATGATTAGATATCATATGATAGGGCTATTTTAGTCATTATTTCGAAAATCTTGGTGGGTTCGAAGTTCTGGCAAAATTTTGGAAGATTAGAGTTAAAATAGCGAAGCTCTGGCGAAATTCCGCCAATAGGGGCAAAATGGTAATTTTTACCTAAAATGCCTGTTATGATGTGGATCATTAATTAATATGATTTATATTTCGAAAATGATATTGGAGTAAGAGTTATGTTGAAATTTTGGAAAATTAAGGTCAAAGTAACGAAGTGCTGGCGAAATTCCGCCGATTAGGGGGTCAGGGGTAAAATGGTCATTTTGACTAAAAATGTCCGTCGTAATGATAGATCCTTAACAAGTACATTGTTATATTGATAGGATATCCCTGATTACGTTCTGATTACGTTCTGACCTACTGTCGTACCACTGTCAAACGTACCGTTTTCCGTTTTCCGTCAGAAATCTCGACGACCGTCAACGAAGGTACGTTCGCGTACTGGTAACCTTAACTCTGATGTTTATTGTATGCATATGTGTACTATTTTCTGTACTCCGACTATACTATTGTTCTGTCATGCCAATTGTCTGTCATGCCTGTACTCTGATTGTACTACTGTTCTGTACTTTGACTGTAACATTTGACGGTACTATTGTCTGTACATCCGATTGTACTATTGTTCTGTACTTCGACTGTACTATTGTCTGTACATCCGACTGTACTGTTGTCTATCATCCGACTGTATGATTGTCTGTCATCCGACTGGATTGTTATTGCTATACATATTTGATATGTATACCTTATGTCTGACCGTAGTAAATGTTGCCAAAAGTCTAAGAATGTCATTGTACATATATGATGTATGTAATCATGAGGTTAACCGTTACACGGGTTCGATGCATGGACTCCGGCTCTTAACTTAGCTTCGGGATCGGGAGGACCAAGAATCGAGGAGAAGGACAAGCAAGACGCTTAGGAGTCCCAGTGAAGACTCCTTTCATTATATTTTGAAACACTCTTGTACCATTGTTTAAACAAAGAAGACATGCTACCATGGGCATTTTAATATATATATCAGTTACTCAATCGCTCCGGTGCTCTACTCTGATGTTTTTCAAATAATGTTTGATGAAAAAAAAATTTATACTGCTTGTGAAGTTGGGGCGTTACATTTTGGTATCAGAGCAGTAGTCCTGGCATGAATTTAACTATGTTATTACGGACAGTTTGGTGCCGAAGGCAAGGCTAGTCTACGTGGGTGTGCCATAAGTCGCCGTATAAGTCGGTGAGGCCCCATGGTAGACACTTACCTGGCCATTCTGTTCGGTTAACGGAGTTATGTTCAAAAGCCTTTTCAAAAATTTTGGAGCATATTTTGAAAATGAGTACTGATATAGCCCAAGGTCGGTGTACCACCTCATTTCGGTGTACTGGTTTGAACCGGTATACCATTCTGATCAGGTGTACCACTTTCTGTCGGTACATCAATTATGATAATCCCGATATCGCTTTTTGATAACCCCGATATCGCCTTCGATAGCTCCGATAGCTCGATATCGGGCCGATAACCCCGATATCGGTCTCGATAATTCGATAATCCCGATATCGGTTTCGATAACCCCGATATCGGTCTCGATAATTCGATAATCCCGATATTAGTTTCGATAACCCCGATATCGGTCTCCGATAGCTCCGATAGCTCGATATCGCTTTCGATAACCCCGATATCGCCTCTCGATAGCTCGATATCGGTTTCGATAGCTCGATAGCTCGATATCGCCTCCGATAGCTCTGATAGCTCTGATATCAGTCTCTGATGACTCTGATAACTCTGATGTCTCCGATAACTCTGAACTATGATATTTCTGGTAACTCTAATATCAGTCTCTGGTCATTCTGATAATCACCAGTTTGTGCTGGACGGTGATTCTTTCCTAACACCAAGCTTATATGTGAAGATAGGCCACGCCGGATGAGACTCCGAGACCAATAAAGATAAGTACATGCAGTATTTGACTCATGTATAGGAACTTCCGATACGTGTTTCCGTACCCGTTTTGAGTAGAAAGAACCAACGAGAATCTAACGAAGGAAAGGATCGAAACACGGCTCCGTGGTTTGGAGACGATAATCATATGTTTTTACGAATATCCTTGGTGGCCGGTGTCAGTGGAGTACTTCAAAGGAGAACTCGTAGTCTTCATAACGTAAGACCATTCGAACTTTCAGATAGCTTTACCCCCGAAACTTGAGTAGATCTATGTAACGTGTTCCATGTTTCTTCGTTATTACAATTCGACCGTGATCGTGTCATTGAGTAGGAGGTATTTTGTGTTATCATGGTGTGTGGGAACCATGGAAACATTTAAAGTATCTTGTGTTGCCATGGTGTAGTCCAAGGAGACATTTTGGTATTTGTGGTGTTGACCGCGGTGTATGAGCCACGGGAGACACTATATACCAAGGTACGATATGACAGGATCTTTATGGTCAAACCAAAGCGAATTCTCGATTATCAAGAGGAGCGGCCGCGGACAAAGTAAGGATCGACGACGCGGAGTCCAAAGTCCGAGTAGAACGAAGTTTAGTTCGTACGAGGTTTTGTGGTAGAGTACAAATTTCGAGGACGAAATTTTATTTAACTGGGAGAAATGTAATACCCTAAAAATCACACTTAGGGTAAATATCAAAATAGGGAAATATACCTATTAAAAATAGGTGAATATGAGGTATCAAACACCTTGTATTGAGTTTACCTTGTTGTCAGGGTAATTTCTATTGAAATTAGATAATTTGCAAATAGGTCCCTAAAACAAATTGAAAATTTGCAAATAGGTCCCTAAGCACATTGTGGGTTATAAATACCCTGTGAAAGCTATAAAAGAGGCAAGTAAAAATCTATTTGAAATAGGGAAGGATATTGTCCCTAATTTAGGTAATTTATTAAGTTACAAACTTGGAGAAATTGAAGGAGAATACTCAAAAAGTATTGAAAAGACCATAATGCCCCCGTAAATATTAATATAATGCGTGAGGCATAAAGCAAAAATGTCAATACAAAAGTTATGAGATAATGAGGCATCCTAAGTAAGAAAATTATCAACAAGTGATAAAAGAGTAATTAGGAAATTATTGGCTAATTACTTAAGCATAAGCAAATGAAATTCAAAGATAATTATGTAAAACCCTAAAATTAGTGGTTTTTGGCTTAAAATTAGTAAAAATATATTTTCTAATTAATTGGAAAGTTTTGAGAAAAATGGATGAGTTTAGGTATTTTTAAAGCCTAAATACAAGAATGGACCAATAGGAAAGTTTTGTGAAAATTTATATAAAATAATTATTAAATAATTATTTTATATAAAATAAATAAAATAAAAACGAAAATAAAAAAAATATGGGCAGAAAAAAAAATAATAAAAATAGAAACTTAGTTTATAAATTATAGTATTTTATAATATAATTAATTAAAGTTATATTATTATATAATATAATTTAATGTGGTGAATAGTAATTCAATAATTAGGAAACGGATCCTATCTGGAGATCTAGGAATGAGATTCCCAAAGTCAAGGTAAAATATTGATCAGTGAGTTTTTACCTTTAAGTGACCTCTTCCTAAGTTAATTCCGAGGTAGTTAGCGCATTTTCCTAATAAGACGAAATATGGAAAAATGCAGTAGGCACATTTTGGATCTCAAGAAAATAAATTCTAACTCAACATCTAGAAATGAGTTTGAAATTATCTGGACATATTTGGAATCGGTGAATTTTTGTCCGTAAGATGATGATTCCGTAAATGCGTTAGAATCCGGACGCGTTCGGACACGTTTTTCGAGAAAACTTCAACTGGACTGTTGGAATCTTGTAAGGGACTGAAATCTAAGTTAAATTAGATATTATTGATGAGGAAGAGAAGATCTTCAAAGTTATGAATCCAGAAGTTTGAGTTTTCTCTGAAATCACGCGAATCGGGTACCGATCGGGGTATAAATGCTTCTGGAATATACCAACTTGTCACACAAGTTGGTGACTCATAAGGGCTGAACGAAATTGTGCTTTGCATGGCCACAAATCATCCACCAAGCACCTTAGGTTTCCATGGTTTACAAAGAAAGAAGAAGTTTGGAAGATTACTAAAATGCCCTTACAATTTTTCTATAAATAGCCTTCAAGTCTTTGCAAAATCCTCACACCATTTCTTTGAGAAAGTTTAGAAATCCTAGAGAGAAGTTAGAGAGAGGAGCTCTGGAGGAGGAAGGAGTCCGGGGAATTCTGCAGCGAAGCTCTGGGTAAATTTTCCGGTACCGAGCTTTTAGCTTCCGTAGTTCTTTCAGTAGTTAGAGTTGTTAGAGTAGCCTTTAATTTTCAAGTATGATTAGATATCATATGATAGGGATATTTTAGTCATTATTTCGAAAATCTTGGTGGGTCGAAGTTCTGGCAAAATTTTGGAAGATTAGAGTTAAAATAGCGAAGCTCTGGCGAAATTCCGCCAATAGGGGCAAAATGGTAATTTTTACCTAAAATGCCTGTTATGATGTGGATCATTAATTAATATGATTTATATTTCGAAAATGATATTGGAGTAAGAGTTATGTTGAAATTTTGGAAAATTAAGGTCAAAGTAACGAAGTGCTGGCGAAATTCCGCCGATTAGGGGGTCAGGGGTAAAATGGTCATCTTGACTAAAAATGTCCGTCGTAATGATAGATCCTTAACAAGTACATTGTTATATTGATAGGATATCCCTGATTACATTCTGATTACGTTCGACCTCTTCATCGTACCATCGTCAAACGTCACCGCTTTCCGTTTTCCGTCGAAATCTCGACGACCGTCAACGAAGGTACGTTCGCGTCGGTAACCTTAACTCGATGTTTATTGTATGCATATGTGTACTATTTTCGTACTCGACTATACTATTGTTCTGTCATGCCAATTGTCCGTCATGCCTGTACTCGATTGTACTACATGTTTCGTACTTTGACTGTACTATTGTCTCGTATATCTCGACTATACTATTGTCTCGTACATTTGATCGTACTATTGTCTCGTACATCCGATTGTACTATTGTTCTCGTACTTCGACTGTACTATTGTCTCGTACATCCGGTGTCTTGTTGTCTATCATCCGATCAGTATGATTGTCTCTGTCATCCGATCAGTATTGTTATTGCTATACATATTTGATATGTATACCTTATGTCCGACCGTAGTAAATGTTGCCAAAAGTCTAAGAATGTCTCATTGTACATATATGATGTATGTAATCATGAGGTTAACCGTTACTCGGGTTCGATGCATGGACTCCAGCTCTTAACTTAGCATCAGGATCGGGAGGACCAAGAATCGAGGAGAAGGACAAGCAGCACGCTTAGGAGTCTGAAGACTCCTTTCTGTTATATTTTTGAAACACTCTTCTACCGCTGTTTAAACAGCAAGACATGCTACCATGGGTATTTTAATATATATATCAGTTACTCAATCGCTCCGGTGCTCTACTCTGATGTTTTTCAAATAATGTTTGATGAAAAAAAAAAATTTATACTGCTTGTAAAGTTGGGGTGTTACAAACATCCTGCCAATATTTCTGTTCAAAAAGAAAGTATGCCAAAAACCTCCTAAAAGTTCCCTTAAATTTCAAGATAGTTGAAAATAAAAATTACAAAATTCTCCATAAACTTCATGTCAACTGTATATATTCTCCAGAGATTTTAAAATTTAAATTCAACTTCTTTATTTTTTTTTAACATAAACCTCATGCCGTATTTTTGTTCTTATATGTTACTAACGACAACAGCCAAAGAACATTTACATTTAATTAGCAGTTTTATTATTAGTAGATAGCATGATAAAAATGAAGCACAAATTTAATATACTATTAAAAATTATTATTATATAAATTTTAATGCGAAAAAATGTTTTCGCATAAAATATATATTTTAATAAATGCATTCAAATGAAATCACAAAAAAAAATTACGAGGCTATTGGTCGATTTTCCATATTTCATGGATCGAAAATCACTTTATTTGAAATGAAACATTTAAATTCAATAAGGTCATTTGAATCATAATCTCTTCATTTGAATCGATGGGATAGTAACTATTTTGTAAAGGGCACAAGGGTTATATGATATTCGTTCATTTTTACCCTCTTTTTGTTTGCCTTGCTTGAAGAAGTACACACCATAGGTCAAAAGTTGCATTATTATAGATATAGGTCAGGAATGCCATTCATTCTACCCACAAAGCCAAAATGTCCGATCCATCCCATATTGCATGACCTACTCAATGTGGGCACGCAATACTATATGTATTATAAACAATCTAGTCCAACTAGCTAATAAATTCTCACTAGAAGAGTCTAGGATCGATATATCACAGCTATTATATAAAAACTGTAATGTATTTTAAAACTTCATGGTTATTACTTAACAACCATTATGTATATCAACTATATATATAATAGCTGTTCTACTAGAACTATTATATATGCTACCGAATACATCACAGTTCAAACTGATATGTATCTGCACTGAGAATATATACCGCCACAATACATAACGATTCATAACCATGATGTATAGTAAAAAATAATCGTGATTAAAGCCCTTTTATGTAGTATTTCCCATTTACGTAGTAGTGTCTTTTCATCTAATTTATTTCTTCTTGGAAAGCTTTTATACTGGCTTATTACATTTTGCTTCTATTTCTAAGAAAATACTTCAATTGTAAAAGTACCAGAACAATTTCTATTTTTGCTTCAACTTGATCTTACTAGATTCCTTTAATCTCTTTTCGAATTTAGCACATAGAAGAAAAACGAAAAGAAAGGAGAAAAGAAGGAAGAAAAGAATAAGGAATATATCGAGAAAAAGAAAAGAATAGGCTCACAAACACTCATGCATGAATCTATACTTGCCGGAGAATCGTGGATATTCAATCAATAAATAATTTGGAATTCGCCTTAAATGATAAGGTCTCTTCCTTGAAAAATGATCACATATACAAATTATTTAAATTTGACTTATTTTTTCATTTTTAATATTTTTTAATCTTTAAAATGACATAATATTAAAAAAAAAATATTAACAGTAAATTTGAAGACAATTGTACATATAAGATAGAACAAATTAGAGGTATCTACATCTATTGCAAAGTGTAATAAAACCTAACCCAAGTTCACCGATCAATCTAGTGAATTGGTCAACTGATCCCCTATCCCATCCAATTAAGAGTTTTGGATGAGCTAACGAGTTTAATTGATATTTTTTCGCCTTTTAATGAACTTGAAAATACATTGTTGAGTTTAAGAAAAAAGAAAAAAAAGAAGAAGAAGAAGAACAAATAGCAATCAATCAAATTTGTACTTTATGAACTCTATTTTTTTTCTTTTATAGTACTTGTGGATTTATATCCTTTTAATACAATTACTATTCCTTTTTAGAGTTATAAATGAATTTTTGTATATTTTAATTAAATTAAATTATTTCAATTATGATTGGGTTGACCGTTGGACCACTAAACCATTATATATTTTGACCGGTTCAATGATCAGTCTAGTTTTCAATATCACAATTGCAACACAGGATCCATAATAGAAAAGTCTTTACTCTAAATTGGAGATTGGCCAAAAAATGTGCATTTAAGGGGGGAAAATACTCCCTTTGGTTCAAAATATAAGAACCAAATAAATGTTTTTTATTTATCAAAAAATTAGTTAAAAGTAATTAAAAACACTAAATATGCAAAATATCTATTTTTCCGCCCCAAATGTACCCATATTTATTAAGGGAATAAGTGAAAGAGATAATAAATAGGAAAAATGAAGATAGATAATGTAGAAGAGTAAAATGATGGGAGAGTGTGTGGCAAATGAGAGAGAATGTAGGGAGTATTTGAAAAGAGAGAGAGAGAGAGAAGTATGAAATGTAGAGAAAAAAGCAAAGAGAATCATATGAAAAAAAAAAAACTACATCCTTTCACAAGTTTGACTCTTATATTTTGAACTAGAGGAAGTATATCTTTATAGCAGCAATACACAAGAAATTAGTAATCACATCGTTAGCTTATAAGTCACGATAACGATTTACTGATTTATTAATTTATTTTTTCCCCTTATGAAAGAAGAGAGAAAGAGATACTTAAAGAGGGGAGATTCTAAACAGCCTTGTAAAAGAATTGTTCGCTTTTTTGTGTATAAATTAGAGTATGGTGTTGTGGTTCGATGGAGAAAACAAGCATTCCGTGTTATTTTTTAGGATTATTCAGTTTCCAGCTGGCGACATCAATCACAGTATAAGGTTAGTGATCTCTTTTCTTGCAATATTTTATTTTATTAAATCTATGTAATTAATTAATCTTTCTTTTCTTATTTTGAATTTTATGTGATGTTTTACCTCTTCCATTTTTTCATCACATGTCTCAATCAAAGAACGTGTTTATTATTTATTGGTTTATTTTATTAGAAGAGGGATTTCATCTTAATAAACAAAGTGGCAACTAGGAGTTGTTAGTACTACCTCTGGTTCTAAATATAAATTATGTCCTATATTTAGGATCAGAGGAGTAATATAATATGTGCCCGCAAGTTGTGTGTTTCGATTTTTTTTTGGGTCAATTTCTGTTAGAAATATCTCACCCATGATTCTCTAATCTCTATTCATCACTGTACCACGCTCTGATTCAAACTTCAAAGGATGTGGGACGCGGGGTGAGGACAAACAAAACCAACATAAGAATTCAGCTTAGGTTCATCTTTTTATATATAAAATACTCTTTTGATCCTAAATATAAGATTAATTAATTGATAAATTTGCTTGGGTATTAAATATAAGGTTTTAATCAAACTTTATATCCCAAATTTATAGTATTTTCTTCAGTAAATATCCCTATTCATTGCCATTAATATAGAGTTTTTATCGATAGAGTTAATTTTCAATGTAAATGATCAAATGAGATATTATTGGATAACTAGCAATTTTTTAACAAATAACATAACTGAAATTTTTTCTCAATTTTGATAAATTAGTATTATAGATCGATCATGCAATCCTTCCAAAACCCTTCCATCACTTATAAAATTACTATTTAATTACAAAATAACTTCATGATGATAAACAATGTGCTAGTTTGGTAGTTATTATTCCTTCTATATTTATAAAACAGCTACCTAACTAATTCAAGTAGATTAAGAAATTTAGATAAATTTTTTAATTATAACAAATATGACCTAATCTCTCTAAAATATCCATATGTAATATTATATTATATATCATTTTATAAGTTAATTAAGTTAGTGTGTACAAATAATAAATATGAGAGATCAAGTGAATTAAGTGCGGTTCAAGATTTAATCCAAAAAAGGGGGGTTCAAGAGGAGAGTCACATTATTCATAACTTTGGATCAAATTAACTACCTATTCATCACGACAATCTAAATGTCAATTATAATACAAATGTTAATTATTATGATAGAAGGAATTGAAGATATTTCATATTGTCCCAGAGAATGTTGAGAGAAAAAACTGCTTTAAGCTCCCTGAAAGCTGAGTTAGAAATTATGGACCAATCAAAGTATCCCGCACTACAAAGTTGTTTCATCTACAGAGTGCCAACACAACTTCGGGAAGTGAATGAAGCAGCCTACACTCCTATGATGGTCTCCATTGGCCCATTTCATCATGGAAATGAAAGATTGAGTTCAATGGAAGAGGACAAATTGTTGTTCCTCCACAAATTTTTGCAGAGGACTCAAAACAGATTATCATTTGATGATTATGTTTGTCTCTTAAGAAATCAAGAAATCAAAATTCGACATTGTTATTCAGAGATCATCCCAATGGACAGCGATGAATTTATAAGGATGATTCTAACTGATGCTTGCTTCATCATTGAATACTTTCTTCTAAGGCTAGATGATGACCCTTGGCATTCCAAGGTATGGCCAATGCATAGGATAGAAAGAGACTTGATTTTGCTTGAAAATCAGCTACCATTGTTTGTTCTTAAAGACCTATTTGACCTAACATTTCCCAATGGCTATGCCTATAGTAATGGTCGAGTTTCAATTGAGTTTGTTATCTGTTTCTATTTTTATTTTGAATTCATTTCTCGTAGACTTCCTAACCAAAAACTTCGAGAAAAGTTTACGTTCCCATATTTTAGACAACACCACTTACCGAGACTTCCAGATGGTACTCCGCAAGTGCATCACCTGTGTGATATGCTAAGAATCTGTTATGTACCACTTGATCAACTGCCAAGGGAACATAATCACAGAAAACTGAAGCCTGTATATAGTGCATGCAAACTACATGATGCAGGAATTAAATTTGAGGTCAATGAAGATGAAATAAACTTACTTAAGCTGCATTATTCAAAGGGAGTGTTGAAAATACCAGGAGTCTGGATAGATGATTCCACAGAGACCGAGCTTAGAAATATGGTTGCATTCGAGCAGTGCCAATTCCCTTCGTCTAGAAGCATGACTGATTACATAATATTCTTGGAACATCTTATTAGAACCGAAAAGGATGTTGAAATACTTGAAGAAAAGGGAGTTATTCAGAACTTCATAGGGGATAATGATGCAGTGGCTTCCATAACCAAGAGACTGGGCCTGCATACTAATTATGTAAATTACAACAATGATTATATCTCTCTAGTTAAAGAATTGAACGAGTTGTGTGATAGCCCATATCAGAGGTACAAAGCAATCTTCAAGGAGCAATACTGGAGCACTCCATGGAGGATAGCATCTTTCTTGGGAGCAATTTTGCTTCTTGTCCTCACTTTAATCCAGACAATCTCTTCTGTCATTGCCTTGTTTCAGAATTAATTAGCTCCAAAGCTCTTGTAACATTCAAGCTTAATTAAATCTGTGGGCTATCATCTTTCAGTAGATGTTTGAGCGGGAATGGATTTCTTTTTTTTCTTTCCTTTTTTTTTTTGGGGGGCTTTTTTCTACTGGAATAAAGGCTCCACTTGTAAGTCTCAATAATAATGATGTCGAGTTAATTTGTTATTGAATTTAATATATATATATATATATATATATATATATATATATATATATACTCCCTCCGTTCCTAAAAGACACTTATGATATTTTCTCAATAATAATTTAATCCTCCCTCCAGAATATCCTATATGGTGTTCCTTCCCTAATTAATACAGTGGTTTATGTTGGCCACGCCATACCACAATTTGGCACATGTGTAAACTCTAGCTAGCTTTTTTCTTTTTTCTTTTTTTATAGTGACGGGTGCCATGGATGAATTCTGGAGACACAAAATGCCTCCATCTGATCTGAATAAGGTAGGTTTTTTTTTGGAAAATAATTATAATTTACTAATTTAGCTTCTCTTTTTAATCTCTCCAAATTCTGGTAAAGTGCTCTTATAATTACGACGGGAGGGAGTATATATATATATATATTGAATTGCACGTTTTTGTGTCTTACGGCATACTTCACTGTTATATACTCCAAGATTTGGGCACCATAATAATAAATAAATTTAGTCCATATTAAAAAGACCACAACATAGTCTGATTGCATTGGAACATATGTGCTCAGCTGAATGACTGGCAGATGTTTTAACAAAGGCATTGGAACGAAAGCAACATGAGAAGATACTTATCAAGTTGGGTACTTTAACCAAATATCGAATCACAATATACGTTCTTTTTATTACAATATTTGACAGCTTGTATTTAGAGTCTAGCATATAATTATGCTCCTTTGCCTAAAAAAGGAAAAGAAAGGAGAAAAGAATAAAGAAAAGAATAAAAAAAATGAAAAATAATAGGTTTACAGATAGTTACGCATGCATATATACTTGCCTGAGAATCGTGGATATCTTATCAATAATTAACAAAATTTGGAATTCAGTTAGAACACGTAGAACGATAAGAGGTCTCCGATGATCCCTTGGAAAATGACCACATATAATCGTTTAAAGTTTTCTTAATTTTTATCAATTTCAATGTTTTTTACTCTTTAAAAGGACATAATATAAAATAAAAATAAATTTTAAAAGCATTTAATATGTGTACATAGACCAAATCTGGGGTATCTAAATATAGGAAAAACAGCAGATATATATTTATTTTTTTTTTTTCCAAAGTGAAAGTAATATCTAGCATCTTGATATTAATTTCCTAGTTCCATGCAATATTTTTTTATTCAATATCCAGCATCTTGATGTTATTTTATTAGTGCATCCAATACTCTGTTTTGTTATTTCTCAATTACATCCAACACCTTAATTTTATTTATAGTTTAAAGTGCTATATACACTATAAATAATGTTAGGGTGCTGGAATTATTAAAAAAAAAACATTAAAGTGTTAAATGCTCTATAAATAAGATTAGTGGGTTGGATGTAACTAGAAAACAACATTAAGTTGCTGGACGTTAGTTTTTTTTTTCAAGATCAGTAAAAAAAGATTACGTGTTATGGTCACAAATAAGAATTCAAATGAAGAAAATAAAACTTCTTAATATTTGGAATGATTCAAATATACTGGTAGCTCTACAGTACATGTAGAACGCAATACAGGCTACAATTCCGAGAAAACAGAATAGCAATAACGGAAAGAAAAGACAGAAAGGAATCAGAAAATAGAGACGGGGACCACGGAGAGAAAGGTAGAAATATTCCCAATACAATTCACACCCTTTACTAACAGCTCTTCCTTTTATAGATCCATATCTTCAATTTCTCTAAGTTTCTAGGTCCTTCGTTTGGCTCTTTTGCTCCTTCTCATGGGCTTCTCTGATATTGGGTCATTTGTCAAGCCCATATTATATTTATGCATTACATTACCCTCCCCATCAAATGAGGCCTTGTCCTCAAGGTCCAAATCTGAATATAACTTGGCCATTTCCTCTGCATGCTCCTACGTATCGTGTTGTTCCCTATCCCACTGGACTAACACCTATTGTACCCATCAGTCACCATCCTGCGCCAAGCACAAGGCAGTCACCTTAGAAGGAGTAATTACCGGTACTGATAACAAGGGCAAGGGAATCGTAGGAATTATGGATTCATCCCCCACAAAGCGTTTTAACAATGAAACGTGAAAGACAGAGTGGATACGTGCATGTGAAAATAATTCCAGTCGATATGCAACCTTGTCAATTCATTCCAAAATTTTAAAAGGTCCAAAATACCGTAAAGCAGGTTTCTGAAATTTCCTGAGCTCCACCGAATGTTGACGGTATGGCTGGAGCTTGACCCAAACCAAGTCTCCTTCATTGTACTCTGTTTCAGTGCGATGGCTATCAGCAAACCGCTTCATATGCAGTTGAGCCTTCTGAATGTTAACTCTTAAAGTTTGCAGTACCTCATCTCGCTTACTCAACTGTTGGTGTATGTCAAATGGAGTATCATCCAAAGATGAATGATACAGTAAGGGAAAGGGGTCTTTGCCATATACAACCTTAAGGGGAACCATCCCAATAGTTGTCTGAAATGAAGTATTATACCAGTACTCAGCCCATGGTAAAAAATTTAGCCATTGCCTTGGATGATCATGAACAAAACATCGAAGATATAACTCTAGACATTTGTTGAGATCTTCTGTCTGACCATCCAACTGTGGGTGATATGCTGACGTGAAACAAAGTGTGGACCCTTGAAGTTTCATTAAATGACGCCAGAATGTATTGGTGAAAGCTCTGTCACGATCTGAAACTATGGTACGCGGAATACCAGTTTAACTATCTGCTGAACGAAAATCTCAGTGACCTTTTGACTGGTAAAATTAGTAAGCATTGGAATGAAGTGCCCGTACTTAGAGCGCATTCGTGGCCAAAAGAACAATCGGGCGATACGATAGAACGGACGCAGAAAACCAGCATGACCCCCGATTTTCAACAAATGAAATTCCTCAAGAATGTTGTGAATAAGTTCGATGTCATTATCAGGTATCACGAGCTTGTGTCACCAATATAAATCATGTTGTTTGATATGATACCCTCCTTGTACGGAATCACTTGCAAAAACTTTAGCCTTTAATTCCTGAATCCAAGTCGAAGTACGCACCTTAGCATAAATGGTATCCATAAAAGATGGCTATAAAGAAGAGAAAGCCATATAAGACACCCGTGACAGGGCATCCACTGCTTGATTTTGCTTGCCAGGCTTGTATTCAATCTCAAAGCGATAACCCAGAAGTTTTGGCAGGCATGCCTCTTGCTCAGGCGTCTGAATGGTTTGCTTGCCCAAGTGTTTTAAGCTCGCAAGATCCGTTCGTATTACGAAATAGTGACCCAAAAGGTAATGACAAAATTTGGCGACGGCTTCAGTGATAAGCAAACAATTCTCATACATATACTGATTGGGCATGCATTTGGGGAGAAAGTTTCTTTGAGAAAAATGTAATGGGATGCCCCGCTTGACTCAATATCGCACCAATTCCAACTCCAGAGGCATTTGTTTCCAGTATAAATGGTTTGGAAAAATCAGGTAAAGCTAAAACAGGTACTTGAATAATTGCATCCTTAAGTGCATCAAAAGCTTTTTGAGCTAGCTCCGACCATTCAAATGCATTCTTAGCAAGCAATTTTGTTAAAGGATTGGCAATATGAGCATATTGTCGAATAAATTTTCTATAATAACAACTTAATCCCAAGAATCCTTTTAACTGGGTTACTGAGCTTGGACGAGGCCATTGCTTTATTGACTCAATCTTTGATTCATCCATCTCTACTCCCTTCACTTAAACAACATGGCCCAAATATTCAATTCGTTGTTGTCCAAACGCACACTTTGATCTTTTGGCAAAAAGTTAATGAGAGGCCAGTGTGTGTAATACCGTTCGAACGTGTTGTAAGTGAGTTTCACACGTTGCACTGTAGACCAAAATGTCGTAAAAAAAATGAGCACAAACTTGAAAAGGAAAGGTCTAAAGATGGTATTCATCAATGCTTAAAACGTTGTCGGGACGTTTGTGAGCCCAAAGGGCATGACCATCCATTCATATAGACCTTGATGAGTTCTGAAAGCAGTTTTTTCAGGATCTTGTGCTTTCATTAAAATTTGATGGTAACCGGAACATAAGTCCAGCTTTGAGTAAAAAACAGAGCCATATAATTCATGTAATAACTCATCCACACTTGGCATAGGAAACACGTCTTTTATGGTGATGGCGTTCTGTAATAACCCAGATCTTTCAGAAAAAAAAAAAAAATTATATAATATTAGAAGCTAATTAGATATTTACTATTTATTGTAGTTAAGAGTCAATGTAAAGCTTGTAGCTTGATGGTATTGGAGATGGTCAAAGGTCTCTTAGGTTTTGGATTTGAATCCTCACTAAGGCAAGGTTTGATTTTTACTTTTGCCTCAACTCAGCGGAAATTACCAAAATACCCTTATATGTTAAAAAACAAAAAGAGGGAACATCATGTTTTTTTTTGCATTGAACGATTTCATCTTTTGAAAGGAGAGAGTAGAAGCTTTATGAAACCCCAGCCCTTCACTCTTCCTTGTTCCCTCTTCTTTCTTCACCGTCACTGGGTCGTTTGTCCGCCCGCCGGCGCCTCTGTTCTTCGCCCCAAATTGCTAAAACGTTTTGTCCCCTCTATGATTTTGGTTTGTGTTCGTTTCGGTCTGATTTTGAGGTGGTTTCGAAGGGGTTCGTTTTAATTCTTCCTTCTCTCTTTGCTGGATGTGTGGATTTGTGGCTGAAGCTTGGTTTTCTTGGTTGCTTGGTTCAACGCCCAAGTCATCTTCTCTCCGGTGGTGGCCATGAGTTCAATCGAATCTGTGGTGGCTAATTCTTTTGCTATTGCGTGGGTAACTAGGCGTGAATGTCTTACTCCTCCTCTTCCTTCTCATGTGCGCCTTTTTTGTGGGGGTATGTTTGAATACCTTCTTCCTTCATTTTCTTGAATTGTTGTTTTTTTCTTAAATTTGTATGTAATAATGTTGCATTTTCTATTTTTCTTATGTCCTGTTTGTGTGGTTTGGAGAATTACGTTTTTTTAGTTGATTGGTGCTTGGGTATCAATGTTTAATTATTAAATAGAACATGGTTTATTGTAGGATTGTTTGATGGTTAGGAGCTGTGCGTTTAAAGAAAAAGAATACTTCAGAACTTGTTAATTTGAGGGCACATTGAGTGTTCGATGAAATGCCTGAAAGAAGAGGTTTATTTGAACTATTGTTCATATATCATTTCCTTACAAAGGAGAATTTTCAATTCTGTTTTGAATTAGATTTTGTTTAAGATAGAATTTAAAGAAAAGCTCAGTTTCCTTAGGATAATGCGAAACTATTTAGGTCCAGTATTGGGTTTTGGAATTAAGACATTGTCAACATATGAGAGTTTTGCTAGAATGGTGGAAATAAATAAATAAATAAAATGATAAATAAATACACTACATCAATGTATTACTGAGACGTTGTTCTATTTAAATTGTGCTATAAGTACTTATAAAAGTTTTGGGTTCTGTAGTGTGCTCTTTTAGGCACTACCTGTTTGTCAAGGGGAAATGGTTGATTTAAGTTGATAAATGTTTGGCTACCATATGCCAATTGTTGTATAAGCTATAATTGATGGATTTGTTTGGGTGTTAGGAGGTGGAGTGAATAATTTGGAAACCGATAAGTTGGAAAAAAGAGGCATAGCATAAGCCTTACAGGTGCGTGAATAGCGTCCCATTATAATTTTATAAGTGATATTTTACTTGCTATAGTTTTATTAAATTATCAGCTTTCTTAAGTACTCGTTTCTTCAAGACAGTTTTGTTGAAATTTTATCGATTGCTTATTGTTATTTATATGTTTAAATGAAATGATGATTTTATTTATGGTTAATAGTTTCATAACATTTTATCGTTTATGAATTTCTATACAAAGAATTGATAAGGAAATTTTTGAGATATTCTTTGTAAACTTTTATATTGAGATGGTCTACTTTGTAAACTCTCATGTTGGGGTCTTTTGTTACGAAATATTCTTTTCGAGTTCCCTTCACTAGAGGAAAATCTCTTTGCTTGCTATTGGTAAATTGACCCCATGCATGGTTGAAATTGTTTTAGAGAGGACTGAACACAGAACGCTGGTTACTAACAGCAGTACTGTTAGTCCTTGGTGCACCATGGTTAACTTCGAGCTCGCTTGATATTCGTGGGCATAGTACTCACGCTTGATATTCGTGGGATTCGTTCTCACGCTTGTTATTTGTGGGTCTTATACCTGCGCTTGTTTCGTGGCTTCGAGTTGCGCTTGGTTACTTACCCTCGTGGACTATGTGTCCACGCTTGTTTTCGTGGCTTCTATGTTGCGCTTGGTTATTTTCCCTCGTGGACTGTGTGTCCACGCTTGTTATTCCGTTCTGTTGAGGTCCTACGGAAAGATGAGGTTTGAGAATTATGGTTTAAATTGATTATGCTAAACCAAAGGTTTTATTATGTACTTGGAATTATTTCGTTAATATAGTTTCACTTATGTTTATGATTGTCGTACTATTATGATTCAAAGTTAAATCTATTTAAATTACATTCCTTAATATTTCATTCAATTTTATAAATGGGACGTTATTCACCAGAAATTTTTTGTCCTCAGATGGCATTGCTGACCTTGCACCTTTAGTTGAACGGTGAAGATTGTCATCGCTGACCAAGCTTGTAGATATATTTTGGAACAACTGCTAGTGAATGTAAAGTTAAGTTTTCATTTATGTATTAACGTTTGTAGTTTAGATGCTCCACGTAGTCTATAGGCAGGGTCCATGTCTTCCCTTGTAACATAGAATATATGTATGAGTATTTAATATCCGTTTATAAGTTTAAGGCCTAAGGAATGTGAGTTCACTCATATTCCGTGTTGGTCACCCCTTAGTTTTCAGGGCGTGACACGTTCAAAGCTCGATAGTCCACCCAAAAACGCCAAGTTCCATCTTTCTTTTTGACAAAAAAAACTGGTGCAAAAAAAGGACTCACACTCTGTTTTATCAATCCTTCACAGAGTAGTTCTTTGACTTTCTGTTCTATTTCAGCTTTTTGGCTTATAGGATAGCGATATGGTCGTACCTTTACTGGAGCTGAATTTGGTACTAAATCAATAGCATGCTCGTGTCCACGTTTAGGCGGCAACCTGTGTGGTGATTCGAACACAACACTAAACTCATGTAATAGTTTACACAAATCTGGTGAGACAGACTCATCGGTGCTAGCCCATGATGATCAATCGAATCCAAAATAAATAACTCTGCCTAGGTGTCCATGTGTTGAAGTCTTATCAAATGGTGGTATTGAGCCTACGTCAGTGAATTCTCTCTAGACCCTTTTAGCATCACCCACTGGCCGTTGGTCAGGAATTTAATCATAGATGAGCTATGATACGCCACATGAGGACCCAACGTGGCTAACCATCCAGCTCCCATCACTATGTCTATGACGGCTACTGGCAAAACAAGCATGGATAATGATAATGTATATCCACATATTTGAACAGAGACTTCATTAACCCTTTGATTTGTTCGCATAATTTGTCCAATTTCCCCAAGTATACGTACCTCTTTAGTGTATTTGATGGGTAAGTTTAAATGACGTACTATGCAAATATGGATAAAGTTATCGGAACTACCGCCATCCAACAAAACTTGCACCTCCATGCCTTGAATTTGACTAGTAAAGCAGATCATGGTTGCACCATAAGTTCCCTTCGAAGCTGGCAGGGACAAGAGGTGTAACGTACCGTCTACCTGATCGACATCAAGCTCTGGCTCCACAGGCTCTGTGGGCTCGTCATCTTCGATCATCATCATCAAGTGTTTCTTAGCACAACGGTGTGTAGGTGAGAATTTCTCGTCACAGGTATAATACAAACCCTTTTCTCGCCTTATCTTCATTTCTACTGGTGTCATGCTTTTGAGAGGCAACCGAGTAGGCGTAGGTAATAACGGGGGTAAGTTAGTCTTGCCTCCGCCACTAACCAACGTTGAAGAGACTGTAGATGTAGTCGAGACAAGGGGAATTTTACTGATAAAACCAGCACCTCCCAGATTACTAAATCCCTGAGGTTTGGCCGGTGGATTTACCCCACTCTAATGCTTCGGCAAATAGCTTTGCCAAAGTCATAGCCTGTAATACCGTGGTTGGTTTTTGCACCAAAATATCTCGTCGTATCTCTGGTTTCAGTCCTCCAATATAACAATTGAGTAGTGCTACTTCAAGGATCTCCGCGGTACGATTTTCCAACGCCATGAACTGGCTGTTATATACTTCCAACTTCCCTTGTTGTACAAGCTTAAAAAGTTGAGATTGGGCATAGTCAAACTATGAAGGATCGTACTGTTCCTCTACTTCTTGAATCAAGGCATTCCAATGCGGAAGCCTACCAGCCTTATCCATCATTTGAAACCATGGCAGTACGTCGCCGTCTAGATGAATCAAAGCGATTACTAACCGTTGCGTATCTGGTATGTCAAAGTATTTAAAATATTGGTCCGCCTTAAATATCCACTGTAAGGCATCTGTCTTATCAAAACGAGGAAAGTCCAATTTCACTTGTCTGTTCATCGGAGGAAAATAAGAGTGAGGTTGTAACTGTGTTTCTGGTTGAGATGGATCCGTTCTCGTGCCGGAGCTGGCACTCTCCGACTTCTTTTCGAGGTTTCCTAGCTTAATCATAACAACCTCCATGAAACTCTCTAGTCTTGTGAAACGAGTCTTGGCATCTTCCATAAAGTCGGTAGTCTTTTTCTGCTCAATATGTAATTCCTTCAGTTTGGTGTTCTCCGCCATGGAAAAACTCTCTCAATGAAAGCACCAGAAATGTTATGGTCACACAAATAAGAATTCAAATGAAGAAGATAAAACTTCTTAATATTTGGAATGATTTAAATATACTGATAGCTCTGCAGTACATGTAGAACGCAACACAGGGTACAATTATGAGAAAACAGAATAGCAATAACGGAAAGAAGGGACAGAAAGGAATCAGAAAATAGAGACGGGGACCACAGAGAGGAAGGTAAAAATATTCCCAATACAATTCACACCCTTTACTAATAGCTCTTGTATTTGAAATATTGGTCCGCCTTAAATATCCACTGTAAGGCATCTGTCTTATCAAAACGAGGAAAGTCCAATTTCACTTGTCTGTTCATCGGAGGAAAATAAGAGTGAGGTTGTAACTGTGTTTCTGGTTGAGATGGATCCATTCTCGTGCCGGAGCTGGCACTCTCCGACTTGTTTTCGAGGTTTTCTAGCTTAATCATAACAACCTCCATGAAACTCTCTAGTCTTGTGAAACGAGTCTTGGCATCTTCCATAAAGTCGGTAGTCTTTTTCTGCTCAATCTGTAATTCCTTCAGTTTGGTGTTCTCCGCCATGGAAAAACTCTCAATGAAAGCACCAGAAATGTTATGGTCACACAAATAAGAATTCAAATGAAGAAGATAAAACTTCTTAATATTTGGAATGATTCAAATATACTGATAGCTCTGCAGTACATGTAGAACGCAACACAGGCTACAATTCTGGGAAAACAGAATAGCAATAATGGAAAGAAAGGACAGAAAGGAATCAGAAAATAGAGACGGGGACCACAAAGAGGAAGGTAAAAATATTCCCAGTACAATTCACACCCTTTACTAACAGCTCTTGTCCTTTTATAGATTCATATCTTCAATTTCTCTAAGTTTCTAGGTCCTTCGTTTGGCTCTTTTGCTCCTTGTCGTTGGCTTCTCTGATATTGGGTCATTTGTCAAGCCCATATTATCTTTATGCATTACATTACGCATATGAGAAAAGTATCTCTCTAGTGTACTCATCCGGTCCTTAATATAATACATATTTGGAGATCTGATCTTAGTCCTAAATATAAGACATATTTTGCATATTTGTCAATCTTTTCCAATTTACCTCATTGATGTTTCCTTAACAATATTCATCAGAGTAGAGCATCGGAGCAAGTGAGTAACTGATACATATATTTAAAATATCAACGGTAGTATGTCTGGCTAATCACCGTAGTGGTACATTAATCCGAGTGTTTCCAAAAGTAATACATATCAAAAGAAAATCTCCGGAACGGAACACTAAACGTGCTGCTTGCCCTTCACTTCGGCCCTCGGTCCTCCTGACCCTGAAGCTATGTTAAGATCTGAGGTCCAATGCCCACCGGACATCAGGTAACGGTTAACCTTATGCTTATATAAACAATATATGGATTACAGATATTCACAACATTAACAGTATATGAGCACACAACAGATGTATCACACACAACAAATGTATCGCACACAGCACATGTATCGCACACAGAAAATGCAAAGTTATCTTCTAACACATATACGCATACAATAAACATAACCCATATACGCATACAATAAACATAACACATATACGCATACGATAAACATCAGAGTTAGTGTTACTAGTACGCGAACGTACCTTCGTTGACGAATACGGTACGTCTGTCGGACAGAACGTGATCTCAGATATCCTATACGGATAATATCGTATTTATTAATTAATAAAAAATATCCTATAGATATTTTAGTCATAAATGGCTATTTTACCCCTAACTTCCAAAAATCGCTAACCGATAAAATTTCGCCAGAGCTTCGCTACTCTGACTCCCAACTTTCAAAATTATATTCCCATCATGTTTTTACCTCGTCAGGCATCTTTCAATGCAATGAGGCATAAAAAAACAAGAATAGGAATTAAGTTTCCTACTTCCTAGATCTAACTAGCATTTATACTAAGAACTACTAAACAAAAGACTAGAACCTAAAAGCTAAGGACCGAAGAACTTACTCAGAACCTTGCTACTCCTTCTCCAGAGCTCCTCCTTCTCTCTTTCACTCTCAAGTTTCGAAATGCTTTTGAGATTTTGGTGTGAAATTTACAAAGGAATGGAGAGCTATTTAAAGAAGAAAGTTGTGGCAACTTTGGTAAATCCCTTGAACTTTCCTTTCTTCATTTTAAGCCATTAGATCTAGGGTTTCTTGGCATCTTCAACCCTCACCATCCATCCTCCAAAATCGTCCCTCTCACTCTCACTCTCTCTCTCTTCCCTATCCTCTTCCATTGATGACATCATCTTATCCCTTAAGGATTTCCTCTTACCGATTAAGTCCCCTGCTCAGTGTTCTAATCGCATATGCTTATAAATCTCAAATACTCTTTGAGGTAATCTTTGAAGTTTATGTAATCACTTGAGAAGTGTTTGGAATAACAATGATTATGGTCCAATTAGGTGTTTTTACTAGCCTTTTAGTCATTTTAGGATTAACCCCGATAGTTACGGAAATAACTTCGGAGATAACCTACTTCGGGCTAAAAATACACTTGTTCATAATATGTCCTTATATTTGATACTTAGTTCACATATTTCAGTGCACCATTTATTTTCTATCGGTTCTCATTTGAATCAATCCTAATAGCTTTTTCACAAAATATCTCCTTTAACTTCCTTGGTTCACATGCATCCACACCACACAACACATACAAACCACACATACTCACACACACATACACACACATAAATATTTCGGTCCCCCTCCCCTTTCATTATTTTTCATGTTGTTTTTTAATTATCCTATATTATTTTAGCAAGAAATTCTCTCATTGATGGATTTGATTTCACAAGGATTCCACTTTATGGCCTTAGGATTAACTTTATAAATTCCAATCCAAGCCTTTGATTTGTGTTGACTTGTCAAAGTTTGATTAATAAGTTTGTTTAGTATCTTAATCCTATGTTTAGTAATCCTTTGTTGGTCAATTAGGCTTTTAGGGATTTCATGTATTTAATCTTATACATTTCTTAATCATGCCTAATTAATTAGCAATTACCTTTATGCTAATCTTGGCCATTGGTCTTTAATTAGGGTCATATATCCCTAAGTTATTCAATTAACTATGAAAGTTCTTGGAATTAATCTGATAAATGAAGATTTAATTATTTACTAATTGTTGACAATTTTCTTAAATTGGATTAATTATTTTCTCACAACTTTTGAGTTTACATTGGTCATTTATGCTTCATGCATTAATTTAAAAATCATAGGGCAACTTATGTTCCCTAAAATAAAATTAGGTTTTTGCCCCTTTAATTTCCAAGGAAAATAATCCAATAAATTACTAAAATTAGAGACAACATACTTTCCTATTTTAAATAGGTATTTAATTGCATATTATAATAATCTCAGGGTATTTTATGATCCATAAATGTATCTAGGGATTTTGGCTTTTTGTTCATTTTAATTCCAAGAGAAATTGCCCTATTAAAACAAAGCAAACACACTACAAAATTTGAGACCACATATTCACCTATTAAAATAGGTATTATTTATCAAAATATAGTATTTAAGATAAATAATTGTCCGGGTATTACAGGGGTGTTCTAGACAATACATGTCATATTAACTAATTGAATTAACTTTATAAATTTATTCAAATTAGGTAAATATATCTTATATAAAGGAGGGGGAGTACATAACAGCAATACACAAGAAACTAGTAATCACATTATTAGCTTATTATTACTCATGATAACGATTCAGTACTTTTTTTCATTGTTTTCTCCCCTAACCAGAGAAGATAAATAAACAAAGTAGATTCAAAAACAACCTTGTAAAAGAGTTATTCAATTTTGTGTATAAATTAGAATATAGTGTATAAAATATCACTTTACCTGAAAAAAGTGCTTCATCCTTGTGTTCTTTCTTGCGTTAACAGATCGATTCCCATAAAGATCCGTTATGTTCAAGCTTCCATGGCCAGCTGAGTATATAAAGCTAGACTTGCTTTTACATGAAAATCAATCACTATTTTTTCCTTCTTGAGGACGTATTCAATTCTGCTTATCCCTTTGGCTTCAAGAACATACATTCATTTGTTGAGGCAACATTCAAGTTTTTCAAGAAAGAGTTTCTGCATGATACAGTTCCAAGCAAGTCAAAACTTACTAGCTTCACCTATTTTAAACGACATTGCCTTAACCGAACTCTAGAGCTGGTTATTATCTGCAAGGGTACACCTGAATGATATTCTGAGGAAGTTTTACTTACTAGATCATTTACAAGGAAGAGCAGTTGGCAATTCTGTGGAACTCATATGTAGTGCAAGCCATGAAACACTGTAAAATCAGTGAATAAACCAGAGAGCCATCGGCCAGAGAAGGAACAGAGATGGTGAACCAGAGAGCTTATTGCATCGAGAAAGAGAAAGAAGAAAGGGGAAAGTAGAGAAAATATGTTGAATATTGAAACTGAGAAAAATCTATTGAATCAATTATTCCCTGTACATGTGTCTTACTTATATAGACAGATATTCACTCTTGTATATGTGGCAACTATACATAAATCAGTTACAATGAATAACAGTAATCAGGTGCAACAAATAACAAATTAAATATCAATTACTAAAATCCTAACTACCCATTTTCTTTCTTATTACAATTTATGATCAGCCCCCACAAGCTGGAGCATGAATGTCAATCATGCCCAGCTTGGAAATAAGAGAATGGAAGGGACCTGAACTAAGTGGCTTAGTAAACACATCAGCTAGTTGGTTCTGAGATCGAATAGGTAAGATTCGAATGATACCCTCCTGGATTTTGTCTCAGATAAGATGGCAATCTACCTCAATATGCTTAGTTTGAGCTTGAAAAGTAGGATTAGAGGCAAGTTGAATAGCATATTGGTTATCATAGTATAAAAGGGTAGCTCGAGAACGAGAAATATGCAAATCATCCAACAGATACAATAACCACTCAAGATCACATGTAGTCATAGAGAGGGCACGATATTCAGCCTCACAAGAAGAAGGAGATACAACACTTTGCTTCTTAGACTTCCAAGAGACAAGAGCATTATCAAGGAACACACAATAACCGGTAATAGAGCGCTGAGAGTTAATACAAGCAGCCCAATCACTATCACTAAAGCCTTTTAAGGAGAGATCAGATGTAGAGGGGAAGAAAAGACCCTGAGAAGGGGTAGACTTCAAATACCGCAAGACCTGATGAGCAGCCTGAAGATGAGAGTCAGTAGGAGTGGCCATGAATTGCTCAATTGTTGTGTAGCAAAGGAAATATCAAGCCTAGTAGTAGTTAAGTACAAAAGGTGTCCAACAAGCTGTCGATAGGATGTAACATCGGTTAAAAGGGTACCAGAGTTTATGCTCAATTTAGCCTTCGGATCCATAGGAGTAGAAGCAGGCTTACAATCAAGATATTATGTTTCAGTGAGAAGATATAGAACAAATTTATGTTGACATAGGGAAATACCAGAAGAGCTACGAGCAACCTCAAGACCAAGGAAATACCTAGCAGAACCAAGATCCTTAATCTTGAAAAGAAGATCAAGATTGCGCTTAACTTGAGAAATTTCAGTCAAATCATTACCAGTAAGCAATATATCATCCACATACACCAATAAGGCTGGAAAACTAGAACTAGTAGCCTTAACAAACAATGTATAATCAGCCTTGGATTCAACATAACCATAAGATACAAGAGCAGATGAAAGCTTATGAAACCATTGACGGCTAGCTTGTTTTAATCCATAAAGTGACTTTTGAAGACGACATACAAGAGAGGAATTAATAGAATAAAAGCCAAGAGGTAAAACCATATAAACTTCTTCGTTCAAATCACCATGTAGAAAATCATTATTCACATCAAGTTGCTGAATATGCCAATTATTTGTAGTAGCAAGAGCAAGTAATAAGTGAATAGTAGTCATCTTAGCAACAAGAGAAAAAGTATCAAAATAATCAATACCTTCGGTTTGTGTAAAACCCTTAGCAACTAACCTTGCCTTGTATCTATTAAGAGTCCCATCAGATTTATATTTCTTAGTAAACACCCATTTGAAACCAATGGGTTGTTTCCCATTAGGAAAAGGAGTGAGGATCTAGGTCTTATTCTATTCGAGAGCAGCAATTTCAACATCCATGGCATCACGACAAGGTTTATATTTAGAGGCTTGGCGATATGTAGTAGGAATGACATCAAAAGAAATATTAAGACAAAAAGTTTTATAGGAAGGAGACAAAGAAGAAGACAGATAGTAGGAAAGGAATACTTATCACCAGAAAAGAAGGGAGCAACTAAAGTAGTGAAGCCGAGCAATAGTAATCCTGCAAATAGGTAGGAGGCTTGTTGGTCTAGTCGATATACGGGTCTGTAAAGGGGCAGGATCAGGCGTCGGTGAAGGCATAGGATCAGGTAAAATAGACATAGTAGGGGATGAATGGTTAGTAGGAGATGTATGTACAGTAAGAGAATCAAGAATAGAAGAGTGATAGGAAAGAGGAGGAGTAGAGCAAGGATAGTCAAGAGGAGGTATATCTGCTGGAAGAGGGATATGGGGATCATGTGATGTAACAATATGATAAGGGAAAGATGATTCATAAAAAATAATATCATGAGAAATAAAAAAGTGATTAGTGTGAAGATTAAAAAACAAGTAGCCTTTTGTATTTTTAGGAAAACCAATAAAGATGCATTTAGAAACCCTTGGATCAAATTTAGATCGATGAGCTAAAATAGTAGATGCATAACATAAAGAAACAAAGACTTTTAAATCAGAATATGAAGGGGGTCTGTTAAACAGCAAGTAAAAAGGAGTGGAATGATCAAGAAGTGGAGAAGGCAAGCGATTAATCAGAAAAATAGCATGAGAAATCACAAAACACAATAGGACTTAGGAAGGTGAGCTTGAAATAAAAGAGCTCTAGCCACATTTAAAATATGTTGGTGTTTCCTTTCCACAATATCATTTTTTTGAGGTGTTTCAATACAAGATGTTTGATGAATAATGCCTTTGGATTTGTAAAATGATTCCATAAAAAATTCCAGACCATTATCTGATCTTAGAATATGGATTTTAGCATTATTATGAATACTAATAAGCAGTATAGGAGAATATCATCAGAGTGGAGCGATAGAGCGAGTAAGTTGGATTAAGTGAGTGAGTAACTAATAAGTGGCTAAAAACTTAAAACTCTTTGCGGTGTATTTGGTTGTCACCTTAGTGATACAATTATCCAATTATTCAAATATTATACATAATACAGTCCAAAATAAAAACTCTGGTTGAGTCCTCATGCGTGCTGCTTACCCTTTTAATCGGCTCCCGATCCTCCAGATCCTGAAGCTAGGGTAAATTCTGAGATTCAATACCTATTGAATCTCAAGTAACAAATAACCTCATCCTCAAGTATAAACAATATATGTATGACATATATTCATTACATTTCAGCATCAACCATACATAGCACACAACAGATGTAAGGTTTCAACAATTCATAGCACACAACAAATGTAATGTCAGCAACACAACAATACATAGCACACACCAAATGTAATGTTCGCAACATTTGCACTCACCAGTGCCACGCCTCCACATGTCCTCAGTGCTAGGAAAATAACCATACGGCATTATCATGACTATAACTCACACAAACTGAATGTATATAGACAAGTGACCTAAGACCGAGTCTTAGCCACAGTACATGACGCAAGACCTAGTCTTGTCTATGACTCTATGAATCATTCTATCACATATAAGCATACAAGATATATTAGAGTTAAAGTTACAGTACGCATCCGTACCTTAAATTGTGTAGCTAGTGGTATGTTTGTCTGTTCGGTATCAGTTCTCAACTTCTTGGATATCCTATAATATCATTACTGCATTATTCTCTTTATAAACAATATCCTAAGAGATATTTTTTCCACGATTGACCTTTTTACCCATGGTGGATTTGTTATTCCAATTATAACCTTGCATTTCCTTAAAAACGGAATTTCAGCATTTCTACCCAGATTTTTCGGTAACTTAGAAAAATCATAATAAAATCTAAAAAACTCGAAATGAGGTGTTGAAAAATTTTACACAACCCTTGACATGTATATATTTGATTAAAAATAATTCCTTTCACTCTAAATGTATGAATCAATACTAGTTTAATATTTTCCAAACATTGTTCAGATTACCTTCCAAACGTGACCCAACTTCAAGAATTGTTATCTCCTTCTACCGAAACCTAATTGCTACATATTTTATATATTTAGAAATATCTACATGTCTACTTTACCCCTGTAAAATTTCATGATTTTATGACTTCATTTGATACATATAATAATGACTTCAACGTGACTGACTCCAGCAACCTAGAAATCTGGAAATTTCCTATCTTTCACTATCTTGTTCCATTAATTCTAAAAATTATTTCCCAGCATGTTTTTACCTCATTAAGAATTTTTCAATGCAAGGAGGCCTAAAAAAGTATAAGAATTTACCTACTAATTTTCTAGATTAAAACTACAATTTTACTAAAAAACTAAAAAGCTAAAGACTAGAGAACTTACCCTTGAAGAACACTGCTTCTCCTTCCTCCTTATTGCTCCAAGATTTTGCCTCTCTCACTCTCACTACTAAGGAAATCAGCTTCTTGGAGTTGATTTAGTGTGAAAAATGAAGAGGGTTGAGCCCCTATTTATAGCAAAATTTCAAAGCTCACAAGAAACTACCACACCCATTCACTTTGATCCCTATCCATTGGATCAGACTCACTTTATTAAACTTAATCCTTTCCCTTCATTGTTGTTAAAAAATCTAAACACTATCGAATATTTTTATTTTAAAACAACACGTGCTCTTAAAATTAAATCTCTCTCTCTCTCTCTCTCTCATGTGCTCATGTGCCTCTCTCCTTGACTTTAGGGTCTGATAATTTAATCTTCAATTAGCATCCTTAATGAAGTGTTCAAATACCCCTTAACTATAAATTGTTGATTGGAATAAAGATTCAACATGTCATTCTTCTTATGATGGCCAATAAATTGTGCCTTATTTGGGTTTCGTTTATCTCGTCTGGTTCATTTTTAAAAATAAATTATGTCTACATGTAATAACTCATACACACTCACACACGTTCATTTGCAATTTTTTTTTCGTTTAAAGCCATATCTCATTATATTGTTGTATATTTCCAAGAGATGGGCATGAAAATATTTGAATATATTGAATATTGTCAGGCTAGCTAGGGCAGAAAATGATTTAGCAACAAAATAAATTGGTAGTTCCTCTGGTCCTTATTCCTTAATATTAGACGGTATATAACTAATTTGCATATATCACTAAAAAAAATGCTAGTACCGATAAAAATAATAATTAATTGGTAATCCTTCGAAAAGTTTATAATTTATAATTATTATATTTTTAAAATTTATATAATATAATAAAATAATAAATAATAATAATAAATATAATGAAAAAATATCAAAAAATTAATATGAAATACAATATATTAAAAATATATTATATTAATAATAAATATTTGAATGAAATCATAAAATAAATAATATATTATAAAACGAAATATATAAATATATATTTAATATAATATATATAAACATTATATTTGTTTTTAAATTGTTATATTATATATATAATTATGTGAATAAATAACGCGACATCAAAATAATTCAACTGATAAAGGCATCAACAATAAGTGCGAGTTCCAAGGTTAACTTGATTTGTCACAAAACGTGACTGGTGCTAACGTGGTAGTGAGGTGGCAAAGACACAACCTGTGGTGGTGACATGGCAGGGATATAGTTAAAAACTAATCCTCAATTGAATGATAATTTGGAATATTTATTATAATTTTTCATATATTTTATTTTAATTAAATAAATTTTCTGACAAATATATTTTTTAGAGGTGTACATAAAACTCATTAACCCAATGAACCCAGACCTGGTCCAACCCGCCAAAAGGAGGAAAAAACCTAACATAATCAGGCAAGACAGGGTTTGACCCGAAGACTAGGTAAGTCAGGGTATCAGACTAGGCTCTTGGACTTGTAAACCTAGTACTACCTGAATATATGATGTAAGTCTATTAACATATAATTATAGCCTTCAAGGGAAAAAAAAAAACTAAGTTTAAAACACAGCATTGAGGGGCGAGTATATAATCTTATTCTCTGCCCTACTTTTCCAGTTTTCCCAGTTGAGCTTTTGACATTTTCCCTCCCCGTCTAGTCGCCCACGATTCAACCACTACAAAATACCAATGTTATGTTAGGGTTTGAAGAATTCTCTCGATCCACTCCATCCGACTCTCCATCTTCGAGATCCTCTCTGTTTAACCCTCCGTCTCAAAGATCCTCTCCGTCCCCGATTCGTCACTTTTCTGTCACTTTTCCAACCAACTCTTCATCTCCGAGAGAGACACTGGTGGACCCAGGAATTTTACTGATGGGGCGAAATTAAAAAATGCTATATCAAAAAATCATTAAGAAATTAGTCTTCCATGCTATTTCAAATCATGTTCTTGATTATCTTAATAACAGAAAGTTCAGCTTGTAGCGGTTATAGCCAATAACCGCTACAAAATTACAAAGGTCAGTTATTTTGTAGCGGTTATAAGACCGTTACAAGCTATCACGAACAATGAGGCATCTTTGTAATGGTTATTGCGGCAGTGACGTTTTAACCGTGACAAATATGTGAAATTTATAGCGGTTTCTTAAGGGAACCGCTACAAAGTGTAGCGGTTTTTAAACAGTAGTTCTCATTTTCATATTCAAAAAGCGGTTTTGATTTTTCACCTTTTTTACCTTTCAACCTACCTTTAAACTTCTACCTTTCAACATCATGGTTTCTCAAGATAAGGGAAAGGGGAAAGCAGTTGTCCCGGAGAAAAGGCTTTTAAGGGGCAATAGTAGTAGAGGGGGCCGGACGAGAGGTCGTGGGGCTCTAAATATACCTCCGCCCTCTCAAGTATATCGTTCGACGACTTAGACAAGAATGAGGAGATCCATATTGAGATTCCCATAGCAGAGGTGGAGCAATTTATCGACTAGGAAAACGAACGGGACCACGGGAACCCCCGACCGGCGTCTTCACGTTCCACCGGTTTTTTGGTCGATGTCGAAGGTATATGTAATTAGTTTTATGGGAAAAATTAATTTAAATTCGGTACGTTTAATTCATTTTTATTTAGTTTTGGTCGATGTCGAAGGTACGTTTAATTAGTTTTTATTTATTTAATTCATATTCGATGTGTCTATAGTTTTGGTCGAGCTTTTTACTTTCTTTCGGAACTTGTGTTCCAAGGTGTTGATAGTGGAGGAGCTCGACCAGCTGTAACAGAAAATCATTTTTACGCTGTGTCATTTGGAGATGATCTTTCCTCTGTCATTTTTCACGGTCATGGTTCACCTGACAGTACACCTTGTTCATGAAACAAAGCTTGTTGGCCCAGTTCAGTACCAATGGATGTATCCTATTGAGAGGTACTCATTTAAAAATAATTACTTTAGCATTACTCCCTAGTCGCACGTTTAACCATTGATGCATCGAAATTTTTCCTTCTCTACTTTATAGGTTTCTTGGGAAACTGAAATCTTACGTGAGGAATAAGACGTGGCCTGAAGGTTCAATAGCAGAAGGTTATATCGAGGATGAGGTCTTGTATTTTTGTTCCAGGTACTTCGATGACATTGAGACGTCATTCAACTGACCGCCTCGTGTAGATGATTGTCCTGAGCCTGAGCCGGAGCCATCAGCAACAGAGTTTTTAATCCCTCGTGTTGGTAAACCAGTTGGCAAAAGTGAGAAATTCAAACTCACGGCACTTGAGAAGTTTCAAGCACATAGACATGTCTTGATTAATTGCACCAAATTTGAACCGTACCTTCAGTAAGGATTTCACACACACACACACACACACACACACACACACACACATATCCTATATATTTCCTTACATTTTATACATACTCATATTTCATGGTCGTCATTGCATGTTTAATTGCATGGAATTCATGAGTCATGTGAAGCGTGAACTAAGGAACCGTACACAAACATCCTCCGAAATTGATAGAAAGGTCCACAGAGAATTCCAGGGTTGGTTTAGGAGGAGAATAATGAATGACCACAACCCACACTCACCAGAATTCAGAGTTCTCGCGCTAGGCCTGCTTGACCACACCCAAAGATTTAAGGCATACAATGTCAATGGTTTTAAGTTTTGCACCGTCTCACGAGATTAGGGATTGCTGACCCAAAACTCTGGTGTGTATGGCACATTTGGGACAAGGAGTTATGTGTGCAGCAGTGACGAGAACATGCAGTTCGGTGATGTCCCGTATTATGGAAAGTTGCTTGATGTGGTCAAGATAAGTTACCAAGGCCTTTTCACCGTGATGTTGTTCAAGTGTTTATGGGCGAATACGACAACGTCCAGGGGACTCACGACTGACGACTTAGGCTTCACATCAGTGAATTTCTCCTGGCCTATTCACAGTGGTCAGTCTGAAGATGACGAGCCGTATATTCTTGCCTCAGAAGCCCATCAGGTTTATTATGTCGCCAATGAGAGGCACAATGATTGGAATATGGTGGTTCACTTAAAGCCTCAGGACCTTTACGACATGGGTGATGGTGATAACGTCACCTACGATTGTGAGTCGTTCCAGCCTGCCAGCTTCAAAGACTTCTTCCCAGACAGCGATGACAATTTACCTATAGTTCGGTACGTTTCTTAATTTACGCTTTATGAAATAATAACATTTAACTAAATTTTTATTTGTGTTCAAACATATTCACCTCACACGTAATATTTTATACAAAATTTCTTTGTAGGGATGGTGAAGAAGATTGAGAGAAAAACTTATGCCTACGCTGTAATCTGTAATCTTTTTATTACGTTTTTTTTTTAAAAAAAAAAATCCATAGCATTATTTGTAGCGGTTATATAACCGCTACAAACACTACAAAACTGCTACAGATAACAACCGCTACAAATACGCATCCTAACTGCTACTAATAGAAACCGCTACAAAAAGTGCGACCTCAACTGCTACAAAATGATGCGCAGATACCACCATAAGTACCCCCACCAAACCACATTTAATATGCTTCAGTTTCTTTTCTACATACGTTTTCTCTTCGCCTTCTCTCATATTTTTACGTTTTGTCAAAGAGGTTAACTGTTTGAAGGGGTTAAGTGCCGTTTAACCGGATCAAATCTAATGATTCTGATACTGATGTTTGTTATTTTGCAGTTGAAACGGATATATTTTTCAACTTTCCTTCCACTTCCACATACATTATTCAATCGACTTGTACACACATTTTTTAAACAATGAGTATTATTTTAATTAACTCATTATTAGTTCTTATTATACTTACATTTTCTCATTATTTTGCACCTATATAATCACCTTATATATTCAAATATCATATTTTACTATCTTTTATTTTCACTAAAAATATAAATTATTAATAACGCAATATTTACTTAATTACCACAATAATTAACAAATTTAAATTTTTTTCAAGTCATAAATTTGTAGCGGTTACTTAAACTGCTACAAATATTCAAAAAAAATCTGGCAAAAAAATGGCGGGATTTCTTTTTAGCAGTCTCAGTATCGGTTACCAACCGCTACAAATATTCAAAAGAATTAAACTGATGGCGGCAAAACTTTTTTGTGAAAAAATGGCGAGAATATTTGTAGCAGTTACCAACCGCTACAAATATTCAAAAGGCGGCAACACTTTTTTGCCAAAAAATGGCGGGATTATTTGTAGCGGTTACGGACCGCGACAAATATTCAAAACAATTAAAACTAATGGCGGCAAAAAAATTCAAAATCATATTTTGTAGTGGTTATTGAACCGCTACAAATCTGAACAAAATCAATTTGTAGCGGTTTAGAAACCGCAACTAATCTCTCAAACCAGACGTCAGCTCAGCTCATGTAGTGTCGGTCAGTGGTAACCGCGACAGATATAGTAGCGGTCCCTATATATGTAGTAGCGGTTTTTTTTAACCGCTACAAATCAGCTTGCCATGGTGGATTTTGAGCGGTTAGAGTAACCGCTACAAAGGTCATTAGTTGCGCCGAAAACCGCTACAAATATGTCATATTAACCACTACTAATCGTCGTTTTTTTTTGTAGTGTGTGTAATCTATCGAAACATTTAGAACACGCACAGGAGATATAATTGAGGCAAGACTTAAGGTATTTACACTCCATTTCCTTGTCATGAATATCTGATTTTACAAACTAGATCTTGCATTCACAATCAAAGGTTCACGGGCATTGTTGTTAAACTCGCGAGTTGACTCTCCGAGTTTAGCGGTTTTACGTTTCTAGCTTACAAAATCGAGTCGAGTCTCTAGTAAACTCGTGATCATTGTAAACTCGATTAAAATCACGAGTTTATATATCGAGTTTACCGTTTTTATATTTCCAGCTTACAAAATCATGTTAACTCATCCTTAAACTCATGTTAATTTCTTCAATTTGATCATGCTCAACGGCTTTAAATATAAATTTTATAGAAATTTCTTTGTTAAATATGATAAATTATGAATATTGATGGATTTAATTTCAATTATTTAGATTTAAAAATATTTAAATAAATTGTTGTTATTTATTATATTTTAATTATACACTATTAATATCTATTTAATGGTAAAAGTAAACTCTTACGAGTTTACGATTCGAGTTCACAATATGAGTCTACCTCACTATCATGAGTTTACTTAAACTCGTGAGTTTGATAACCTTGTTCACGGGTACAAAAAAAAGGCTTTTCAGACCGGACGAAAGAGGCATCCTGGATTAGCAACCGGTCTCAATACAGGTGGTCTTAAAGAAATTTTTTTAGATCGGACATTAAAAATATTAGGTCTTAAAAAATCGTACTATATAAACCTGATATATTTTTTGTTCGGTCTTAAAACCCAACTTTTAAAACCGGAAAAATAAATAGGCCGGTCTAAAAGACCGACTTTTAAGACCAGATGAAAGAAAATTCCAGTCTAAAAAGTCTGACTTTTAAGACCGCACGATTAAATACACCGGTCTTAAAATACCGACTTTTAGGACCAGATTAATACATACACCAGTCTAAAAGTACTGACTTTTAAAACCAGACTAATAAATACATTCGGTCTTAAAATTTGAACTTTTTGGACCGGCATTTTTATTTGTCCAATCTTAAAAGTCAGACTTCTTAGACGTCCTATGTAATACATCCGGTCTAAATTTTCTCAAATTTTTCCCTGTTCTATTTCTTTCTAATCATATACACCCACCACCCAATCCAGCACCTAAAAGACAGTACTTTAAGTTACAAGCTATGAACAATCCATTATGAGTTATGTGGCCCCTTAAAGAATATACTATGACAGTACAACACCTAAATGATTATATACAATAAGATAAGTTACAGATACAATGAATTACAAATTAAAGGCAACGCCTAAATGAACATACATGTCCAATTCATCATGTCTTCATCAGATTCTCAGCCAACAATGTAACACTCCTCTTTTATAACATACCCTTTTTGATCGGATCCTACCACAAAAATAAGAACAAGAACAAAAGCTTCACAGTCAGTGACATTGTTTAAGAACATAAGAAGGAATATAATTAAAACCTTAAAGTTTTCAAAGAATTCTGCATATGAATATTACCTTATGAATTGTCTCTTTTATAAAGGGATATCCTCCCATATCCCTTCATGATGATCATTTCTTATGCCATGTTCATTATTCACCTCATCTTCTTCTTTCATGTCCGGGAGACCCCTTGAAAAAAGAGTACTCTCAGGAAGACCATAATTTGAATGAATTTCCTCATCAATATCAGTGACCCTTTTTCTTTGGAGAGCTACAGACCATATTTTATTTTCCTGATCGGTGATATAAGAATACTTGTTTCGCTTGGTCTACCATAATAAAAAGTTCATCTCCAAAACTTCTACTATTGATATCGACTAATGTAAATCATAGCCGATCCCACCATTATTGACATTAACCCACTTGCATTTGAAAATGTCAAATTTAATTTTAACATAGTCCACCTCCCAAATCTCGTCAATAACCCCATAATAAGGCATGACTGCCAATTTAGGCGTCTTTTCTTTCGAATTGGAGAAGTGCATAGATTCAGCCTCTAACATAACATCACTGTTCTGGACGGTGCTCCTATCATCTAGGGACTTCGTGTAAAATGTATAACCATTGATCACATATTCCAAGTTATGACATCAACCTCAAAACCACATGCAACCATTTTATTGTTTCAGAAACACATTTCTCTCCCTCGACCTTTTGTTTGAACCAGTTTGCAAAAGTTATGTTATGCTCTCTAATTAACCTTTGTTCATTCATTCGATTATTTTCTTTCCTTACAACTTCTTTATGTGCATCTATGCTATCTTGAACTTCATCAACATTATTCAAGATGTGTAAGTGGACTTGTGACAATTCATCAGGATCCACACTCTTTACTGAAGCCCCTCGTTTACCACCTTCAGCATGCTGACGTTTAGGAAGCCCAATATGTCTTACTTTGGCCAAAAAAATTTGACAAAATTCCATGGCTTCTTCAGATATATACTTTTGAACAATTGATGCTTCTAGTCGGTATGCGTTCTTCACATACCCTTTTAGTAATTTCATAGATCTTTCAATTGGGTACATCCATCTTAAATGGATAGGGCCACACAACTTTATCTCCCTCACTAGATGAAAAATTAGATGAACCATGATGTCAAAAAATGTAGGAAGAAAAAGCTTCTCAAGCTGGCACAAGATAAGATATCCTTCATTTTCCAATTCATCTAATTTTTCAATCTCGAAAACTTTACTACAAACTGCATTGAAGAAGAAACAAAGTATAGTCAAAATGCGTTGAAGATCATATTCGGCAATGCCTCGAATAGCTACTGGGAGTAGTTGCTGCATTAAGACATGACAATCATGAGACTTTTGGACTACTAATTTTAAGTCCTTCATTGATACAAACATCTTACAATTTGAAGAATACTCTGAGGGAACTTTTGTGCCATGTAAATACTCACAAAAACTTATTTTCTCATCCTTAGACAAAGTATGAGAAGTTGGGGGACAATAAGTTCTCTTACCATATGACCTTGGATATAAGTCTTCGCGTATTCCCATTGCTTACAAATCCAATCTTGCCTTCACACCATCCTTGTAACTACATTGTATGTTGAGAATCATGCCAACAATACTATCACGTACGTTTTTCTCCACATGCATGACATCAATACAATGTCTCACATCAAGATTGCGCCAATATGGAAGATCGAAGAATACAAATCTCGTTTTCCATATATTTGTTTCTTTTCTACTTTTTGCAGTCTTACCAAATATGACACTGATATTTTTCATCTTTTCATAAACTTCCTGCCCAGTCAATGCCACCAGAGCATCTTCATACTCTTGGCCACCAAAACAACCTTTATTTAATCGATGATATGAGGGCCCAGTCTAAGAAATCTCCTATGTCCAAGATAAAACGTCTTTAATCCATGTTGAAGTTGATGGTAGCATGTGCCTTGATGAGCACTATTTATGCCATGTTTTCCCTGTATTCTATGAATTGTATGGTGAACATAAGTTTAATTGCATTAAATCTGAGAAAAAAGACATTCATTCTGTATATAGGGAACTTAAGGATGAAATTTACAAACCTGAATAAATTGCATACGCATCCTAAACATGTGCCAAGAAAAGATCGAGTTTTAAGATTTTGTGTGAAAGGTGCATAGCATGGCCAATATAATGCTATAGCATTGGGACAGCCTCCTCAAAATGTAATACAATGCTTCCTTGATGTTATAGCAAAGTATGTGAAGCAATGTTATGTGGCATTTGTTCTGATCTTTTGTCAAGGTTATTTCAGGAAACATAGTGCAAATTGTAACGGGTAGATTGCTGACATTTTGGAATAGAAGATGTGGAGTATGGAAACTAAAGATTTGAAGAATCCCGCAGAATCAATCTACCAGGATTAAATAGGGAAGACACGATTGGACCTCGAGAGAATAGGAAAGGCCCGGTTCGTTGAACGTATGCAGCAAGTAAACCAGACTATATAAGGAAGAAAGAGCCAACCCTAAAAGTGTCGAAGTCATCAAGAGTCAAAATCCAACCCTTACGGCCATACTCGAAAAGAAGAGTGAGAAAAGTTACAAGGCACGAGTACTTCAGGGGAACCCAGCAAATTTCCTTCCTTGTAGTAAGACAGAGATAAAAAGACGTGGAGCTGTGACGTGACAGGACTTCGTCCACGTCGTCGAACCTCTATCAAGCTTTCTGTTTTTCTTCTTATTTATTTTAATCTTTTGATCATGGACTATTCTGTTGTACTCTGTTTAGTGATTCCCTCATCAGTCATGAACTAAACTTTCTGTGGCTGAGCGAGGATGATTTCCTAAGTGTAAAATGAACCCATTTGCTAGTCTTTAATTCAATACATTCAATTTTCTTATTAGTGATTTAATTACATGTTGATTAGCGAGAGCTAAGGGCTAGATCAGTGGTCTCGGTTTACTGAGGGGGAGTCGGGGCTAGACATCTGAGAAACAGTGATTGCTAGGCAGGCTTGTGCAAGGCTTGACCTATTATTGTAGGCTTCAAGGAGTGGGAACCTCTTCATGGTCTAAAGGCTAGAGGGGGGCGGCAATCTCTTCATTGTCTAATATAACAATGAGTCCAACGACCTATGACTCTTCCCTCAAAATAAAAGGCACTCTCCCTTCAGGTGTCTTGGATATTAATCTACGAAAGGCACGAGCATCAGAAGTACCCCTGCAAGGGGTTGTCTTGTATCTAACCATTGTTTGAGCAGTTGGATACATAGAGGATTATCAGGGACGGAGTGAAGAATTAGGGCAGAGAGATACGAAATGGATTGTGAGAATGAATGAGAGTCAATTAAGATTTATAATTTATAATTACTTTTAAGAGCATATTTTAAAAATATATGGTCCTAAATGTAATTTTAAGACCTGTTAATTATAAAGTATCCGGTCCTAAAAGTCTATAATTAATTTTTTCTATTCAATTACTTTTAAGACCAATTTCTTATAATTTATCCGGTCCTAAAAGTATATCATTTATTTTTTATTTATATAATTTTTTTTATCCTCTATCAGTTATATGATACACTTGCCCTCCGTCGTTCCAAAACTAGTTTATTACCATTATTTAGGGAACAAGGGTTGCTAAGAAGATCAAAAGAAAAGCAATGTACTTTCTTTCATTAGTGGAGAATATGAACAAAAGAACAACCAAAAAAACGAAACTAGAAATGTACAACAAGAAAAAGGAAACTATAAATTCTTAACATCCTCGACCTATGCCTTTGCATGAGCTTCATAAGCATCATAGTCTTGCTGGATTTGAGCAACTCGTTGTTTAAGATAGTTGACACGAGCCTCAATAGACTCAAGACGGAAGGGGGCATATATAGCGGTAAGCGCGCTGGGGCGAAGAGGTTAGCGAATATTAGCAAAAGGATGGAAAGGGAGCAGGAACCTCTTCAACGTCTGAAGGCTAGAGGGGGAAGCAGGCATGTCTTCATCGTCGAAAATAACAATGAGTTCCACGACACGGGACTCTTCCATCAGAATAGAAGGCTGGAGGGGGTAGCGGGCATTTCTTCATCTGTTTTACGCAAGCCACGAGCACCAAACGTACCCCTACGAGAGGTTCTATTGTATCTAACCATAGTTTGAGTAGAGACGACGATTAAGGACAAAGAGGATTATCAGGACGGGGTGAGAAGTTAGGGAAGAAAGATACGAAATAGATTAAATGTGGAATGAATGAGAGTCAATTGGTTTTTAATTGTTAATTTGTAAATACTTTTAAGACCAAATTTGAACAATGTTCGGTCCTAAAAATACTTTTAAGTCCGGCTTTGAAAAATATATGATCCTAAAAGTCTATCCTTATTTTTTTTTTTTAAAAAGTAAGAATTTTTTCTTATAAAAAATAATATTTAGAAGACTGGTTGTTTTACAATATCCGGTCTTAAAAGTTTCATCGTTTCAAATTCTTCAGATAGAGTCGTATCCTTACACTCTGTGTTTAATGCTTCAAAGTCTCTTCGGCTTCCAAGTAAACTTCCCAACTATGCGTCTCCTCATATTCTAAGGCCACTCCAGCTATGGTGATCTATTTAAGCCCCTTGTTCTTTAATTTCTTCACATTCTTCTCCGGCCACTTCCTCTTTTTCCTTTACAACCTCCACGGCCTCCTCCACCATAATGTCTGGTGCACCAGGTCCTCCTTTTCCTCCTCATCCTCTACAACCTCAACGGCCTCCTCCACTGCCACCAAATCCATATGTCAAGCAAATGCTAGAGCATTTGCTGGCCCGGGTCGATCACATAGACCGACGCCTAGGAAAATTGATTGGGCTTATGCATACTGTCAACTACAAGCTCAACATGGTATTCCACGCCAATGACGTGGGGTATCATTCTTCTCAAGAGGACTCCTCTGATGCGCCCTCCTCTAACTCCTCCTCCGGCAATGATATGGGGGATTGAATGGTTTTTTTTAATGTTTTTTTAATCTATGGACTAGATGCTGCCGATAATATTATGAATAATATTTTTAAATTATGTTCCATCTTCATTTTTCAACGTAGTAAGGAAACGTAGTCACGAAAAAACAAAATAATGTATTTGTGTGCCATCGTTTACATTGAAAATTCGCAGAATACAATGTTAAGAACAAACAAAGCATCGTTAACATTTGTTGATTACATTGATAATGTTCAAACACACACACAAAACAAAACAGTGATAATTCGCCTCAACGTTTGGCCCTCGTGTGTCCTCGTTGTTACCTCTCCCTGAGGTTGATCATTTTCAGTTTCCTTTTTCTTTATCTTTGTTCTTTTTATAAAAAAGAACAAAGACAGAGAAAAAGGAGGCTAATAATGATCAACCTCAGGAGAGGTGACAACAATGACACACGAGGGCTGAACGGTCTATTACAACGTTAAGAACATGCAAAACAAACAAAAAATTGTTTACATTGTTCGAACAAACATACAAACAAATACAGTGATCATTATTCTCAAGGTAGGGCCCTCATGTGCCCTCGCTTTTACATTGCCCTAATTTTCATCATTATCATTGTCCAAATTCTTTGTCTTTGTTCTTTTTCTGAAAAAAAAAAGACACAAAAAGAGGGATTGATACTAATCATAATCTGGGGAGGTAAAATCGAGGAAACACGATGGCAATGGCTAGAAGAGTAGACCCACCCCTGCGAGCGGTTGTCTTGAACCTTAGGTCATTGTTTGAACAGAGACGACGATTATCGGGTTGCCAAAGAGTATATATAGTGACTTTTAAGACCGGATTTTAAAAATATCAAGTCCTAAATTCCTCGCCATATGCTTTAAAATTAAAAAAAACACTTTTAAGACCGGATTATAAATAAATCTAGTACTAAAAATTATACTTTTAAGACCTTATTTTAAAAATATCAGATCCTAAATGTGTCACAATTTCTTATATTTAAACGAATACTTTTAAGATCGGATTTTAAATAATATGGTCCTAAAAGTTATATTTTTAAGACCAGAGGTTTAAAAAATCCGGTCCTAAAAGTCTCGCCATATTTTTTAAAATTAAACAAAGACTTTTAGGACTGGACCTTTAAGAAATATCTAGTCCTAAAAGTCTAGCATTAATTTATATTGAAAATTAACTTCATACATTTTAATCGGCTCATTAACAACATCCTGTCCTAAAGGTATAAGCACTAAATAGCTTTATCTACCATCTACTACATACAACAACCAAAAATGGACACAAGGAAATTGTTGGAAATGAATAAACAAATTTATTATTGATCATTAAACAAATTGTACAATTGTTCATTTACAGAAGATGATTGTTGCTACAACATATGTTTACAAATGAATTCAGGACATTATTGTTCTGACTTTACGAGGTCATACAAATATTCACAAAACACTTTGCGTATGCGCTCAATATCATCATCAGAAAAGGAGTCAGCACAGGCTAATGTCTGTAACATCAAAGACAGAAACTGAATTAACTTGCGAGCATGATAATATATATTTATATAGGGATAAGGGTCTTATTTGCCTAGGAAGTTTTCACTCAGGAGCACTTAGCACCAGAAAGTTTTTTTTATAGCAAAATTGCCCCGAAAGTCTAAAAACGTAGCAATCTTGCCCTTCCGTTAATCTTGGCCATTAAATTTTAGCTCCAATTTATAAACTTCCAGGGTAAAATTGCTCCTAAAAAAAACTTCCAGGGCAAAATTGCTCCAAAATAAATCTTCTGGGCCAAAATTGCTCCATTTTGTTAACTTCCGGAGTAATTTTGCTCCAACAAAACTTCTGGGTGCTAAGTGCTCCTGAGCAAAAACTTCCGAGGAAAATAAGACCCTTATCCCATTTACATACATATGTGTGTGTGTGTGTGTGTGTGTGTGTACATATGTGTACATACATAGCATGCATGCATGTATATAATATTATCATGCAAGGAAGGACTAAATTCATTGAAAAGGTAAATGTATTTGATGTTACATTTGATAGATGGCTAAATTCAGTTTCTAGCTTAATGTTACATACATATTCAGTTTCTAGCTTAATGTTACATACATACATACATACATACATACATACATACATACATACATACATACATACATACATACATACATACATACATACATACATACATACATACAGACATACATACATACACACATACACACATACATACATACATACATACATACATACATACATACATACATACATACATACATACATACATACATACATACATACATACATACATACATACATACATACATACATACATACATACATACATACATACATACATACATACATACATACATACATACATACATACATACATACATACATACATACATACATACATACATACATACATACATACATACATACATACATACATACATACATACATACATACATACATACATACATACATACATACATACATACATACATACATACATACATACATACATACATACATACATACATACATACATACATACATACATACATACATACATACATACATACATACATACATACATACATACATACATACATACATACATACATACATACATACATACATACATACATACATACATACATACATACATACATACATACATACATACATTTTCAATGAATTTAGTCCTTCCTTGCATGATAATATTATATATGTGTTTCAAGACATAATGGCCACATAATTTGGACTTCTCTAGTTGCCGACGGGTCTAAAAAAACAAGAAATGTATAAGAGCATATATTGCTTACTGACCAAGTTCACAAGGCAGTGTGCTAGTGTCCAAATATGTACTCACCTTTGGTGTGATCCATGTAGGCTCTCTGGCCTGAAACCCGTGCTTTTTTCTTGACCTGGATTTGGAATGTCCTCAAAATCATAGATTTATCAATAATGATCACTGAAAATTCACAGCATAGATTTCAGACAAGATAATCAAAATGACATGCTTACGAGTTCATGGTCTACTTCAATGTAGGCCATGGATCGTTGTGAAGGGAGCATAAGAAAACCACTTTATTCTCCTCCATGCACATGAGGACCAACTGCCAATGGTGACTAAAAATTCACAGCACACAAGTACTCAGTGATATGTTGCAGAATTAAGTGAATTGCAGACAAGAATTATGATATGTACCTATTGATGTATGGTGCCAAGTACAACTTTTTGATATTTTTACACACCCTCCGTGATATGTTTTCTTGTCTCTCTGTTAAGGATGGTGTACTTATATATGTTAGTTCTCTATTGGTTTTGATGGTAACTGACAATTGTAAACTCAAATTGAAGTTTGTCTTTGTTAAGTTGAAAAACTTACTATCAAAGGCAAACTCGAGTTTTGGTTTGGAAACTCGAGTTTGGACTTGACAGAGAATAGCTCAAGTTTTTGCAAAGTTAGACAAAATCGAGTTTGATTATTGAAACTCGAGTTTTGACTATACAGAGAGCATCTAAGTTTTTCAAAGGCAAAGCAAACTCGAGTTTGGTTTTAATGAACTCGAGTTTTGACAAGACAGAGAGCTACCAATTTTTCAAACATAGAAAAACTCCAGTTTCCATTTGGAAACTCGAGTTTGTGCTAAACAAAGAGTTCTCTAAGTTTCCAAGGTTTGTTGGAAACTCGATTTTGGTTTTGGAAACTCGAGTTTACAGCATACAGAGAACAATGCTCAATTCTGAACTTGTGAAAACTCCAGTTTTGATTGAAAACTCCCGTTTTCATTTGACAAGGTTTTTCAAAGTTTTTCTCTAAAATGTGGAAACTCGAGTTTAGTTTTGGAAACTCGAGTTTAGGTCTTAGAGAGAAGAACTCAAAGTTTCTAAAGTTTTGAAAACTTTAGTTTCAATTTCCAGTTTTGAATAAGCAGAGAAGTTTCCATTTTTGAAAGATTTATGGAAACACGAGTTTCACGTTGCAAACTCGAGTTTAGGCCAAGCAGAGAGCTTTGCTAAATTTGAACCTTTTGAAAACTCCAGTTTTGATATGGAAACTCCAGTTTTAAGATTTTGGACTTAAACTTGTTTTCTCATCAAAGGTCCAAAATATGAGTTTGTCACTTAATTACTCGAGTTTTGAACTCTTCTCAAAACCTGCTTCAAAGACCAAATCGTGACATTCTTCTTTGGATGGAGAAAACTTGAGTTAGGTTTTGGAAACTCGAGTTTAGGCTTTTAATGAAAAATGAAAACTTCAGTTTTGATGAACAAACTCGAGTTTGTGTCGGCTGGTTTTGAATTTCAAACTGGACGAATTTGTGAAATCTTTATGTTTGAATCTAATACTTCATATCATCACTCATTACTATTCCTAACTATGTTTAATCAGTTTGTTGGTAAGTTTCAGATGATTTAGAGAGAATTAAATGAAGCATTAGCATAAAGCATAAAGTGATGTCAGCTCATTAAATGCAAAGTCCAGAAAACTAATGGGTCTAACAAATATTGAGGCAACACTTACCAACAAAAGGCCAGAGTTTCTCAGCAAAAGGCCCAGGTAGCCTCACGGCCCAATTCAGATCAGAATGCGCAGGAAGGAAGGGGGACCACTCAGGAATAGGGGGTAACTGACAATGGTCAGGTAGTGGGAGTGCGTTATATAGGAGGAGGATGGATATTGAAAGGGAGAGTGAATTGTGAGGAGAGTGAGCAGGTCTCTCGAATACCTTGCTGGTTGTTCTGGTTCTTTCTTTTTCTATTTCTTCATTGTCATTAGACTATCAGTTCCTTAGCTTTCTGGTTTAGGAAGCCATTGTTGTAATCTCTCATTTTCTCTTATATAAGAGGTCATACAGTGGATAATACTTCATTTTATCTTCATATTTTGCTAGCTCTAACACATTGGTATTAGAGCAGTCGATTTGGGGCATGTCGAGGACCAGAATGGAGAATAGGGTGGAACAGTTAGAGAGAATAGTGGAGGAAATACAGCGGAGGCAGACAGAGTCAACCGAGAAACTTACAGGAGTGGATACAACAGTGAATGCCATTTTGGAGCAGCTCAATGAATTCCGGGCAACCTTCAACACGATGAATGGCAACCCAAACCCAGCAAGGACTCCACCCAATGACCATCGGTCAGAGGGGCTTCACAGAGAGAGAGATGAAGACGTGGGGCAAACTAAGGGACCAAAGCATCGTAAGCTGGAACTCCCATTATTCTTGGGGGAAGATCCACTGGGATGGATTTTTAGATTGGAGTGGTATTTTGCTGCTAATAACATCACTGAATCAGAGAAGTTGGATGTTGGAGTGGTCAGTCTGGAGGGGAAGGCCATAACGTGGTTTCAGTGGATGGAGACGCGAACTCCGGTGACATCTTGGACTAAGTTTAAAAAAGAAATAGTTGACCAATTTCATTGTCGACAACTAGGAGATGAATATGAGTAGGTTTTTGCTCTTAAACAGGATGGCACAGTGGCTGAGTATAGGGAACAATTCAAGCTCCTATCAGCGCCATTGGAGGATGTGCGTGACGAGATTGTCCTAGGTGCGTTCATGAACGGGTTGAGAGAGGACATTCGTTGTGATGTCAAACTAATGCACCCAAAGGATTTGAAGCGAGCCATGGGATATGCAAGTTAGGTGAAGGACCGAAACAAGGTGAAGGCGCGATTAGAAGAGAAGAAGACCAAGGAAATGAAGTCAAATTTCGGTCACCGGTGTCCTGATTTCAAACCTGGATTCCATAATTTAGTAATGCAAAGTCGACTAAGGGCAATAGCCGCCTATTGTCTTCGAAGGAGGTGAAGGAAAAGGGGAGCGAGGAGGTAAGGGCAGCTCCAAATCACACGGCGTCATCAGCGACGTCGTCAGTAGGTAGTGCGGGAGGGGGTTCTGTACGTAAAAGGCTACCAGAGGCTGAGATCAATAGGAGGAGGGAATTGGGCCTGTGTTTTAAGTGTGAGGGAAAGTATGGGCCCAATCACAAGTGCAGCTCAAAACAAATGCATCTGATTATTTTGGAGGAAGACATTAGTGGGCTCGAAACTGAAAGTCCTGGGACCGATTAGAAGAGAAAGAAGATGGTAGCCATGATATATCTTCCACGGAGCTCTCAGTGGCCACTGCAGTGGGACTTACCGGAAGGAATACGCTGAAGATGCTAGGCAAAATCGATAGTCGAGAAGTACTAGTGCTAGTGGACTGCGGGGCTACGCATAATTTTGTCTCTGAGTCGCTCGTGTCGGTGCTTGCCATTCTGACAGAGACTGTGCGCTGCTACTCAGTAACAGTGGGGGATGAAAGGAGGTTGACTTCAAACCTCAAACAGACACCCTCAACATCTCTCTTGTTCATAATGTCATTGGTTTGTTCTCCTCAGGAACGGGTACGGAAACACACATCGGGAGTTTCTCTAGATGAGTCAAATACTGCATGTACATATCTTTGTTGGTCGCAGAATTTCGTCTGACGTGACCCAGCTTCTCATATAAGCTCTGGTTTAGAGTGGTACATCCACAGAAAGTGGTACACCGGTTCAGGATGGTACACCAGTTCAATCTGGTATACCGTAATAGGGTGGTACACTGACTCAGGGCTATATCAGTACTCATTTTCAAAATATGCTCCAAGTTAAAAGGCTTTTGAACATAACTCCGTTATCCGAACAGAATAGCCAGGTAAGTGTCTACCATGGGGGCCTCACCGACTTATACGGCGACTTATGGCACACCCACGTAGACTAGCCTTGCCTTCGGCACCAAACTGTCTCACACGCCGTGGCAACAAATCGTACCTCAGCCGCTATTTTTACGCACCGCCTCACGACGAATACAACCAAGACGGTGGCTGGCCGTCTGGCCATGTCGGGGTAAGAGTCAATGCTTCGCCACAGATCACACTGTGAGAAACCCCAATCATGAATCGAATTTGCCATCAGAAAAACTAGCTCTGATACCAAAAATGTAACATCCCGTTTTCCAAAAGCAATATAAAATTTTTTCATCTGAGTAGAGCATCGGAACAAGAGTGTAACTGATATTTATATTCAAAATGCCCACTGGCTAATTACAGAAGCGATCACGTGGATCGAGAGTTTTCAAAAGTAAAGAGTAACAACGGAAAGTCTTCAGCCGGATTCATGAACTTGCTGCTTTCCTCTCTCCTCGGTCCTCGGTCCTCCTGACCCTGACGCTAAGTTAAGAGCTGAGATCCGCACCGGATCTCAGGTAACGGTTAACCTCATGTATACATACACACATATGGGTTACACAACAACATCAACACAACATATAAACCACACCCAACCAATGCAAATGTATCGCTCCCAGCATTACAGATATATCGCTCCCAGCCTCACAGATGTATCGCTCCCAGCATTACAGTTGTATCGCTCCCAGCCTTACAACTATATCGCTCCCAGCATGCATACAGTTATATTCTAACGTACATAATATGCATTCCAACAACACCCCACATATACACACCATACACACATCACACACATACCATATACACATCGCATACACGCATACTATATCCATCAGAGTTAGTGTTACAGTACGCGAACGTACCTTCGTTGACGAAAATTCGGTACTTTGACGGAAAACGGTACAACAGTTGGTCAGAATGTAATCAGGGATATCCTACCAATATAACAACGTACTTGTTAAGGATCTATCATTACGATGGACATTTTTAGTCAAAATGACTATTTCACCCCTGACCCCCTAATCGGCGGAATTTCGCCAGCACTTCGTTACTTTTACTTTAATTTTTCCAAAATTTCAACATAACTCCTACTCCAACATAGTTTTCGAAATATAAATCATATTAATTAATGATTTACATCATAACAGGCATTTTAGGTAAAAATTACCATTTTTCCCCTGATGCCCCTTATCGGCGGAATTTCGCCAGAGTTTCGCTATTTTAACTCTAATCTTCCAAAATTTTGCCAGAACTTCGACCCCACCAAGATTTTCGAAATAATGACTAAAACACCCCTAACATATGATATCTAATCATACTTGGAATATTAAATACTATTCTAGCATTTCTACTCTTAACTACCGAATCGAAAACTAGAACTTAAGACTCGGTACCGAAAAACTTACCCAGAGCTTCGCTACAAATTTCCCCGGACTCCTCCCTTCTCCAGAGCTTCTCTCTCTTACTTCTCTCTAGGATTTCAACCTTTGGTGTGAATTGTGAATAGCTTTGAAGAGCTATTTATAGAAGAAAATACACTATTCACAACTTTACCATCTTAATCTTGAACCATTAGATCTAACTTTGTTTTGAAGGCTTCATCCTCCTCCTTTGGATGTGTGTGCCGACATGCCCCATCCCCTTTAGTCATTTGTGTTGCTTTTAAATAAATACATTATGTGTTTATTCAATATGACCAACCTTCCATCCACTTGCCAAACCCCTTTCACACTACTTTTCTCTCTCCCTTCTTCTTCTTATTTTCGGTTTGCAAGGCTCATTTTGGCCAAAGGAAGATGTTTCCCCACTTGCTCAAATATCATAGAATGAAGTGTTCTCATTGGCTAGTTTTTGTTTTACTTTTCAACCCTTAATCACCAAGTTTCCTATTTCAACTTTACTCCTTCATTCACAAGTTTTCCTTCCTCTTTTCTTCTCCCTTATTTTCGAAATACAAGACTCAATTTTTGACAAAGATGTTGCTTTCCATGACCCCACCTTATCCTCTTCCATTACCTATAAGTCTTCACCAATAAATTCTTGCATGTGCTTTATTAATTCATGTGTGACTTGTTCAACATTCCAACTCTTCTTCCTCCTTCCATATTCGGCTAGCTCCCTCCTTCTCTTTATTATCTTTTCATTTTGCTTTTTAATTCAATACCTTATATTAATTTATGCCTTAATATATCTTGCACTTAATTATCCCATTGGTTCTTGCACTTTGCTAAAGATTTCTTCATGGTTATTAGACTTTAGGGATTTTTATAAAATTCATCTAATACATTTTCTTCATTTTCTCCAATTGATTAACAATTATTCTCATGCTAATCTTGACCCTTTATTGGTTATTAATCTCAATTTAGGGGTTTTAAATAATAAATCTTTGATCATTTCCTTTAATTTTTCCAAGGTTATCATTTAATAAATTACTAAAATTAGAGGCAATATACTCTCTCAATTTTAATAATTATTTTACTACCTTTTAGATTTTTCATAATTTTCCTAAGTCATTTTATGCTCTACAAGGGCATTTTAGTAATTTTGGCACTCTAATTTTCAAGAGATTTTTCCCTACAAATTTGACACCACATATTCACCTATTTCTAATAGGTATTATTTATTAAAATATAATATTTCAGATAAATAATTATCCGAGTATTACAAGAGTCACATTATTCACGACTTAGGATCAAAGTAACTCCCTATCCTTGTTCTTCACGACGATTTAAATGTCAAATATAATATAAATGTTAATTATTATGATAGATGGAATTGAAGATATTTCGTTTTTATAAAATTGCCCCAGAGAATGTCGAGAAAACTAAATGCTTTAAGCTCCCTGAAAGCAGCTGAGTAAGAAATTATGGACCAATCAGAGTTTCCCGCACCACAAAGTTGTTGCATCTACAGAGTGCCACCAGAACTTCGGGAAGTGAATGAAGCAGCCTACACTCCTGTGATGGTTTCCATTGGCCCATTTCATCGTGGAAATAAAAGATTGAATTCAATGGAAGAGGTCAAATTGTGGTTCCTTTACAAATTTTTGAAGAGGACTCAAGACAGATCATTTGATGATTATGTGTGTGTCCTAGGAAATCAAGAAATCAAAATTCGACGTTGTTATTCAGAGATCATCCCAATGGACAGCGATGAATTTATAAGGATGATCTAACTGATGCTTGCTTCATGATTGAATACTTTCTTCTATGGTTAGATGAAGACCGTTGGCATCCGAAGTTATGGTCAATGCAGGATATAGATAGAGACTTGATTTTGCTTGAAAATCAGCTACCATTTTTTGTTCTTAAAGACCTATTTGACCCAACTTTTCCCAATGGCTACAATGACGGTAGACTTCCAATTGAGTTTGTTACCTATTACTATTTTTATCATGCATTCACACATAATATAGTTGCCAACCAAAAACTTCGAGAAAAGCTTACGTTCCCATATTTTGCACAACACCACCTACTGAGACTTCTTGACGGTACTCCGCAAGTGCATCACCTGTGTGATATGCTAAGAATCTGTTATGTACGACTTGATCAACTGTCAAGGGAACATAATCCAAGAAAACTGAAGCATGTATATAGTGAATGCAAACTACATGCTGCAGGAATTAAATTTGTGGTCAATGAAGATGAAATAAGCTTACTTAAGCTGCAATATTCAAAGGGAGTGTTGAAAATACCAAAATTCATGATAAGTGATTCCACAGAGACCCATCTTAGAAATGTGGTTGCATTCGAGCAGTGTCAATTCCCTTCGTCTAGAAGCATGACTGATTACATGGTGTTCTGGGAACATTTTATTAGAACCGAAAAGGATGTTGAAATACTTGAAGAAAAGGGAGTTATTCAGAACCTCGTAGGGGGGAATGATGCAATGGCTTCCATAATCAAAATACTAGGCAGGCATACTGGTTATATAAATTTCGATAATGTTTATATCTCTCTAGTTAAAGAATTGAACGAGTTTTGTGATAACCCATATCAGAGGTACAAAGCAATCTTAAAGCAGCCATTATACTAGGAGATGCTATACTGGAGCACTCCATGGAGGATAGCATCTGTCTTGGGAGCAATTGTGCTTCTTGTCCTCACTTTAATCCAGACAATCTCTTCTGTGATTGACTTTCTTCAGAATTAATTAGCTCCAAAGCTCTTGTAACATTCAAACCTTAATTAAATCTGTGGGCTACCATCTTTCAGTAGATGTTTGCGTGGGAAGGGATTTCTTTTGTTTCTTTCCTTTTTTTTGTTGGCCGTTTTTCAACTGGAATAAAGACTCCACTTGTAAGTCTCAATAATCATGATCCCGAGTTAATTTGTTATTGAATTTAATATATATATATTGAATTGCATGTTTCTGTGTCTCACACACTTCATTGTTATATACTCCAAGATTTGGGCATCATAATAATAAACAAATTTAGTCCATATTAAAAAAACTGCAACAGAGCCTGATTGCATTGGAGCATATGTGCTCGATCAGCTCAACGACGGGCAGATTATTTTATTTATTTTTTATTTTTGGATACAACTAGCAGATGTTTTGGCAAAGGAATTTGAATCTCTTCGGTCAATGGCCTAACGTCGTTTTTTGGGCCTAGTTAGTTAGGATTGATTCTGTCCATATTATTAGGAACCTAGGGCTTGTTTGATTGTGTCCTATCTTTTCATGTTTCTAAAATAATTTTTACATACTTTTTAAATAAGTTTTGAAAAATTTAAAAAAAAAAAAAGAAAATGTTATCATTTTGAAAACACACCCATAAAGCGAGGAAATGAATCGTGAAAAAGTTCCGGTCAAAAATGAAGAAATAATAATTTTTTATATTTACCCAATTACCCATAAATGAAACATGTTTCTCCGCCAATTCTTTAATTGTGTAGAACAAAGGGTAAAGAGATGTCACGTAAAGAGAAATTGGGTTCCTTTTTTTCTTGGTGGAAATTGGGCTAAGCCCAGTACAATGCGAACCACTAAAGTGAAGCTCTACCAAAAAAATCCTATTCCAGTTATGTCCTCAGACACAATGTCCTGTACAGCTATCGTCTCCCGTTTGTTACGATGGAGTTGGTTGTTAGCAAATGAGGAGAGTGGGGACCAGCAATTTCAGTTTGTTAGCACGTCCGTGGCTCCAGTACAGGGCACTACCTCTGCGCATTCCTTTCCTAAGACCACTACGAAGATACGGACAGCTAAGGGAAAGAAAATTGAGAGTAAGGGACGTGATTCATATGCGCCTATTAAAGGAAATGAAGGTCAGGAATTAGCAGTGTGTCAGCCACTAGGGGTAAACGCGTGGACAAAAGATCAAGGGAAATGGTGAGAGAAAAGGAAGTTGCGAATCACACTGGAGTAGACGTTGTGGCTGAAGGTTCTTTATGCGATGGAGATAAATTAGCTATAGTTATTGGGCCTAGTTGTAATGGTCCTCAAGATTGTGGCCCAAGCATCTCTATTGATCCCCCTTATGATCCAGGAGCGCCTTCTGAGGGTGTGGTAAGCAGCGACTTAGTGGAAGTTGGGCCGGTAACTATCGGGCCGTCAGTTAATGAGGCTATTGAAGCATCTTTGAATAATGAAGAGTCTGTTCTTCCTGAGACTCAAATGTCTTCATGAACCCTGTGTGCTTTCTTGTTTCCAACCTTTTCAATCTTTTTTATGAATTGTTATTTTTATTGGAACACCAGAGGGGCCTGTGGTAAGGGCCTTATTCGGAATTTAAGAGTACTTTGTAAAGGGCCCAAGCCCTCTTTAATTGCTTTAGCTAAAATTAAAATAGAAAATGTAACCCATTTACCGTGCTTGGAATCATTGGGGTTCGATGAGGTTCGGGTTATTCCTAGCTCTGGCAGATCTGGCGGGTTAGCCGTTGCCTGGGATACTTCAAGAATTATCATTAACATCATTGAGGAAGAGCGCCAATTCTTCCATCTCCACTGCAGTTCTGCGTCGTCTCCGGCTTTTTTCCTAACTACAGTGTACGCCATTCCACATTCTAATTTGCGATCTGTCTTGTGGGAGAATCTCCAACGTTTATCGCAGAGTATTTCGATTCCGTGGAGTATTATTGGAGACTTCAACGACATTCTCTCTTCCGGTGAGCGTTCCGGCGGTAGAGGTAGTAATTCTAGTCGTATGAAGTGGTTTCAAGACCGTATTAATAACTGTGGATTTGTCAGTTTGGGGTCTGTGGGTCCAAAGATGACCTGGAAAGGGCCTAAAATCGCCGGATGTACGAGGCTTTTTGAGCGCTTAGACAGAGCCTTTGCTAATGGTGCGCTGTTAGGCTCATGGCCAGATTCTTTTGTTAAGGTACTGCCTAGAACAGATTACTCTGACCATATTCCATTATTGTTATTTGTTGGTGCTAAATTGGAGGTCTCTAGAGCTAAAAAACCTTTTCTATTCGAAGCAATGTGGTTAGGTCATGATGATTTCAAAGGTTTTTAAATCGGAATTGGTCTTCTCCCTGTCCTCTGCAAGATAATTTAGAATCCTTCCGGAATGTTACTGTTGATTGGAATTGTAATGTTTTTGGTTTGGTTGAGCGGAGAAAGAATGGTATTCTAGCCCGTCTCAATGGTATTCAGAAATCGAAAGCCTATCCGTACTCTAGATTCCTTTTGGATCTTGAGTTTCAATTGCAAAAGAACTGGGTGAAGTGCTCAGATTAGAAGAAATCAAATGGTTTCAAAAGTCAAGGTCAGTATGGATTTCAAAAGGAGATCGTAATACTCACATTGGTGGAGACCAAATGCTCCTCCTATGTCGATGGCAGAATCCGCCCTCCTCCACCTCCATGGCCACCATAGCCGCCTGCGAAGATGCAGGGACACCAGAGGAGTAGGAGGAGGAGGTGGGCCCAAAGGCAAAAGGAGATGAAGAACATAAAGAAGAAGCAAGAGGAGGCAGGCAATAGTTGGAGGCTATGAAAGAGGAATGAGTTGACTCCATCTGATTTGCAGAGAAGGTTAAAAGTGGGGTAAATCAAATAGAAAGAGGAAAAAAAAATGAAATAGTGTCGTTTTGGGGGCTGTTGCAGATGAATTTTTTTTTGTAGTAAATGCAAAAATGTTATTCCTTTTATATATATATAACTATTCAACAATTAGGCCAAATTTATATATTCAGTCCAAATAAAATTTCCTCAATGCCTAACAAGTTATGGTATTTTCTAAAAATAAAAGTTCCAATATTTTCTTTAACTCTCACTGTAGAAAAGTTACTCCTATACTGAGTAATTACATGGTAAATTTTAATTATCATAAATTAATCTCTTCTAAAATATTACTTAGTTATAGAATTAAAAAAATTGAGATGTTACATGAAGAGGGAGAAGGAGGTGGTTCAGGAGGATGACGTTGTAGATTTTCTAGCAAATCTTCAGCATGACATTTCTTCTTGGGAATTGAAAGAACCAAGGAGAATGATGAAGAAATAGTATGATAACCATAAGGAAATGAGGAGTTTATGTATATTGAAAATGACAGGTTTTTAATGAGTACAAAATTTAAAATAAGATAATCTTTTAATTATCAATTTTTTGAACAAAATATTGTTTATTTAAAAATAATTAGTTGAAAATTTTAAATGTGGACCATTAAAACTGTATGTAAATGGTGCATATCTCATTGCAATAATGAGCACCGAAAATGGTTGAAATGGAATCCACTGGAGTTAATGTTACAAATTATTTAGAAGGACTTTATACTTAGGATCAAATGGAGTGCAATATTTTTTTTTTTGCTATTGCACCCAGTTCACCAGAGCTTTGTCCTGATTAGTCTGGATCGAGGTTCTGTCGGGCGCATATGCGGGGACCTCTCCCAGGGGAGTTTTTTGCATCCACAAGGACTCGAACTCGAGACCCTTACTTAAGCGGTCTTAAATGGAGTGCAATATGAATGTGTGTACGCTCGTAAAAAAATATATGTGGATTAGAGACGTGGGCCCATGAGAATAAAAAAAGGAGAATTGGCGATATAAAAAGCAGACCTGAACAATAGCATTGACGAGGGATTCGGACGACAACAGGAAAAAGAACGAGCGAAGAGAGAGAGCACAATCTTAAATTTTATAAAAAGGTATTTTAGGAAAATGAATATAATTAAACAATTTAATTACTATTCTTAATCTCTAAAATCTGATAAATATGTCCTATAATTATGATTAAAGAGAGTAATAATAATAATAACAATAATAATATTGTATGTGGCCGCCTGGGGTTATTATACACAATTAGCTAGAGTGAGGTTGGGTGCATGTGCCAGAGGCTCTTAATTAAAGAAGACTTGAGGTTGACTTCACTCCTATATAACTGCATATATAGGATAAGGCATAAAGCACTTCATCCACAAGTTTTAATAGATTGGTGCTAGCTACCTGCTCCTCTTTAATTTCCTGAACCTGAATCTATTGAACCATCAAGTTAGTAATATCTCTTTCTTTCACCCATATCATTTTATGCGTGTCTTATAATTTCTGTAATTTAACTTGTGTATGTTAGTTATGAAAGTTTTTTTGTGGTTTTTTTTTTTTTTCTGTTGTTGTATACTCCCTCCGGTCTTAATTATAAGACCTAGTTGATTTTTTTTTGAAATATTAAGGAAGCTAATTAAATTACTTTAGAGTTTTTTTTTTTATTTTTTATTTTCTTCTTCAAACTAATTAGTTTGACTAATAAACTAATATTATAATCTAAGGTTACACAACATATTTAGTAACTTATTTAGTTTCCTTAACCTCTCCAAAACAAGTCAACTAGGTCCTATAATTAGGACTGAAGGTATAAGATATAACTCATCACTTATGAAGTCTTATTAAAGATCATAATCAAAAAAATTGGTTCAAGCGGCAAGAAAAGATACACCTTTCGGGTTTCTGCTATGTCCAAGAACTAAAAATGCTGGTGTTCGGAGTCCAACAAAAGATTGATCCATTTGGCAACCCTTTAATAAGAAGAAGGTTTTTCATTTTAAACATAAGGAAAGTGATAATTACGTTCGAACTTCGACAATATACATAGCTTGTATATATAATTATACAAGCAGCAAAGATTCACTAGCTATCAGCAACTCTTCAACTTTGTGTGTTAAAATATTGGCCAAAACAACAAGGCAGCGTAATTGAAAATTTGAATAATCCTTATCATGCTGTCATTAAACATGCACTACGTGTCCAATATAATTTCCAGTGTGCACTTGCTTGAACAGACAAGTTTGTTAACACGTATTATATTTATCATCTCAGCGAAGGCTACTTAAGTTTGACTTGAAAAGTGCATAATATTTATTCAAGAAAAAAATGAAGGCGGCTAAATTAATTATATTCTTTTCTTGGCTCATTTCTTCCTCCTCTACCATGTAGCACAAAAATGAATATGAAAAGAAGAATAAATGTTACATGTATTATATGTAGATGGGTCATAATGTTTATTACATTTTTATTATAATTAACAACTAAAGTGGGGCTCAAGACGAGAGTCACATTATTCACAACTGGGGATCAGAGTAACTCCCTATGCTTTGTTTATTAATGATGATTCAATAATATAATACATAATGTCAATTACTGTACAAATGATCATTAATTTAATTTTCAGTTCGGTCCCGTTTTGTCACATAGAATGTGGAGGAAATACAGTGATTTGCATCCGCTTGACTCCCTGGAAGCTGAGTTAGAAACTATGGACAAGCTAGAGTTTCCCACGCCATCAAGTTTTTGCATCTACAGAGTGCTACCACGACTTCGGAAAATGAATGAAGCGGCATACACTCCTGTCTCAGTTTCCATTGGACCATATCACCATGGAAACAAAGGATTGGAATCAATGGAAGAGGTCAAATTATGGTTCCTCTACAAATTTTTGAAGAGGACTGAAGATAAATCAGTCAATGATTATGTTCATCTCCTTCAAGGTCAAGAAGGTAAAATTCGACGTTGTTATTCAGAGACAATTCCAATGGAGAGCGATGTATTTGTACGGATGACTCTAACTGATGCTTGCTTCATTATTGAACACTTTCTTCTATGGCATGATGAAAACTGCGGGCATTCCAATCTATCGTTAATGTGGAAAACAACAACGACAGACTTGATTTTGCTTGAAAATCAGCTACCATTTTTTGTTCTTAAAGACCTATTTGACCTAACTTTTCCCGGTGGCTACAATGATGAAATTCCGTTCGAGTTTTTTACCTTCGACTATTTGAATAGATCATTCGGGAATAAAATAGTTTCTAATGAAGAACTTCGAAATAAGTTTACGTTTCAATATTTTGTACAACACAACCTAGCTCCACAAGTGCATCACTTGACTCATATGCTAAGAATGTTTTTTGTGCGAAAAGACGATCAAGGACCAAGGGAAAGTACTGGCAGAAACATGAAGCCTGTATACAATGTAAGCAAACTATATGATGCAGGAATTAAATTTGAGGTCAATGAAGATGGAATAAGCATACTTAAGCTGAAATTTTCAAAGGGAGTGTTGAAAATACCAAAAATCATGATATGCGATATCACAGAGGTCGCACTTAGAAATGCGGTTGCATTTGAGCAGTATAACTTTCCTTGCTCAAAAAGCATGACTCATTACATATTTCTCTTGGGATATCTTATCAGAACAGAAAAAGATGTCGAAATACTCGCTGAAAAGGGAATCATACAGAACATCATGGGAGAGAATGATGCGGTGGCTTCCATGACCAAGAGACTGGGCTGGGAAACTAGCTACAGACATTTCAATGAAGATTATACCACACTATTTGAAGAATTGAATAATTTTGTGATAGTTCATATCACAAGTACAAAGCAATCTTCAAGCAACAATACTGGAGCACTCCATGGAGAATAGCATCTTTCTTAGGAGCAACTCTGCTTCTTTTGCTCACTTTGACCCAAACTATAACTTCTGTCTATGCCTTATATCAGAAATAGCTCCAAAGCTATTGTAAGACTCAAGCCTTCATGAAATCTGTGGACTATTCTCTTTCTCTAGATCGCTACTTCAGCGACTTAGTTTCTTTTAGTAAGATTGTTCATTTGTTTTTCTAAGTATTTTTTTCCCCTTCTTCTTTAAGTGGGGTGTTAGCTGCTTGTAGGATTTTCTAAGTGTTTTATTGGCTTCGGTTATTGATGTCTGTAATGTTTTGTTGTTACTAATAAAATTGTCTGTTTGGGCAAAAACGAAAAAAAACTCTACTGCAGCGGATGTTTGGGTGGGAAAGGATTTCTTTTTCTCTTTCCCTTTACTTTCTATTGGAATAAAGACTTGACTTGTAAGTGTGTAAAGTCATGATGCCTAATTAATAAGGGTTTTGAGTTTATTAGATACTATCATCTTCTTTTCTAAAGTAATTAATGTCCGTCTCTATCTCCCAGTTGAGAGTGTCCTTTTTAAAATTTGAGTTTTCTTAATGTTTTTTATAAGAATCAGATAGATGAGAGTTTTCTAACCATTTAATGAGGGGTTTTTTTTTTTTTTTCAATTTTTGACAATCATTGATTATATATATTACATTCACTGAAATGTTGATGATACTTATATTTTAAGTTCTTATCTTCTTGAAGCAATATGCTTTCTCTCATAACATTTGTAATTTTTCTTCTTGTCATTCCTCTGTAATACTTTAATTGCATTTAATATATCATTTTGTCCTTTTATTAAAAAATGCATTTCTTTACATATTTTAGTCAAAATAAAATTAAGTTTTTGTGGGGAGTGGTCCATATTTTAGGATCACTACATCATTAATTAAAAGAATGACCACACATCCATCTGAACATCCTTATCTCAACTACTCCCATTTTATGTTCATATTATCCTCTTTAAAGCCCAACATTCACTACTATATAGTATTGCTTATTTTATAGTACTGCAATAAAACTTTCCTTTTACCTTATTAGGTACTTTCCCAATCACAAATAAATCCAATAGTTTTTCTCTATTTATACCGCAATGCCTAAAAACTATGACTAACATCTCCATCAATTTCACCATCTTCTTGTATAATTGATCCCAAATATCTAAACTTTGTCATTTGTTGAATAACTTCCTCTCCCAATCCAACCTCCACACACTACAAAAAATAGGTCATTACCGACGGAAATTATCAACGGAATTCCATCGATAAAAGTGTCTCCAGAGGAAATTACCTTCAATAATATGTTTCCTACAGAATTTCTGTCTGTCACCGAAAAAAGCGTAACAAATCCGTGTTCAGACGGAATGCTGCATCGCAAAGTTGCAATAGATTCCGTGGGCAATTTGCCACGGATTTACCGATGGGATTTACAGAGGCAATGTGCTCTAAGATGCAAGGCAGAACATGAAGGAGAAAAATCATTTTTATTCTTCTGAAACTAATGTGTCCTCGGATATCATGTAGAAGTTCTTTAAAACATTTTTCAGATGCTTTAAAATACAAAACCACATTCATTCGTTCTCTATCATTTTCACTTTGGAAGAATGCAGCAGGATATAATGGTGTCTCTAGGTCAAAATCAAAGTGGAATTGAGCAAAATGGAATTGATGAACCTGCCAAAGGTTTTTGTTTTAGTGCCTCTGCAGAATCTGAGACAGAGGAAGAGGCATGAATGAGTTCCACGCTTACAAGCATTAGTTGTAGATAGAATCAGCAGATTAAGCATCTATGAACTGACATGTACATAATCAATGAAGCTCAACAAAGTACAGTTCAGCAAATAGAAATAACAGCACTGGTTTCCTTTTATTTCTTCATTCGTCTTATATTTTTGTCATGGTGCCCAGAGCAAGTCAAGAGGCTCATGTATAAGTGAATAGTAGCTTGCACAAAACGTGAAAATTGCAAGAAAACAATTATATCATGAATAATATGGTTTATGTGTGTGCGTGTGAAATTAGAAGGTAATTCACATGTACGGGTACCATTATAAGTCCATCTTGTTGGTGCACAGCCAGAAAACCACATTTCACAGTTCACAGAGATTATCAGTACTGACTTGAAACTAAAATCAAATTATAGGATTCAAAATAAATCAATCTCAGACAAGACACAATTTCTATATACCTCACTCTTCCTTGTGCGTGCTTACAGATAGAGAACACTTAATCTCATTCTGCCTTATTTAACTTCCCACACAGAAACTCAGCTGGGATTTGTAAATCGATCAAGAGAACTAGTCTACTTGGTTCATGGAGTTCCCAAACATATAATACCAGATCCCACGGTTTCCTGGCTTCCTTTTCACCAAGCATATGTCCTAGGCCGTGCAGCAAAGAGAAGCACCCTAAGTACCGGTATTGCAACTTGCATATTTAAAGAAGAAGGCATTTGACGAATGATTTAAATGAACCCTAATCAAAAAGAGCTAAATAGATAGAGATAGATACTGCTATGACAGGGCCAATTTTAACAATGCAAAAAACGACGCCAATCAAGCCCAAACTCTGAGAAGGTTAAGCTTGGGGCTTTGGAAGAAGCAAATTGAACTCGGAGAAGTAGATCGAAGTCGGAGCAGGTGAAACTTCAGGTTTTGGGAGCAGCAGATCGAACTCAGAGAAGGTGGATATTGGGTTTTGGGACGATAAGCCGACGTATCTTAGGTCGGAGAAGGTGAATGGTCGAATTTCTGTGGAGGCAGCGGCCTTGAAAGCAGGGACGGACCCATGAATTTTACTTACAGGGGACGAAAATAAAAAATGTTACATCATAAATAAAAGTATTAAAAAAAAGATAAAGACCTAATATACAAAAAATTGAAAGAAATATATTATAAAAATTAAGTTTATTTCACTTGACTCTTACTCTACATGTTTTCATATTATTAAAATAATCTATGATTAAATCCGTACTAAAACTCAAAACAATTTCTTTTTCAATATATATAATCAAAAAATCATCAAGAAAACGGATTGAAATTAAATATTAGTCATCATCAATATTCTCATAACCATCTGTTAGCAAAACTCAAAACTTGTCCAAAATACTAACCCTAAAATATTTTTTAATCAATATAAAAGTAGTATCATTAGAAAGATACAATCATATACAATAAATTACATGAAGGAAATTTAATGAAAAAGAAATTATTTTAAGTACATTATTAATTCTCAAAATTTATCGTAAGCAATTGAAAAAATGCCGACGAGCCGCTAGCGAGAGGAAGAAGAGATATAATGGCAATTTTCGAAAATAAAACAAGTAAGGTTGAGAATATATATTAAAGGTTGGCAAACCTGTGAATATATATGAAAGAAAACGGTTCGTGAAAGCAAGCCACCCCACCTCATTGAATATATATGAAAGCAAACATGTTTATATACATATTTTTTAAAAAAAATTTAGGGGGGCCGGGGGCCACCGCTGGCCCCCCCTGTGTCTGTCTATGCTTGAAAGGTTAACGAAGGCGGATCAAGATTTTAATCTAACTTTAATATCCCAAATTTATAGTCTTTTCTTCAATAAATGTCCCTATTCATTGCCATTAATACAGAGTTTTTATCAATAGAGTTAATTTTTTCAATTTTCATAAATTAGTATTATAGATCATGCAATGATGCAACCCTTCCATAACTTATAATTTTTTTTATTTTTTAATTATAAAATAACTTCATGATTATAAACAATGTGCTAGTTTGGTAGTTATTATTCCTTCTATATATATTTATAAAACAGCTACCTAACTAATTAGGTAGATTAAGGAATTTAGACAAATTTTTTAATTAACAAATATGACCCAATCTCTCTAAAATATCCATATGTAATAGTATATTATATATCAATTTATAAGTTAATTAAGTTAGTGTGTGTAAAAATGATAAATATGAGAGATAAAGTGAATTAAAGTATTATATTTAAGGTCAAACTCAATCTATAATCTATAACTAGTGCCTTTGTTTTTGATTCAACCATTGGGGGTGTCTGATCAATAACATCGAGTTGAAGCAAAATTAAAGATGGATTTCTATATTAATTCTTAAGAATTGAAGAAAATCCTACGTCATTGATTTTTTTTCAAAAGAAAATTATATTTTCCTTATAATAACTAAAGAAAACTTTCTGAATATTCCAACAAACAAACAAAAATTAATGCGAGAAAATTGAAGAGGACGAAATTAATTATATTCTTTTCTTTCATTTCTTGGCTTATTTGTTCCTCCTCTACAATGTAGCACAAAAATGCAGAAGTGAAGAAAAATAAATGTTACATGTATTATATGTATATGGGTCATAATATTCATTAGATTTTTATTATAATAACTAAAGTGGGGCTAAAGACTGAGTGTCACATTTTTCATAACTTGGGATCAGAGTGACTCCCTATGCTTTGTTTATTAATGATGATTCAATAATACATAAAGTCATTACTGTACAAATGATCATTATTATAATTTTCAGTTCGGTCCCGTTTTGTCACATAGAATGTGGAGGAAAAAAAGTGATTTACGTCAGCTTGACTTGTTAAGCTCCCTAGAAGCTGAGTTAGAAACTATGGAAAAGTTAGAGTTTCCCTCGCCATCAAGTTATTGCATCTACGTACAGAGTGCTACCACGACTTCGGAGAACGAATGAAGCGGCATACACTCCTGTCTCAGTTTCCATTGGACCATATCACCAAGGAAACAAAGGATTGGAATCAATGGAAGAGGTCAAATTATGGTTCCTCTACAAATTTTTGAAGAGGACTGAAGATAAATCAGTCAATGATTATGTTCATCTCCTTCAAGGTCAAGAAGGTAAAATTCGACGTTGTTATTCAGAGACAATTCCAATGGAGAGCGATGTATTTGTACGGATGACTCTAACTGATGCTTGCTTCATTATTGAATACTTTCTTCTACAGCATGATGAAAGCCGCTGGCATTCCAATCTATCGTTAATGTGGGATATAACAACGCCGGACTTGATTTTGCTTGAAAATCAGTTACCATTTTTTGTTCTTAAAGACCTTTTTGACCTAACTTTTCCTGATGGCTACAATAATGAACGTCTATTCGAGTTTTTTTATCTCTCACCTAAGTGTGCTGCTCGTCCTTCTCTTCGGCCCTCGGTCCTCCCGACCCTGAAGCTATGTTAAGAGCTGAGGCCCAACGCGCACCGGACCTCAGGTAACGGTTAACCTCATGTTTATATACACAGTATATGGATTACAGATATTCACAACATTAACAGCATATGAGCACACAACACAAGTATCAAACAAACAAGCGTATCCCGACAGCACATAGGCCCCCTACAAGCGTATCCCGACAGCACATAGGCCCCCTACAAGCATATCCTGACAGCACATAGGCCCCCCACAAGCGTATCCCGATCAACAGTACATAGACATACAACAGAGCTATCAGCTACCACATATAATACACATAACACATATACGCATACAATAAACACCAAAGTTAGTGTTACTAGTACGTAAATGTACGTACACCAATAGTACATAAACACACAACATACATAAAGTAATCATCTATCACATATATGTTGGAAATTATGCCCTAAGGCAAGTCATTGTACTTATCAACGATCCCCATATGAATTGGGTAGTCGCAATGTCTTGCTAGAGGCCACTTGCGACTTGTGGGCTGGTACAGTATTGGCCCGCTGCCAATCTCATGTGGGCCTACAGGGTCGCACACAAGAATGGCCCAACACGAGCAAGAGTGTCCAGATTCATTGAATCTTAAATGTGTTTAAGATTTAATGAATACTTATTTAATCTAGGATATGTGTGTGTATATATGCATATATAAATATATTAAATTCGAAAATAATAATGATATTATTTATTGACAATAATATTATTATATATAGTATTTAATTTATTTGATAAATTAAATAACTATAATAAATTGAGATATTGTATCTGAGATTTAATTTTCCAATAAAGATATTGCATATCAGATTTAATTTGAACTGAGATATCGGATCTCATTTTAAATTAAATGTAATGATATCATATCTTGATTTAATATATATTAAATTCGAAAATAATAATGATATTATTTATTGATAATAATATTATTATATATAGTATTTAATTTATTTGATAAATTAAATAACTATAATAAATTGAGATATTGTATCTCGATTTATTTTTCGAATAAAGATATTGCATATCGATTTAATTTGAACGAGATATCGGATCTCATTTTAAATATAATGATATCATATCTTGATTTAATTTATAAATATAAATTAAATCTAAAGGCTTTTAATTTTGGATTAAATAAATAGATTAGATTAGATCTATCGATAGATTTAATTAATATTTTTTAATCCAAATTCAAAAATTGGTTTTGAATAAAATACGCCTACTAGGTTTAGAAAAACCTACGGGACATTCTGTCGAGCGTATTAGAAAGCCGCGAAAAACCCTAGAAAGAAAAAGAGAGAGATGCAAAAATACTGAGGCGCTAGCACGCTGCCGTCAGTGTTGGAGGCCGTTCGTGTGGATACCGGTAGAGGAAGGCGATTCTAAAGAGTCGGCCGCCGATCGAGAAGGTAGCCCACCAGTTCAAATTGTTCTGCAAAGGTACGATTCGGAAACCCTAAACCTTGATTTAAACGCCGTTGAGCGATCCGCCTAAGGGATCCGTAATTTTTTTTACTCCGCTGCGTGTACGGATCTAAACAGTGGCATCAGAGCCAACTCAACCGTGCGTTTAAATTAGGTTTTACGCGTGTTTATATATATGATATATATGCTAAAACTGATATTTGTATGCGTTTGAATTACAAAACTCGCGTTAGGGTTTCTACGGATAGCTAGTCGGATATGGCGGCAGTTCTCGGGTTGTTCAGATCGGACCGTGTAGGCGATTCGCGTGGATCTCAAACGTTCGATCCGATGTCGATCAGTACGTTAGGGTTTGAAATTTTCGGAAAAAAAATCACATTTTTTTTTGGAAATTATTTTCGAAAAAAAAAACACGTTTTTTTTAGGAAATTATTTTCGAAAACATGAAGTTATTTTGATCATGTAGGGATCCCGGCTGATTGTCAGTAGCGCGAGATTTTAAATCATGAATATAAATTAGAGAATTTATATCATGACAACTTTAACCATAATATTTTATTGCATAACTGTATGAATTAAATATATGGTGTGATTTAACTTGTTTGGGTATGGTGAACAATATGGCTCTAGAATTTACAAGTGTTGTATTTTTTTTTTTTAAATATGGCATGCTATGTTGAAACGAGGTTTCTCATGAAGTATTTTTCTTTAATTTTATCTAGAGAAGTCCTCTCATTGGCTTGAGAGGATTCTAGGTTAGGTGAGCCATGTTGTGTCGCAGTCCTTGATTATGTTTTGGATTTGATCATTGCATAATTAATTTAGAATTTTTAATTATGGTTTGATGTGATCACTCATAATTAATTTAGAATTTTAATTATGGTTTGATTAGATCACTCATAATTAATTTAGAATTTTAATTATGTTTTGATTAGATCACTCATAATTAATTTAGAATTTTTAATTATGGATTGATTAGATCACTCATAATTAATTTAGAATTTTAATTATGTTTTGATTAGATCACTCATAATTAATTTAGAATTTTAATTATGATTTGATTAGATCACTCATAATCAATTTAGAGTTTTAATTATGTTTTGATTAGATCACTCATAATTAATTTAGATATTATATGAGATACAATAGTGATTGCATTCATATAAGTATAATTAATAGGATTAATCTAATTATACCCTCTAAATAAAATCTAAAGTCATAATGCCACCAATAAATGAATACTTGTCAAAACCTAGATCGCCCATTTGTATGTTCCACCAAAGTGGATGCATCTGAGTTATCTTCGTGAGACAAGAGTGAGTAATGGTGATACTCAATATTCATTATTGTCCTGACTTAATTGAGATTATCAAAACGGTTTTGTATCTCAAGGCATTAGATGGGATTAAACATGCTACGTCATATGATGATTGAATCCCATAAAGATCTAACAGTTACATATGATGTAATTGGCAAGGGGTTTGCCTACCTAAATAACTTAATTTAAGCGTCCTGCCAAAGCGGACTTAAATTTAAGCCAAATATGGATCTTAGCCCACTAATTATAATGAGGGTTCTTAATTCAGTGAGATATTATTAATTAAACTTTGCATATCTTTAGTTGTAGAATCAGGTAGTCTAGTAATACTTCAACACCATCAATGCGATCAGTCCTTAAGAAGGACGAACTCGATGAGACAAACTTTCTTGACATGTTTGGGAACTTAAGCGTTGACCCTAAACACGAAAGAAAAGAGTATCTCATCAATCAACCCATTCTGACGAGCTGCATTGCTGATCCAAGAGCTCTGACTAATGCTTATACGAAGCATAAGGATGACTCTGTGGATACAAATGCCTGATGCTTGCCACTATGCTTCTAGACCTCAATAGAGATCTAGAACATGTGGAGGCCTGCAGGATGATTGTTCATCCTACGAGAAATGTTCCAATGAATGAGCAAGGCAAGAGAGGTATGAGACCACAAAGGCCTTTCATTCCCGCAAGGTGGTGAGGGTGCATCGAGTTAGTCCTCATGTTTTGAAGATAAGGGCTACATTGATCACCTTGAGAGGCTTGGATTCCCATGTCCAAGGAGTTAGTTAAAGATGTGATCTTGAACTCACTCCCAGGAAGTTATGATAACTTTGTCATGGATTACAACATGGAGGAATCAATTTCTGAACTGCATGAGACGCTCAAAATTGCTAAGCTGAGCCTTAGAGAGGCCTAGTTCTATTTTGTCCATTCAGAAAGGAAGGGGTATGGAACCGAAAGCCAAGAAGGCAAAACCTCCGAAGGATAGAGTCAGCTTCTATTACAATGAACTTGGTCATTTGAAAAGAAATTGCAAACTCTACCTCGAAGATCTGGACAAGAACAAGAAGGATAGCGGGGCTATCGCTTCAAGTATCTATGTCATAGATATTCGTTTTCTACTTCCTCAACATGGGTATTGGATACTACATGTGGATCTCACATTTGAATAAATGTAGGATCTCAAGGACAGTAGAAAATTGAATGGACATATCTATGACATAACTAGTAAAGGTTCAAGTCAAATGATTTGAATCCAACCTATCTATGGCATTGTCGTCTAGGCCATATAAATGAGAAACGAATTTCGAAACTCCATAAAGATGGATTTCTTAACTCATTTGATTTTGAATCAATTGATACATGCGAGTCTTATTTATTGGGAAAGATGACAAATGCACCTTTTTGGACACGGTGAGAGAGCCACCAATTTATTGGGCCTCATACATATTGATGTGTGTGGACTAATGAATACATCTGCCAGAGGAGGTCATTTGTACTTCATTACATTTATAGACGATTTCAGTAGATATAGATATATCTATTTAATGAAACATAAGTCGGAATCTTTTGAAATGTTCAAAATATTCCAAAATGAAGTGCAAAATCAACTTGGCAAAACAATTAAGACACTTCGATCTGATCGGGGTGGAGAAGGTGACCTTTACATGCCCCTTTGGGACATATGCTTACCGAAGGATGCCTTTTGGCCTCTGCAATGCACCTAGCACCTTTCAGCGTTATATGGGTCTGATTTTGATGCATGCTTAGCTAATTTGTCTAGAGTCTTGCATAGGTGCATTGAGTCTAATCTTGTGTTGAATTATGAAAAGTGTCACTTTATGGTTGAGTCGGGTATAGTCTTGGGACACATAGTGTCTAGGAAAGGGATTGAGGTAGACCCTGTTAAGATAGATGTAATTACTGCTTTGCCTTACCCCGCTTCTGTGCGGGAAGTTTGCTCATTTCTTGGTCATGCAGGTTTCTATCGGCGTTTCATTCGGGATTTCAGCAAGACTGCTCGGCCCTTGTCCAACCTTTTACATAAGGATATTGACTTTTTATTTGATGACCAATGCAAGGCAGCCTTCGATCTCTTGAAGCGTTGCCTCACCACAACCCCAGTGATCTAGCCCCCTGATTGGTACCTCCCCTTCGAGTTGATGTGCGATGCTTCCAACTATGCGGTGGGTGCTATCTTGGCACAACAGGTTGAGAAAGCCTCTCATGTCATTGCATATGCTTCCACGATTTTGGATCCTGCCCAGTCTAATTATACTACTACTGAAAAGGAGTTGTTGGCTATTGTATTTGCTTTTGATATGTTTAGGTCATATCTGCTAGCTAGTAGAGTAATTATTTTCTATGACCATGCTGCTTTAAAGTTCCTGTTGAGAAAGGCAGATGCTAAGCCACGACTAATCCGATAGATGTTATTGCTCCAAGAATTTGATGTAGAGATTCGAGACAGAAGTGGAGCACAAAACTGGGTAGCTGACCACTTGAGTTGCATAACTCATTCTCCCTCTCACCCCTCTTCTATTTGGGATGATTTCCCTGATGAGCAACTTCTACAGCTGCAAGGTGAGATCCCATGGTATGTTGATCTGGTTAACTACTTAGTAGCTGGTCTTTTTCCTGTAGACTCTACTAGGGCCCAAACCCTAAAATTGAAAAGTGAGTCTAAATATTATGTTTGGGATGACCCTTATCTATGGAAGTTTTGTAGTGACCAGGTAGTTAGGAGATGTGTGCTTGATCATGAATTTCACTCCATTTTGCATTTTTCTCATGCTTCTGCGTGTGGTGGTCACTTTGGACCCGAAAGAACTACTAGGAAAGTGTTAGAATGTGGTTTATTTTGGCTTTCCCTGTTTCATGATGCCCATATGTTTTGCAAGTCATGTGATAACTGTCAGAGGGCAAGGAGTATTTCCCGTAGGCATGAGATGCCCCAGAACCCTATACTGTTTTGTGAGATATTTGATGTTTGGGGTATTGATTTTATGGGTCTATTTCTTGCTTCATATGGTTATACTTACATACTGCTGGCTGTTGATTATGTCTCAAAATGGGTTGAGGTGAAAGCCACCCGGACTAACGATTCTTCTGTGGTGGTGGATTTTGTTAGGTCTAATATTTTCTGTAGGTTTGGCATTCCTAGAGCTATTATGAATGACCAGGGTTCCCATTTTTGCCACCGAAGCATGGGTGCCTTGTTATGCAAGTATGGAGTGCTTCACAAGGTCTCCACAGCATGCCATCCTCAGACCAACGGTCAAGCTGAAGTCTCAAATAGAGAGATTATGCAAATCCTTCAGAAGACTGTTAACTCTACCCGAAAAGATTGGAGTAAGCGATTGGATGATGCTTTGTAGGCATATCGCACTGCCTACAAGACCCCGATTGGTATGTCATTAAGTATTTCTTGCTTCATATGGTAAGGCATGTCATCTTCTAGTTGAGTTGGAGCATCAAGCCTATTGGGCCATTAAGTAGTGTAACATGGATTTGGCTAAGTCTGGGATAGATGGAACGAAAGTTTCAGTTACAAGTGTTAGATGAGCTTAGATTGGATGCCTATGAGAGTTCACGGTTGTACAAGGAAAAGACTAAGGCATTCCATGATAAGCATATTATGAGGAAAGAATTTTATGTGGGCCAGAAAGTTCTTCTGTTTAACTCCTGTCTGAAGTTTATGCCTGGTAAGCTTCAATCTAGATGGGATGGCCCTTTTGTGATCACTAACATATTTCCATTTGGTGCTGTTGAGCTATGTGACCCAACCACAAGACAAACCTTCAAGGTAAATGGGCATCGCCTCAAGCAATTTCATGAGGGATCCCAGTAGCAGCCTGAGGAAGCAGAAATTCTCCTCATTGATGCCACTTATTCTCCATAAACCCTTGGGGAGTATTGTTCTTTCTTCTCCCTCTTTCTTTTATCTATTTTCATTTTTCCACTTTGCTGTTTGAAAATAAATACAGTCTCTCTTTCTATGATTGCTACATATTATGAACTTGGACATTTTGGTTTTAATGGATCATTCTGTTTGGTCTACAATTCTTGACTCTTCGATTACATGTCTTGGTAGTTGATTTGGTGATGTTGATTGCTTAAGTTGGTATTGACCTTGTGAGGTTTTGAGCCTGCATGAATGGAATTCATCTCTTACCATTCTTTCTTTCATGTGTGCATCTGCTCATGATCTGTGTTCTCTAGAACTTGCTCCTTTTTCTTTTTGAAACTACTTTTTCACTTATGTGTATAAATATGATGGAAGCTTGATTTCTTTCTTTTATTTTCCCCACTTTGGCCAAATAGCTTTCCCTTGCATTATGTTCCCTTTGCTAGCCCCTTTGTGCCTTTTTGACCCATTCTCTTCTAAGCCACATTACAAGCCTACACGTAAAACTATTTTATTCCCCACCTTGGAAATTTATTGAGCATTGCATTGGTTTCACCTTGGTTTTGTGTTTAAGTGTAGGGGTTGCTCAGGAGTGCAATAGTTTAAGAGTGGGGGGAGATATTTGATTTTGTCATTGTGATTAAAAAAAGAAAGAAAGAAAGAAAAGAAAAGAAAATACTTAGAAAGAAAGAAAAGCAGAAAAAGAGACAAGAAAAGAAAGAAAGAAAAACATGCATAGAAAGAAAGGAGATATATGGAAAAAAAAGTTTCCATACATAAAGAATGATTGTGTTAATTAGTGCTCTTTTTAATTTCTTGGGTGCTTAGCCTCTCATTCCATACTATTACCTACCTTCACCCTAACCCCATTACAACCTTTAATAATAAGCTCTCTTGATTTGTGCATGCGTGTGTTATGAGTAGTGGAGACATATAAATTGAGCAAGCTTATGGTATAACAATTTTCTTGAGTAGAAATTGAGTGATACACTGATTTACCTTATACACTTGAAAGATTGATTGAGGGCATCCTTTGAGAGATCATCTTTTACGGTTAGCATTATTGATTGAGATTGTCATGATTTGTAATTTGAGATGAAAGGATTTTGGTCTTGAATGATTGGAATTTTGAAGCTTTGTGTCCCTTATTCAATTTTTGCATTGTTAGCAATTGTTAGAAAAGAAGATAATTTCCTTTTAGTCTTTTTCTTTGAATTTTGCTCAGGAGTGCAAAAAGATAAGTGTGGGTAATTTGATAATTGAATATTTCATACACTTATTTTTATCTCATGATTAATAATTTAGGACTCTTTATTTAATAAATAATGGCTTTTATACTTATTTGGGCTTTGGGCCTTTAATTAGATTTTAGCCATTTTTAATGATAAATTTTCAGTTTTACATTGCTTCACTATTTTCACCATAACTCTTGAACCAGACATCGGATTTGCCTCATTCTTGTCTCATTGTTCAGATGATTCAGAGAGCTACAATTTTTATGCAGACTTGAAGGGAAAATTCGGACAAGAGGGCGGTCAATTTTGGAGCCGAAGAAAGATGTATATTACTGGATATTTATTGGGCCTGAATTTTGTATTAAAAAAACCATTTGTTATTTATTTCATTTTGGGCCTTTGTGTAGCCCTAGCCCATTTCCATTTTAGGTTAACTTTAAGTTAGGAAGCATCCACAAACAACTTATGTCATTACATTTTTACATATTTTCGGATTAAACACAAAAGTTTCATTTTCTCTGCAATGTTCTTCGCGTTCTTCGTCTGTTCTTCATTTTTTCCAGCCATGCTTGGCTAAACTTCTGTGATTAGCCCACGGATTGAGGATTCCACTATCCAGAGGACTCGTTCTTAATGGTAACAAATTCATTTTTGTTTTGTAATTTCGGATTCGATTTACTTTCGGATTGGGTGTTAGATTTAACGCCCAAATTGAGAAATCCCAAGGATTCAGTTCAAACTAGGTTCAAGTGCTTGCTGTGCGATTGCACAGTGACACGCCACTGTTCGGATAAATGCTAGGCAATTGTCTAGTTGAGGGATTTTCTGGACGAACTAGAGATTTCAGTTCGTCCATAATCAATTGCGAATTCTTTTTAAAATCTGTTTTCGTCCGAGGAAGGAAAGTGGTGGAATTCGAAATCCTGGGTTGATCTTCTGTTTATCTGTTTAATGTGTTTCATTTCATTTTGTTTCTATTATTTTGTTTTTAATCTGTTTGAACCAAACCTCCCCCCCATTTTTACTGTTCTGTTTCGTTGTTACTGAATTAAACCCACTGCGAATTCGTTGGGAAAACGATCCAGGTTTCCATTATACTGCAAAATTATAGTGATCCTAGTTATGTTGGGAGATCACGGCAAATCTCTTTCAATCCTCTACAAAGGAAAAATAAAAAACTCAGCATCAACTCATGGGCATAAGTCCAGAATTCAAGCGTGAACATTCATTGCCCTTTGGAAAACAAAACTTTCCAATTTTCCTGACCAAATTTGAAAACCCATAACTTTCAATTTACAAATCCAATTAATGTTTTCTTGGACTTATTATAAAGCTTAGTATGTGTACTAAATGTCCACTAAATTTCATGGTTAGAGGAGGTCATTTGCCTTGGTTTTACCTCACATAAAATCAGTGCTCTAGTTTCTAAAATCTCATTTTCAGTTAAATAGGACAACACCCCTCTTCAAAAGTCCCATACTCGAGTTGGTCACTTATTGACTTGAGTTTGCTCCCATTTTCAAAATAATCTTCAAAGCTCCAATCGCGACATTCTTCTCTGGAAGAACTAAACTCGAGTTTGAGTTTGGTAACTCGAGTTTAGATCCTGAAGAAAAGTTGCAAACTCCAGTTTGCTTAAATAAACTCGAGTTTGTGTCGCTCAGTGTGAAAATCACTTTCCTCAATTTTGCAAAATCTTCATGAACGATCTAGATACTTCTTATCATCACTCATTACTATTTTTAACTATATTTAATCAATTTGTTAGTAAGATCCAGATGATTAAGAGTGTATTAGAATAAGGATTTACCATAAAGCAAAAGGTGATGTCAGCACATTTATCGCAAGTCCAGAAAACCTTGCACTCTTTTGGATAATCATTCCTTGAACGACGCAAAGGTTTAGATGTTTTCTTTCCCTATCAAGAAGCTGCTCTTCCAATAGATTTATTTTCAAGGGATGTCAACCAAAAACAGCTGAGCACCTAGATTAACACAAAGTAGAGAGAGAAAGGACCAAGCCTCAACCTAACAGCTAGGTTATTGATTCCAACAGTCATATTAATGAATCAAATGATCATTTAATGCTTCCTTCATATATAAGCTGAAGCATTCAAGTCTCTACAACAACCAACTTACGGTAAACAAAAAGCATTCAAGTGTTCATTTGCATTTAGTGTTTTTACCTACTTGTAAAGTATCTTTTGATACATTGTACTTCAGTGCTTATTCTATCTGCTCTTTTAGAGAGTATATCATTGAATATCATTTTTTTGTAAGAATCTCAAGTCGTGGGACTTGGAGATTGGGTTTATTAGTTTACAACTTGTAAGGGGGAGTGTATCTCAGTGAGAGGATAACTTTCGAGTGCAGAGTGTTAACTGGCTTTGAGAGTTAGTAAAAATCATAGTGTCTGGGGACTGGACGTAGGTCAAGAATTAAGACCGAACCAGTATAAATCCTGTTGTGTCATTCTTCTCGACTCTTCCTCTGTTTGACCCTGTTTTGCTGGTTGTGTTTGGTATTTTAAAAAGAAATTTTAAAATCCCCAATTCACCCCCTCTTGGTGATTTGCTCCATTTACACAGTAGTCATAAATGACTGATGGTATAAAAGCTCTGAGCATTCAATCGAATTTATTGTGATTTACCTTTTTATTCATTTCACTTAGTAGCTTCGGAAATTTGTACTTCGGTTATTATTTCTATCTACTCTTTGAGAGAGTTTAAACATTTGATTGATTATTTGTTTAATCTCAAGGTTGAGGGACCTTGAGTGTGGGTGTATGATTACAACTTGTAAGGGGGAGTGAATCCTAGTATGAGAGGATTTTTTCGAGTGCAGAGTGTGTAATCGTTATTATTTGAGAGATAGTGAAAATCCTAGAGGGTCTGGGGACTGGACATAGGTCAAGAGTTGGACCAAACTAGTTCAAATCCTCTGTGTTCATATCCTCTTTACTTTCTGTTCTGTCTCTTTTTCCAGAGTTCATTATGTTCATCAGTTCATTCGGAAAAAGAATTTGAAATCACCCTATTCACCCCCTCTAGGTGATATTCCTCTTTCATTTGATATCAAAGCAAGGTCTTCTCTAAAGAACTTAACATATTGAGAAGTATCATGGATAGAATATTTCCTGACAGAGCCTCTATCAATCGACCACTTGGTTTCAACGACGAACATTATTCATTATGGAAAGCACAGTTCAGAGTGTTTGTTTTGGCAACTGAATATGGTGGGTCTTTGGCAAGTGATTAAGAATGGTGATTATGTCCCAACAAAAAGAGAAGGAGAAATTCATGTCCCGAGGACTGAATCCAAGTTCAATGAAAATGACAGAAGGCAGATTACTCTCAACAGTAAAGCTGTCTTGATGCTCCAAAGTGTGCTTAGTCAAAAGGAATACTTCCGCATATGTAACCTGTCAAGCGCAAAAGAAATATGGAAAGCTTCGGAAATAGCTTATGAAGGAACCTTTGGTATAAAAGGAAATCGGATCAACACATTAACGACTGAATATGATCTTCTTCGTATGAAGTCTGGAGAATTCATAGGAGAGTTTCAACTTCGTTTTACTCATATAATAAACCAGTTATTGGCCTTGGGTAAAACTTATGAGCAGATCTCTCAAGTTAGAAAAATCCTGAGTTTCTTGACAAAGGAATGGGAAACCAAAGTCACAGCGGGAATCAATGACATCAATAGCTGCATTGTTCGAAAGCCTATCCGAATATGAAGGAAAGCTGAAATTCAACAAGGGCTTAGATGAAATCAACAATAGAGGCAAAGGAGTTTCCCTCAATGTTGTGAAAGAAAAGGAACTCAAAGAGGAAGATGAAGATGAAGAGCTCGGCATGTTTGTCCATAGATTCAAGAAATTCAACAAAAAGGATCAAGGCTTCAGAAGATTCCAGAAAGAAGGTCAAAGCAACATATGCGAATTCAAAGACAAAGATTAGATTATTTGTTATGAATGCGAGAGGCCGGGCCACATCAAATTCAAATGTCCTCAACTAAAGGGCAAGTAAAAGGAGGAAAAGAAGTTCAATCATTTCAAAAAGAAGGCATATGTGTCTGCCATATGGGGAGACAGTTACTCGGACGAAGAAAGTAAAGACAAAGAATTTGCAAATGCATGTTTCGTAATAGAAGAACAAGAGCAACGTGAAAACGATGATGAGGTATATGATTTTGAACCCACTTACGATGAATTACTTTTTGAATAAAATGAGTTACATTTCAAATTTAAAAATATTGCAAAAGAACTCATAGCCTCAAAGAAGAGAATCAAGTTGCTTGAGCAACAAGTTAAAGATTCTTCTTTGATGGTTTGTGAAAATTTGGTTTGTGAAAAATGTCCTGATCTTGAGAAAAATAATTCTTATCTTACGAAAACCCTTGAGAAGTTCACCAAGGGAAGTGAAATAATGCTCAATGTAATTTTAAAAGCTCAAAGATTTACAAATGACAGATCGGGCATAGCATACAATCTTGTTTTTGATAAGAGGAAAGGGAAAACGAAAACAGGTGAAAAATCTTATTTAAAATATTTCAAAAGTCTATTCATTCTTCAAATCCCTTTGCTCATTGTATCTACTAAAACCGAAAGGGGCATATTACTTCTTCATGTTTTCATAAGAAAGAAAGAAGAGATAAACTTGTTGGTAATTATCAATGTGTACCTAAAGGAACTTTTATGTTTTCCCTAAGGCCCAAACTAACCCATTAAAAGATGGGTACCTAAGACTGATAAACAGAGTTAACGCAGCAGAGCACGACACCTGGTTTGGACAAGTTCAACGTACTGATAAACATATAAAATCCAAACAGTAAGTAAGTCCCCGAAGGGTTAGATACAGTTATCCAAAAAAAGTACTGATCAAAAGTAATAGTCATCCAAAATATAACAATACAAAAAGCGATAGGGCATCCCCAATTTCTTTAATTCTCCACATTACGCCCTACCTTCTTCAGATCTCCAACTACTACTGCCTCACCCCTATGTCTCCAAAATGGTCTAGAGTTCAAAGTTAAACCCCAAGATAACTGTCAAAAACATATACAATATGTATGTAATGCATGTAATGCAAACCACAATCAGGAAAATACAAATAAACCTGGCATGTAACACCTCCGCAGGACTGCCTAGCCAAGATAGGCCCCCGAAACCATCAACACTACGAGGCTTCAGTAGCCAAGGCGGCCAACCCTAACTACCTACCCCAAGAGGCCTCAGTAGCCACCTAAGAACACGTAGTCCAATAGGTCCTACCTACCTCATATACCTCAGACTTCAGCAGTAACTCAAGGACACACAGTCCTTCAGGCACTACAGTCCGATCCTACATGCCCTCAGACTTCAGCAGTAACCTAAGGACACACAGTCCACTAGGTACTATAGGCCGACATACCTTGGACTTCAAAATTAACCCAAGGACACACTGTCCACTAGGTACTACAGCCCAACTCCTCAATCATGATACAACACACATGTGAGAGTAACATAGAGTATGCGAGTTAACAGTTACTACCTTGTACTTCTTGAAAATAGTAAACTCCTCTTTGACGTTTGAAATATGTCCTACACGCATTACGACCCTAGATACAAAAAATATCACACTTTCAATCACATATGAAAACTTTACTTCAAGTTCCATAAATTTCGCCTAACACCAGCATTTTCCATAATCTTTAACCCAACTTCGTTGATTTTTAATACATTCTATAAAAATCAAATTGATGTGAAATAAGCGTACATGAAACCCTTAGAATGTCTAGTTTATAGGAAAAATAATTTACAAGGTCATCGGGGTTCGAATCCTTCCCTTTTCTCAGACTTAAGCCACTAGTCTGAGACAACATTCATGTTTTTGGGTCATTTTCAACATTAAAGAAATCTCGGTAGGAAAATCAAAATGACACTAAATATTATACCCAAATCATACTCAAGATGTCTAATTTCACCATATAAAATTTCAAAGCATTTGAACTTTGTTTACTATTTTAAAACCACCGATTTCCATTTGCTGCCCAAAAACTGTAAAAGTTGGCAGATTTATGTAATTTGAAAACTTAGACTTTTCAGGTTTGGAAAAAGGTGACCTTACTTTAACCTACTAAAAATCACGTTTTGGACTCAATGGAAACCTCAAAAATACCAAAATCCTACTGCAAATCCACGTTCAACATCATTGGCCATAAGCAAAATTGCTAAGTTGTCGGTTAGGTGCTTACCTTGAATTTTTGGTTGCGTATGACCTTCTCTTCCTCTTGAACCAAGACCTTCAGCTGAGCACTATCCTCCTACTCCTTGAGCTCTTCCTTGGTAGGTGGAAAATGGGCAAGTGAAGTCCTTAAATGGACCCTCTTGGTTAGGGCTATTATCCAAGATTGGTCATTATCCAATGGACAGAAGAATGCTTCAGATTTTTATATAATTCCTTGGCTTGCCCTCCAAGTCATTCTATAGTCCTTGTAAAAGACCAGGGGGTCGACGGTGTTCAATCTTCACCTTCTGACAGGTCAAGCATTTGGCCACGTAATCGGCTACATCTTTCTTCAACCCGGGCCACCAAAGTTCAGACTTCATACTCTGGTACATCTTGACCATGCCTGGATGCAGAGTGTATTTAATCTTATGAGCCTCATCCAGTATCTTCTGCCTCAATTTATCAATTGGCGGTACGTAGATCCGCTTCTTGTACCTGACCAAACCACTAGGTGATAGGTCATGGTCTTGGGTCTCACCTCGAGAGATCTTCTCACGAATCTCGATAGCCCATTCATCTTGCTTCTGAGCTTCGTCAACTTCGTCTCTCAGATCATACTCCCCTTGACTAACAAGAAGAGTTGAAAGATAGGCATCAGCTGGTGCGTGAAGACCCATGCAGATTTGAAATCTTCCAGTAATTTATGCTCTTGTATCATCATGTATGCCAACTGCACCGTCTTTCTACTAAGAGCATCAGCTACAACGTTTGCTTTACCCGGATGATACTTGATCTCCAGGTTGTAGTCTTTAATCAGCTCCATCCAGCGACGCTGTCTCATGTTGAGTTCTCGTTAATCGAACAGGTATTTCAAACTTTTTTGGTCACAGTACACTTCTACGGTTACACCATACAGGTAATGCCTCCATATCTTCAAAGCGAACACGATAGCCGCCAGCTCTAGATCGTGTGTAGGATAGTTTAACTCGTGAGGCTTCAGCTGACGAGAGGCATAAGCCACCACTCTGCCCTGCTGCATTAGGACACATCCCAATCCCTGCCCACTGGCATCACTGTAGACAACATAGGTCTCATCAAGATCGGGGATAATCAACACTGGTGCTGTAGTCAACCTCTCCTCGGACTCAAAGCTCTCCTCACAATCATCTCCCATACATAGGGTTGATTTTTCCTCGTAAGCTTTGTCAATGGTAGGGCAAGACGCGAGAAATCCCGTATGAATCTGTGGTAGTATCCCGAGACCAAGAAAACTACGGATCTCTGTCACAGTCCCTGGCCGTTTCCAGTCCAGAACAGCATCCACCTTGCCTGGATCAACTGCAACTCTGCCGCTAGATATAACATGGCCCAGAAATTTCACTTCCGGCAGCCAAAATTCGCATTTGCTCAGTTTAGCATAGAGTTGCTTATCCCTGAGTATGCCTAACACCTTTCGCAGATGTTCTTCGTGCTCTTCTTTGCTCTTAGAATAAATAAGGATGTCATCGATGAACACCACCACAATTTGGTCTAGGTGTTGTCGGAAGATACGGTTCATGTAATCCATGAATACCGCAGGTGCATTTGTCAATCCGAAGGGCATCACAAGGAATTCATAATGCCCATATCTAGTTCTGAAAGCTGTCTTGGGAATATCGCCTTCTTTAACTCGCAACTGATGGTATCCGGAACGCAAATCAATCTTAGAGAAAACAGTGAAACCAGATAACTGATCTAAAAGATCATCAATCCGGGGAAGTGGGTACTTGTTTTTGACAGTCACTTTGTTGAGTTCGCGGTAATCGATGCAGAGTCGGAAGCTTCCATCTTTCTTCTTTACAAAAAGTACTGGGGCTCCCCACGGTGATACGCTAGGTCGAATGAACCCCTTCTTCAAAAGCTCTTACAGCTGCTTCTTCAACTCCTACATTTCGTTAGGAGCCATTCGATACGACGCCTTTGATATTGACCCTGTGCCAGGCATCAAATCAATGTTGAACTCCACTTCTCGGATAGGAGGTAACTCCGTGAGATCCTCTGGAAATACATCAGGAAAATCATTCACCACAGGAATGTCCTGAAGTGAAAGGTCAGCTTTAACCGAAAAGAATACCATGTAGGCATGGCATCCCTGTTTCACGCACCGATCAACACGTAGCGGAGAGAAAGTTCGTGGCTCACTTCAACCTTATCTCCAGCAAATGATATCTCCTTCTTGCCACAGTCGATCATCGCACCGTTGGCCGTTAACCAGTTTAGACCGAGTATGACGTCGATGCCGTGAAGAGGTAGACGGATAAGATCCACTTTAGAAACTCGTCCATCTACGTTAGCAGTACAATTCATACATGCGTCAGAAGCTAAAGACTTTACACCCAACGGTGTAGATACTACTAGATCAAATGGTAATCTATAGGCATGCAATCCTAAACGACTTGCACAATCATATGAAATAAACGAAGGACTAGCACCCGAATCATACAATGCTTGTAATAGATTTCCATTGAGATAGATGGTACCTTGGACCATCTCTGGAGATTTTCTGGCCTCTGTGTTTGTCAACGCAAAGATTCGGCCAGCGCTCTGAGGTCTCGCCTCTGCAGCCTTCTCGGGGCAATCCCGGCTAATGTGTCCCGGCTTCTAGCACCTGAAGCAGACTTGTTTCCCATCACGCTTGGCTCCTAGATGGTACTTCTTGCATTTTGGACACGTTTGGGATTCCGGCTGTCTGAGACTATACTGCTGGTAGGGTCTCTTGTTCCCACCTCGGTTATTGCTCCAAGGTGCTTTCCTCTTCTGTGAGGAACCTCCGCGGTTAGACCCACCGCGGTTTGAATTGTTACCTTCCTGGCCTCAGGATTTGCGCATTTCCTTCAAGTTGCGCTCTGTCAGTCTGCAGGATCCCACAGCTTGGGCCATCTTGGGGAATTGGTGAGATACCAGCCTCGCCCTTATGTCGTATTTCAGCCCGTTCACTAGTCGGTTTGCCTTCCAGCTTTCATTCACATGATTTTTCAAATATGATGAATAGCGAGACAAGTATGTGAAACGAGCGAAATAGTCGTCGAATGACTCTTCATTTCCTTGCTGGATCTGCAGAAATTCCTCTTCCTTGATCACCTGTATCGAGGGAGGAAAATATTGTTCTTTGAATTGTTTCAGGAACATCTCCCAAGTAACAGGGCTTGGCAGGGTTGTGGAAATGCTTTTCCACCATCTATGGGCATCGCCTTCAAGCTTGTATATTGCCAGCTGTGCCTTCCAATTTCCTGGGCACTCTATGACTTCAAAGATCTTCTCTAAACTCAGAAGCCAATCCTCAGCTAACTCATTCTTTCCTCGGAAACCGAGTGGCATTAACTTGCAGAACTGGTTGACCCAGTTTTCCGTGGTCTTTTCCCTTCCTTGACGTGGAGGTGATTGGGACCTATCGGATTCCTCAGCGTTTTCCTCACGGTCTTCCTCACTTTGATTGTCATCGTCCTCATCTTCTTCTTCTTCGTCATTCTCCTCGTTTCCTTCATTGTTGCGCTCTTCCTCTTGTCTTTGTCTTTCTTGTCTTTCTGCCATTAATGCATCAATAAGAGCTCTCTGCTCTTGCAAAGTTCGTTGCATCTCCTGTATATCGTTTTGTTGGTTCAGGAGTTGATTTTGAGCAGGTTGGTCCTCTTGGTTTTGTCCAATTTCAGGTATAGCTCCAACTTGAGGCTGTCTGCCTCTACCTCGACCTCGGCCTCTGCCTCGGCCTCTTCCCCTTGGTGCACCGACACCTCTTATGATGGCCATGTCTTATTCCTTTTTCCTTTATTTAATTATGGGAAATATGTAAATATTAGAAATGACACAATGATTTGCACACTTAAAACATATATTCACATATATACATTTCATAACATTTGTACATATCAGTCGGTCTAATCCTAATACAAGTCATACTGTACAATCTCTCTTATTTTAACGTATTTTACAACCCTCTCAGAGGTGTTTAGAGATATTCCTTACACACTAAGTTAACTAACTACTATGTTCCACAGCTTCCTTCAACTGGCGCTTCCTTCTACATGTATAGTCGAACCATGCTCTTTAGGTAGCGTAGGTAGATACTAGCGTTTATCACCGGTCCTTCATCCAACAGCTCGTTGATGAACCTTGCCCAGATTTGCGTGCGGGGAAAAAAGTACTGGGTAGTCCTAATCCAATCCCCAGGTGGGTGTTGGTTGCAAACGTCAAAGTAGGTCTTTATTAGGCTTAGAAATACGAGATATCTACCTTGTATGGTTTCAGTGTATGTTCCGGCTTGATCAAAATACGTCCCTAACCGAATGGTTAGTGACAGGTTATCATCTAGGACATAATGGTAGTCATCTGGGTCGGCTACCTCATTGTCAAGGTTCTAGATGTCAGGATATTCGAAATTGTCGCCTACAGAGGAGTGGGTTGATCCGGTAGGGCTTCCTGGTTCAGGTTGGTTCTCGATCTCTAGGTAGTTCAGGTTATGACTAAGAGACTCAGGGTCAGAGTTTCCTGAAGCAGGATGATAAGATGGTTCGGGTACACTGTGATAGTGACTGGGAGTCGTGGGATCAGTGTATTCATGATCTGGATCCCAAGGGAATTACTCAGAGGGACTCTCAGGTTCTGGTTCATCTAGTTGCTCCACAGAGAAATTTGGATGTACAAGGAGATTATGGTAGTATGCTAGGACAGGGTTTTCTCGGATTGTCGGAGGTTCGGGTTCCGGTGGAGGATAGACAGGGTCAGGGTTGAGCCTTCTTCCAACCATCCCGGGTACAACGGATTTCCTAGCAGTACGCCTCCGCATGCCGTAGCAGAGAACGTAAGGGTTTTCGTTTCTGTTCATCGCTACAAATTACACCAATGGTCGTATCAGTACTCATTTTCAAAAAGTGCTCAAATTCAAAAGGCTTAAGAACCTAACTCCGTTATCCGAACAGAATGGCCAGGTAAGTGTCTACCATGGGGGCCTCACCGACTTATACGGCGATCGATTGGCACACCCACGTAGACTAGCCTTGCCTTCGGCACCAAAGCTGTTCGTGGTAACATAGTTAAATACTTGCCGAAAGATTTGCTCGATACCAAAAATGTAACATCCCGTTTTCTAAAGCGAATTTTTTTCCAATCGAGTAGAGCAATGGAGCGAAAGAGTAGCGATTTACATTCAAACAGTAACCATAGTGTAACATAGTATTGATAATACAGTTATCCTACTGCTTCAAAAGAAAGTACAAAAGAAACAGGAAACAGATTCTTCGGCTCGTGGTCTATTCCTGCTGCTTGCCTCGTTCACCGATTCGTGGTCCTCCGGACCCTGAAGCTATGGCTGAGATTCAATTCACCGCATTGAATCTCAGGTAACGGTTAACCTCATACCCAAACAATACAGTATACAGACAACAGATATTCTAGACAATACAACAGTATATCACTACATAAGCATATAGCAGATGCATGATCATTATGCCGACAAAAAATAAGCATACAACAATATGTAAAGCCCCATAAAGTAACAATGACTATAACAGCCTGCACTATTCACCAGTGCCACGATACCACTCGTGTCCTCAGCGCTAGGAAAACATAACGGCATTATAATGACATAACCCGTATGAAACTGTCTATATAACGGTCTACGAACGTATCTTTGACATATATGCATTTAAGCAGTACAAGATTTGTGTTACGATGCGCGTCAGTACCTTCGGCGCGGCGTTCGGTACTTACGGCGGAAACGTACTTTTCTACGGAAAAACGTGAAACGGACACGTCGGGCGTAACGGCGGCGGATCGAGTTTCTGATATCCTATAAGAGTAATATCACTTTCATTAGTGATTTGGCATTATAACTCGCATTTTAGGTAAAAATTACCATTTTGCCCCTATACCCCTAATTGACGGATTTCGCGACACTTCGTTACTTGGCTCCGATTTTCCAAAATTTTGCCAGAACTTCGACCCAATGATAATTTTTGAAATTATAGACTAATATAGCCCTATCATATGATATCCAATCACGCTTGAAAATTTAAAGGCTATACTAGCAGTACTACTCCAACTATTGAAAGAACTACGAAAGCTTAAAGCTCGGTACAGGAAAACTTACTCAGAGCTTCGCTGCAGATTTTCCCAGAGCACTTCTCTCTACTTTCTCTCTCTAAATTTCGGATTCTTGCTTGAGAATGGAGTGAAAAATGCAAAGGGAGGGGGGTATTTATAGATTTGGAGGTAGGATTTCGGCCGTCGGATCAACTTTGTGAGAATCGATCTGTCTTGTCCAACTATTTTTTTAACTCTGTCTAGGCCTTCTCCGGCCTGACGGAAGTTTTACGGAAAAACGTGTCGGTTTCGAAACGAAATTCCGGGAGCTACCGCCTATGGACAAGAATGCACTGATTCCAAATATGTCCAGAAAAACTCCTAATTTTTCCCCAGTTGTCGCATCATGAATTCTGAACCCTTAACTTTCAACTTAGCTATCCGGCTTGTCTCAGAATTTCCCTATTTCGTCTTACTAGGAAAATGCTCTACCGGCCTCGGAATTGACTTCCGGAAAAGTCTAACGAAAGGTAAAAATCCACTGATCAATATTTTACATTGACTTTGAAATTCTCATTCCTAGTTCTCTAGATAGGATCCGTTTCCTATTTATTTAATTACTATTCACTATATTTAATTATATTATATAATATTACAAAAATATCTACACATAATAAATTCAATATTATCTTCATTTTTTTTTTCTTTTTTTCTTGGAAATTTCGGCTGGCCCTTTATTTTAATTAATAAATATTTATTTTTTATTTAATTAATTATTTAATTATTTACTTATTTAATTTTCCCCCAAAAATTCCACAAAAATCCCTAATTGGCTCATTCTTGTATTTAGGCTTAAAAATACCTAAACTCATCTATTTTTCTTCAAAATTTCCAATTAATTAGAAAATATATTTTTACTAATTTTAAGCCAAAAACCACTAATTTTAGGGTTTTACATAATTAGTCATGAATTTCCTTTGCTTATGCTTAAGTAATTAGCCAATAATTACCTAATTACTTCCTTGTCAATTGTTGATAATTTTCTTAATTATAATTCCTCATTACCTCATAACTTTTACACTGACATTTCTGTTTCCATGTCCTATGTAATATTTTAGGATTTTTTCATAATTTTTCTAAGTTTATTTATGTCCCTTAGGGACATTTTCGTCATTTTGGCACTTTGGCCCTTAAATTCCCTAATTTCCTACAGAATTCAAATTGGAAAAATAGCCTATATTTACACAAGTCTTAAGGTCAAAACTTCACTTATCAGAAATATCCAATTTATTCACAATATTCCAGATAATAAAAATCCGGGTATTACACAGACGCTGTGTTTCTGAAAGGAGCTGACCTCCTTGTCAGGCCCTGGAGATACTCTCGTTCCCGTGACAAACTTGGACGATGAGCAGAGTGACCTTCAAGCATTGGAAAGCCTCATCTCTTTTAGTCAGGCAAGCCCAACCAAAAGAAGATCCAAAGCCCTAACTAACTGGATTTAACAGCTCAGTCCGATATAGCCGCTGGTTTTTTCTGATTCCTTAAAAATTGTAAAGCGGACAGGATCGATTGGCTTCGACGTTGATCTCGTGCAAGCATGAAGATTAGTATTCCAGCACTAGCTCAGCTTCCTGGTCTGACTTCCTTGCTCGGTTGATCTGGAACTCGCTTCCAAGTCCGACTTCCTTTCTCGGTGGGGATAATTTTCCCAATACCGTTCTAGAGAGGTAGCATCCATCTAAATCTGTCAACCATGTTCATTTTTTCTTAGCTGTCATTAAACCGAGATAAGTTGCCGAGATGGCGAGACACTGTAGTGCCGAGGTACGATGTCAGATTGCCGAGATGAAACTTCTGAGATGCTCCATAATTTTCCATCCGAGATTGGAGAGGCCGAGAAGCAGATTTGAGTATGAAGAGCTATCGGCATGCCCAGGAAAAGTCAGACCTAAAAACGCAGCAGCTTTACACACAGGGACCTAAGTGAAAATCTTAAAAAGTTTCTCACAGGGACCTAAGTAAAAATTTTAAAAAGTTTTGCAGAGAGACTAAAGTGAAACTTTTGCAAATTGAGCATAAAACTTCAATTTTCAAATTTGGTCCAATTTCTTCAAGCACCTGCAATTTAAACTCACCAAGCCAACATCAAGTCTTCTTGAGAAACAATGATCAAAGCATTGCTTCGGATTGTCAAGATGTTGGAAAGCAAGAAATAGCAAAGTTTCTTGGTTCCTACAGACTGCGTGGTTCATGGCCTTTGTGAAAATCATGGAGTCGAACGGAGCAATTCAATTGCATAGTACTTCTTGCCGATTCAGAGCAAACTCATGCCAATTTAAAGTGTTTTAGAAGCTATATCAATTTAAGTTATGCTTTCCTATTATCATTTTTATGGCTTTAGAGAAGTCGTCGTAGGAAAGCATTTATTCTTATCATGCCTATCTTAGCTCTCACATGGTAGGAGCCATTTCATTTTTTATATATATTACATATATAAATTAAAATGTCATATAGTGGGCTTGAATCATGCACATCGAAAGCCGGGTCGGCATATCGATTAAATTGAATCTGGTTAAAATCCCGGCTCCGTGCAATAGTTGAAAGCGGACCCTATTTAAACCGAATCTGGTTAAAATCCGGGATCCGTGCAACGACGGCTACAGCCTCCAAGTCTATAAACATGTAGGAATTCGAGGTGCATAAACCCGGCTCCGAAAATCATGTCAGAGCTAAACATGTATGAATTCAGGGTAATTGGACCCGTCTTCTAAAATCATGTCAAGTCTGTTTTACACAATTAAATCCACGCTCCTTAATTGGATCCCGGATATATTGTGGACTCCGTCCTTACGAAAGGGATGAAGGCAGACGGCTTAACTGAATATGGTTAAAATCCGGGCTCCGTAGAAATAACGGTTAAAACGTGCTTCCGTCGGAACATGGTAAAGCCGGATATAATGGTTAAAACGTGCACCCTTTGGGACACGGTAAAGCCGAGATAAGTTCTGTTTAAAGTTTTGTAGGAAACAAAGACAGAAGGTGGCCCCCGATTAAACCAAATCTGGTCAAAATCCCGGCCCCGTGTAAAGTTGAGGGAGGACCCCAGTTACACCAAATCTGGTTAAAATCCCGGCTCCGTGTGGCGGTGATTATCCCGCCAAGTCTATTTACATGTATGAATCCGGGGGTAAACAAACTCGTTTTCAGAAATTCTCAACCCGGAATCTCGGTGTTAGAGAAAATAAACCAAAAATCTCGGGTCAGCACGCAAGCAATCCCGAAAATCACGAACAGTCTAATTCGGGTTGGTAAATCAACACATCCCGGCAGCTCAAAGACCTGAACTACCGGTCTGGGGGACAACAGAGTGGATAAATGAATCCAGGGTTACGAGACCCACAACTGGAGAAACGAATTCCGGGTCACGACACCCAGAACGGACCTCGGTTAAACTTAACACGTGCATCAACTTGGATTGTTTCGATATGACAACCGTCATCGTCAATGCTAAAGTTTGCATAAATTGTGAGGTACAAGATCTTATTCGTGGAGGTCAGGTACCTGTTTCTTTCAAATCTTGTTTCTTTATATGTGATTATTCATTGCATAGTTCTTCAAGTCCACACATCATGTGTTCCCGACCCCGGTTACACCGAATCTTGTTAAGATCCGGGCCTCGGGTAAAGACAACTACGACCACCAAATCTGTTTAAATGATCAAATTCTGGGTTACGACACCCATATTGGACTAATGAATCTCGTGTTACAACACCTAGAACGCATAAAACCCGGTTACGCTGAATCCAGTTAAAACCGGGCTCTGTGCCAAGTCTTTCCAGAAACAAAAAGACGGACCCTGGTTGCACTGAATCCAGTAAAAATCCGGGCTCCATGTAAAGTCTTGAAGGCGGACCCCGGTTATACCAAATTTGGTTAAAATCCGGCTCCACATAGAGTTTTGCCAGATAAAGTTATACGGTTAAATCCACGTTTCCATAACCAATGCGGAACTCGGTAACAATGAAAGAACAGTTAATCCGCCTTTCCATGGTCAGTTCGGAACTCAGATAAATCGGCCGTGTTCCCTAGTTGGAACCCGGATACATTGAACAAAAGACGCCGAGGGCCATCGAACCCGGCTTTTCAATCAAGCGAAGCCGTCACCGTAAGCCTTCGCAACTCGGTCGCTTCCAAATTACGCGAGGCCACTGTCATCAGCCCTTGTATTAACACCGGGGCCAACGAGCCTGGGTATGTAAACTACACGAGGCCGCTCCCTACGACCACGGCTGAGCATGTGACAGTTTGCCCTTATCCTGGTTAAGACACCGAAAAATGTGTGTCCCTATACCAGATAACGACTCCGAACCTCGTAGCTGGTTAAGTAGAAAACCCCTACTCATACACCTGGTCTCTTACACCAGAAGAGTACTAAGCAGACTCTAATTATTTAAAGACCCTGGCCCGGTCTAGATCATAACGACGTGCAGTTTATGCATAAAGTTAAAAGTACACAATGGACTACTTAATTGAATTTTCATTCATAAAAGTTAAAAGTTCAAAAGTACAATAAAGTTTGAACTACAAACCATTACAAAGCCGGCACCATACGCCGGAACAAAAGGAAAGAGAAAAAGAAGAATGTACAACTCTCAACTTCGAGGGGCCGCCTCGACCACAGGCGCCCCATCGCCCTCGGGTTTGACGACAGAGGTAGTCTCTTCCCCGACCTGACCGCCTTGATAATCGTCCACCAGTGACACGGACTCATCCTCAGGAGACGGAGGCGGCGGAACAAGAACTTCGTCCTTAATAAACGCGCGGTAGTCATAACCGGCAAGATTCAGCTCCTCCCCAGGATTGAGAAATTAGATCTGGGCCAAGGCCGCCCTGAAGCACTGCTTCGCGGTTTTCTTCACCGCTGCTGCCGCCCTCTGATAGGCACTCTTCTGCTCCTCAAGGTCAATCAATAGAACTCCGAACAGATGTTTGGAGTTATGTAATCAACTTATCGTTGAAATGAAGACTAAAATCGGACATGAGTTCCAGTTTAAAAAGTCAATACACCCCGACAGCCCAGAGCCCTTGACTGCTAGGCTGGGGGGTAACAAGTGTGGCACTGTAAAGCTGTCAGCGACATAAGCAAAAACCCAGTCCGTTCCTCTTTAGGACAATTCGGATTTGGGGGAATTTGGTGTTGCTACAAACAAACCTGGAGGCCCGGATGATTGAAGAAGAAGAGATCTTAACGATCGAAGAAGAGATCTTGACGATCACAAAAAGAAACAGACGAAGTTTCAAAGCAAAATTAACCCGCACTACGTGTCTGGGGGCAATTCAATCAGAATACAAGTAACTCCGGAGTTCTGTGAAACTTGGATAGACACTTTACCAAAACCAAAGAAGTTGTAGCACCTCGGATATGATATCCAGGTTCAATAACAGATTCAAATGTCATCCCGGTCGCTTGAACGTCGCTAGTGAAGAAGCATGTTCGCCATCAACCGAGATCGAGAGAAAGACAAATAGATCCCGCCTTGGGAAAAACCTATCGCCTAAACAGGCAAATTGGTAGCAAAATACGAATGAATCTGAATTCGTCAAGACTTGGACAAAAGAAAATCAAGCTGGAACAACTTGGACAATAAACGCACCCCGGCAGGGTTAAACAATAAACGTACCCCGGCAGGGTCAAACAATAAATGCACCCAATATATGGCCCGGAAGGGGCAACCACGTGGCACAGATATGACGTCACATCACTTGGGCTTGGAGGCACAAGAGGCCCAACAGTCCAAACCCTAAACCTAAGGTAGCCTCTATATATAGATGGTTAACCTAATAGGTACACACCTTCGACGGTCTACGCTCCGGCTAATTACATACAGTCGTCACAGAGCATACAGATCACCCCCCTTTTGGCTAAATGCCTCCATTAATCCTCGAACTACGTGGACTTTGATCCCTCTTCAGGGTACGTAGGCCCTAGGAATCGCTCCTAGGTCAAGTCCCAATCAACATCAACATCCTAGCCCCTCAGGGCTAGTGTTCTGGTTCTACACCAGAACAACCACCAAAAGTATAACTTTCAGCGGCGATAATTTTCATCGCCGTGGAAACTCATACTTAAACAAAAAAGAAAAAAAAAAGAAAAAAAAAAGACTTTCAGCGACGACATTTTGTCGCCACTGAAACATACTTTTGGCGGCGACATATGAGAGTAGCCACCGAAAGTATGACTTTCAGCGACGACAATTTTCATCCCTGCGAAAACTCATACTTAAATAAAAAAGAAAAAAAAAGACTTTCGACGACGACATTTTGTCACTGCTGAAACATACTTTTGTCGGCGACATATGAGAGTCGCCACCAAAAGTATGACTTTCAGCGGCGACAATTTTCATCGTCGCGGAAACTCATACTTAAATAAAAAAGAAAAAAACTAAAAAAAAAAAGACTTTCGGCGACGACATTTTGTCGCCGCTTAAACATACTTTTGGCGGCGACATATGAGAGTCACCACTGAAAGTATGAGTTTCAGCGGCGACAATTTCTATCGCCTCTAAAAGTCATACTTAAATAAAAAAGGAAAAAATTAAAAAAAAGAGACTTTTGGCGACGACATTTTGTCGCCGGTGAAACATACTGTTGGCGGCGACATATGAGAGTCGCCACTGAAAGTATGACTTTCCGCAGCGACAAAAAATGTCGCCGCGGAAAGTCAATACTTTCAGCAGCGACATTAAAAGTCGCCGCCAAATGTCGGTACTGAAAGTCCTTTTTTTTGTAGTGTAGACTCCCAATGTGTCATTTTCTCTTGATAATGCTTTGAGTTCTTCCAGGTTAGATCACTTCCAATCATTTCCCAATTTAATCATATATATAGTATCCTGAAGTATTTTTTTAGTATCTGTCAGTACCTTAGGGAAAAAAAAGAAGACATTACCTTACCTATTTTGCACCAAAACAACACAGTATTGGGAGAAGAGAACCACAGTGGACCATAAAGGAAGTGGACACGAGCCGCATCCGGATCACAATCTTCAATGGGCCATTCCTCCGATTTCTGCTCCTTCCTTTTTACTTTTCTTTGGTTTTGTCTACAAGCAAATGAAAGAAAAATAGTTGTTACTCCTTCAAATTTATTCAAGATTATCATTGGGATGGTATTAAAAGTAAATGAAAAAGATTATGGTATTAGTGCATTTGTGGAGCATATGGTTGTCTAATGTGCTGATGCGTATTAGTTTCCTTAGTTAGTTTTTTCCCCTTACTTCCTGCTTTTCATTTTTTCTTTTATCGGAAAAAAACGTACTACTCCTTTAAATTGCCCATGTGTAAATACCAGTTGAAGAAGGTATAAACCAATATTCAACAAACTTTGTCCTTAACTTTTATTGATGGTCATTGCAAATGAAAGAATTATCGAGATTGTCTATGACACAGAGTGAATGGCAATGATGCATCGATGGTGTATTGTTGTTTTGGGAATCAGGACCTTTGTACCTATGCCAGCACCCGACATTATGTCTGCTCCAATGATATGCTTTTCTAGCCTTGTGACAATCAATTGTGTCCCATTAAACAATTTAATGGACTTATCAATATTACACATCAACATAATAAGGATGCCAACCTTGAGTTTCAACCGAAGATTAGGAAGGCCGGGCATTAATATTGTATTTAGCAATTCAATCGAATGTAAGTTTTCCATAGAACTATTTAACCTATCCTGCTTTGATGCACTATCTTCACTTAAATATAATTGTTCTTCTCCAGGAAGCATGCCAAGCACATAATTATTTTCCTCATAAACTACAGACAAGGTACACGTTAGAATGGCATGGTCCATGAAATTTGTTTTATCATTTAAATGATCCAGTAAAACAAGATAAGTAACATATCCTGCTTTGATGCACTATCTTCACTTAAATATAATTTTTCTTCTCCAGGAAGCATGCCAAGCACATAATTATTTTCCTCATCAACTACAGACAAGGTACACGTTAGAATGGCATGGTCCATGAAATTTGTTTTATCATTTAAATGATCCAGTAAAACAGGATAAGTATTTCCTACAGTGCAGTCCAATGGATCAGAGTGGGATGCAACAAGAACTTGGAGGGATGGAAATTAGTAGTTCATTTGTTTCATCAAAAGTTGGCACACTACCGTCTCTAATAGATACAATCCAACCAGCAAATTCTTGAATGGCGCCGAAAAGTGTAGTAGTGTTACGAGATATCAGTTTCACAGAGGAATTAATGGACACCATGCTCGTCAGAACTCCTGATCTGTCCTCACCGGCTTCAATCACAGTTGATTGAACACTCTACTCTATTTAACAAGAAAAATGGAAATGCAATTAGATTAATCTACGATTTCCAGAAATCAGGATATCAAAATGTAGAGTAGTTAGGGAGTTTAGTTTACCATCATGGTGATTGTGGTTTTCTTTAGATCTACCTCCGTCATCAAAAGGAATACACAAATCTGTCACCGTCATGGCTGTAACGGTTCTGTTTCTTCAGATCCGCCTCCGTCATGGCAAGGAAAGTGGCCATCGGTTTGCACTTCTCTGACCCAGGTCTGGGCGTTGCTCATCTAGAGCTGAAACGTGAACCCGTACGTCTACTCACAGGAAGATTCCTTCACAGGAGGGGAAAGTTGGAGCATATTGTACTCTGATGTAACATCCCAATTTCAGAGCCAATTTTTTTTTTTTAAATCAATCAGAGTAGAGCATCGGAATAAAAACATTGAGTAACTAATTATAACAATAACAGAGGCGTAATCGCCTGTTCATAAAGATTAATACATTACCTGTTTAATTACTAGACGTCCTTGATCAGGTCTCCACGCGATCTTCATCTTCATGTGAGCTGTCCGCTCTGCTTACTCTTATCCTCCATCCTTGGTCTCTCTCTCCAGACCTTGATGTGATGCTATAGTAAGAGCTGAGATCCAATGCCCATCGGATCTCAGGTAACGGTTAACCTCATGCTTATATAACAATATATGATCAACGAGATATTTCTAAAATAAATACGGCAATGATCCTTGATCATTTAATAACAACTACCCTACACGCAAAGTTATCCGCCTGCACTATTCACCGGTGCCACGATGATCGGTCGTGTCCTCGGCGCTAGGAAAACATAACGGTATTATCAAAACCATAACTTAGTGAAGGCGTATAGTGATTATCTAAGTTTATTACCTTAGTCATTGTGCATGGCCCAGAACAGAGTTCCACCCATGGCTTATGAAACTATCCATATCATATATAAGCAGACTATAAGCATCAGAGTCAGTATTACAGTACGCCGCGAACGTACCTTCGTTTGATGGTACTTCGATACTTTTGACGGAAATGGCACGTTTTACGAAAAACGGCGAAACGTCCAACAGCGGCTCGTCGGACAGCGTAACGGCAGCAAATCAGAGTTTTTGATGTCCTATAAGAGTAATATCACTTTTATTAGTGATTTGACAACATAACTGGCATTTTAGGTAAAAATTACCATTTTGCCCCTATACCCCTAATTGGCGGAATTTCGCCAGCACTTCGTCACTCTTACAAATTTTCTTCCCGAAATTTCGCCAGAACTTCGACGCAACTATGATTTTTGAAAATAATGACTAAAATAGCCTTCCCATATGATACCCAATCATAATTGAAATTTAAAGGCTATTCTAACAAAATTCTACCCTTACTTTTGAAAAAGCTGAAAAGCTTCAACTTTTCGGCGACTCGATCCCTACTATGTTTATACCTCTGCATATTTTTTCAACGCAAACAAGGCTTAAAACAAGAATAGGAATCTTGTCACCTACTTCCTAAATCTAACTAACAATTCTACTAACTACCGAAAGAACTAAAGACTAAAGACCGAAGGACTTACCCGTTGAAGACTTCTGCATAATTTCTCCAGAGCTTCTCTCTCTTCTTTCTCCCTCTAGGATCGGCCAAGGAAGGAGGAAATGGTGTGAGAATTCAAGAGGCAAGGCCTCTTATTTATAGAGAATTTTTGGGTCTAAAGTGTAATTTTCCCTTCTCGAATTTTGGGTCCAAAGTTGTAATTTTCCCTTTAATATTTTGAAGAGTGATTCTTGGCCACACAACACACCAAAACGTGCTGCCCCTTCTCCAAGCCAAAGGTGAGCCAATTGGATGATGACACGTGTCCTCATCGATTACAATTTCCGATCGGTACAGATTCGCGTAATTTCGGAGAAATCTCAAAATTCTGGATTTACAACTTTAAAGACAAGTTCTCACTTATTAGAAATGTCCAAGTTAACCTAAATTTCGATTCCATATAGGGCTCCAACAGTCAGTCTGAAGTTCCTCAAAAAATGTGTCCGTACGGGTCCGGTTACGAAACTCGTTTTCGGAATCACCAATCTCTAGAGAAAAATTCACTGATTCCAAATATGTCCATGAAAATTCCCAATTCTTTTTCAACTGTCACAACATAACCTTTTCGTCCTCTTGGTTATCTGGCCTTTTCTCAGAATTTCCCTATTTCGTCTTATTAGGAAAAAGCACAAACGGCTTCAGAATTAACTTAGTAAGAGTCTAATGGAAGATAAAATTCCACTGATCATTATTCTACCCTGACTTTGGAATTCCTATTCCTAGATCTCTAGATAGGATCCGTTTCCTAATTTTAAAATTACTATTCACATTTTTTTACTTTAATTAATTATAATATTATTATATTAGCAAGTTGCAAAATTCTTTTATACATATATATTTTTTTTCTTCCTCTTTTTTTTTCTCTGCCTTTTTTTTTTTAATTTCGTTTTTTTTTAATTTAATTATTTAATTAATTTAATAATTAATTAAATAATTATTTTTACATAATTTTTTACAAAAATTTCCTATTGGTCTATTTTTGCATTTAGGCTTAAAAATACCTAAACTCATCCATTTCTCTGAAAACTTTCCAATTAATTAACAAATATATTTTTACTAATTTTAAGCCAAAAACCACTAATTTTGGGGTTCTACATAATTATTCATTAATTTCCTTTACTTATACTTAAGTAATTAGCCCAATATTACTTAATTACTTTATTATGACTTGTTGATAATTTTCTTAATTACAATACCCTGTTACCTCCATACTCTTGCATTAACATTAGTATTTTCATGCCTCTTGCATTTTTAGAAATTACAAGGGTAATTTAGTCATTTCACTTATTTTTTAGTATTTTCCAACAATTTCTCCAAGTTCATAATTTATTAAATTACAGTAATTAGAGATAATATACTCTCATAATTCACTTGGTCATTTTACTGCCTGTTAGGATTTTTCATAATTTTTCTAAGTTATTTATGTCCCGTAGGGGCATTTCTGTCATTTTGGCACTTTGGCCCTTAAACTCTCTAATTTCCAAGAGATTTTTCCTTAGAAAATAAAATAATTATAACTTAATATTTGATATATCATATTCACCTACTTTCTATAGGTTTAACTTTGCCAAATTATGATATAGATTTTTAGGGTATTACATCTGACAAATCCCAGGAATCGTGGATAACATCAGAAACAAGATCAGAGGAGAATGAACAGATCAATCGAGTGTGAGCTTGAGCACAGAAATTTAGGAGCGAGAGGAAAAGGAAGAGCGTGAAGGCGAAACGATGAGACATTGGGATTCGAGATCAGAAAATATGCCCAGTGCTAGCACGAGCAGAAGAGCAAAGAATCCAGGATGAGTTCACCGTGTTTTTAAAAAGCATGAATGAGTTACCAATTTAGAATTGGGTAACTTTTGAAATCCCAATTTTAAAAGTGACCTGAAAAATTATATTTAATGTCCTTTTTATTTAAGGAAAATCCTAAATAAATACCATTTGAATTTGCGAAAACCCCAGAAGTGTCTGTCAAATTTGTAAAAAGACTGAGAGGTACCAAGGACCTATGAGGGATATACAAATTCACGTGAAATTACTCTTTTGCCCTTAGTTTTCAAAAAATCAAAAAAATAAATAAAAAAACCTCGCCGGCCGCCGGATGGACGCCGCTGGCGAGGGGTGGGGGTGGTGGGGTTTTTTTTCGAGTGGGTTTTTTGTTTGTCAAAAAATTAATTCATTGAAGTGTAGGTAGTGGGGTTCGAACCCCCCACCCTTGATACATGCATGGGACCAAGTGGTCCATTCCTTTGATTTTTATTTACATTAACAAATATATATATTTTTCTTAACATGTTTCCAACGGTAATTACAAAACTTTCATCGTTATTTACAAAACAACCATCGCTATTTACAAATCAACAATCGCTATTTACAAAACTTTCATCGGTAATTACAAATCAACCATCGCTATTTACAAAACTTTCATCGGTAATTACAAAACTTTCATCGCTATTTACAAATCAACCATCGGTATTTACAAATCAACCATTGCTATTTACAAAACTTTCATCGGTAATTACAAATCAACAATCGCTATTTACAAATCAACCATCGCTATTTAAAGTAATGCATAATTGTGAAAGTTTTGTAAATAACGATAGTTGATTTGTAAATTACCGATGAAAGTTTTGTAAATAGCGATGGTTGATTTGTAAATAGCGATGATTGTTTTGTAAATAGCGATGATTGTTTTGTAAATACCGACGGTTGATTTGTAAATAGCGATGAAAGTTTTGTAATTACCGATGAAAGTTTTGTAAATAGCGATGGTTGATTTGTAAATAGCGATGATTGATTTGTAGATACCGATGGTTGATTTGTAAATAGCGATGAAAGTTTGGTAATTACCGATGAAAGTTTTGTAAATAGCGATGGTTGATTTGTAATTACCGATGAAAGTTTTGTAAATAGCGATAGTTGAATTGTAAATAGTGATGAAAGTTTTGTAATTACCGTTGAAAAAATGTTAAAAAGAATATATAAATTTATTAATGTAAATAAAAATCAAATGAACCAAGTGGCCTAATTGGTGGACCACTTAGTCTCATGCATGTGTCAGGGGTGGGGGGTTCAACCCTACCACCTACACTTCAATGAATTAATTTTTGGCGGCATCCCTCCGGTGACCGGTGGTTGGCGAGGGTTTTTTTTTCATGTTTTTTGATTTTTTAAACAAATGGCAAAAGGGTAATTTCACGCGAATTTGTATATCCCTCGTAGGTCCTTGGTACCTCTCGGTCTTTTACAAATTCGACAGACTTCTGGGGGTTTTGCAAATTCAAATGGTATTTATTTGGAATTTTCCCTTTTTATTTAAGGCAGTGGCAGACCCATGATTTTAGGTTTGTGGGTGCACAATTAGTGGTGGGATTCGAGGGTTCGAGGGCAGCGCCCCCGAATTTTTTTTAAGGAAAGTTTTAAACGCATTTAAAAACAAAAGAATATAAACAATAAAATAAAAGAAAACTTCAACTTAACATAGAAAAATAATAATCAAGAGTCAACTAATCTTTACATCAGAATGATTACAAAAGCATTCTTCGATTCTTTATTCCTTGAAAATATTGCATTATATATTCTTCATCAATCGTATCGTGGACAGTGATAATGACAAAAATTGGAATGGATGTGCCCCTTTTTTTCATTTATTAAAATTAAATAAAAAAAACTCAAAGTTTGTGACCGCACGGGGTCCGCACCTGATTTAAGGGATACCTAATATATTAAAATTTTAGCATATAAATTATAAAATTCATTTCCTGTAGAAATGATCTGGTGGTATCACCGACAATATCCCGAAGTGTTCTGTCTAAAGCTTTAAAGCAATATTTATTTGTCATAGGTGCCTCATCCCAAATAGTTAGAGATGTGTGGATTATATTCAGCTAGATGTGACCCTTGCTTTATACTATATGTATAAACCGAATCTTCAATGAAGCTCAGTGGGATTTCAAACTGAGAATGAGCTATTTTACCTTCTTGAAGGAGAAGATATGCAATACCGCTAGAGGCAACAATGAGAACTATTTTTCCATCGGCACGAAGTGACGTGGATAGTGTCAACCACAAGTAGGTCTTTCCAGTTCCCCTACAACCATTGACAAAGTAGAAACCGCCACTTGATCTATTGACAGCACTAATTACGGCGGAATATATTCGTTATTGATCTGCAGTTAAATTGGTTGGAAATGCTGACAATTCTTCTCTAAATTTACTGACATCAAAGTTAATTTCATTTTGCAAGAATCTATTCACACCCATAACAAAGCTAGGAATTTATGGGTGGAGCATAGACTCGTAGCCACCGAGACTTTGTCCATTAAGATTTGAGATACTTTCTAGTTCACGTAATGCAGCATTGTGCAATTCCACCTCAGTAAAGCTAAATCTGTGCAGGTGTAAATATCAAATCCTATTAATTATTCATGTAGGGAAGATAAATACACTCATATTGGTACATGATTAATCTCTAAATTTGTAAAGCAGTTACATGACTAATCTCTATCAAATCCCCAAACTCTAACCCTCTAAATTAATCTTCTAACTTTGCTCTTGTTACTTAACTAAAAAAACTTTTGAGCTCAACAAACATTTATTTTCATAAAATAAATAATACATACACCACGCAATTACTATGGCATTTAAGCCTTCAATCTCTGTAACATCCCAACTTTTCAAAAGCAGTATAATCTTTTTTCGTCAAACATCATTTCAAAATCATCGAGTAGAGCAACGGAGCGATTGAGTAAGCGATATGTATATATAAAACGCCGTAAGTCTGGCTGGATACAACAGCGGTACAGTAACCGAGTATTTCAAAAGTGATATACAATAGCAAAAGGAAAGCTTCCGCCGGAACAACGAAAGGAAAGCTTCCGCCGAAACAACGAAATAAAGTCTTCAGCCATAACTCCTACGCGGGCTGCTTGTCTCTCTCCTCGGTCCTCGGTCCCCCGGAACCTGACGCTATGTTAAGGGCTGAGATCCGCACCGGATCTCAGGTAACGGTTAACCTCATATTTACATACACAACATATGGACTACAGACAATCATATCAACAACAGTATATGTGAACTCATGGCCAAAAAGCATGCATACATATATCGCCCAAAAGCATGTATGCATATATCGCCCAAAAGCATGCAGATATATCACCCATAACAAATGCAAACATATAAACAGCACGTAGACATACTACAGAGCCATAAGCTACCACATACACTACACCTAGCACATACATGCATACCATAAACATCAGATTAGTGTTACAGTACGCGGACGTACATACATAAACATACAACAGACATATAGTCATCATCTATCACATACAATACACATATCACATATATGTATATAATAAACATCAGCGTTAGTGTTACAGTACGCGAACGTACCTTCGTTGACGATATACGGTATTTCTGTCGGTATACGGCACGACAGTAGGTCAGAACGTAATCAGGGATATCCTACCAACATAACAATGTATTTGTTAAGGATCTATCATTACGACGGACATTTTTAGTCAAAATGACCATTTTACCCCTGACCCCCTAATCGGCGGAATTTCGCTAGCACTTCGTTACTTCGACCCTAATCTTCCAAAATTTCAACATAACTTCTCTTCCAACATAATTTTCGAAATATAAATCATATTAATTAATGATTCACATCATAACAGGCATTTTAGGTACAAATTACCATTTTGCCCCTGATGCCCCTAATCGGCGGAATTTCGCCAGAGCTTCGCTACTTTAACTTTAATCTTCCAAAATTCTACCATAACTCCGACCCCATCATGATTTTCGAAATTAATGACTAAAATACCCCTAGCATATGATATCTAATCATACTTGGAAGATTAAAGACTAAACTAGCATTTCTACTCTAACTACCGAAAGAACTACGAAAGCTTAAGTACCAAAAAACCTACCCAGAGCTTCGCTGCTTTTTCCCCCAGAGCTTCTCTCTCTAAAACCTCTCTCTAATTTATAATTTCACAAGGGAATTTTGTGTGAAGAATTCTCAAAGGATTCAAGGCCTATTTATAGAGAATTTGTGAGGGCATAATGGTCTTTTTCCCAAATCCTTTCTTTCAAATTTTAGCCATGCAAATTTGAACTCATTTCTCCACCAAGAACATAGTTGGCCGACCTGCCCCCTTGCCCCCAAAGTCAAAAATCCAATTATATGGTGCCATGTGGCCCTGTTCTAGAAGATTCTACCGATAAAGTCTCCGATCGTTGTCCGAATCGCGTAATCGTGCAAAATCTCAGAAATCTGGAATCACAACTTTGAAGACCCTTTCTCATTGATTAGAAATGTCTAAGTTAACCTAATCTTTGATTCCATCTAGGGTTTCAACGGTCTTGTTGAAGTTTTACGGAAAAACGCGTTGGTTACGGAAGTAACTTCCGGAATCGTCAATCTCTGGACAAAAATTCACTGATTCCAAATATGTCCAGGAAATTCTCAACTCATTCCCAGATGTTGAGTTACAATTTAATTTCTTCAAACTCTAATTCGTGACTATTTGCCTTTTTGCAGATAACCCTATTTCGTCTTATTACCTAAGTATTCTACCAATTTCGGAAATGACTTCCGAAACAGTCTACTTCAAGATAAAAATCCACTCTTTCTTATTCTTTACTGACTTTAGAAATTTTGTTCCTGGTTCTCCAGTTAGGATCCAATTTCTATCGGTGTTTATTTACCTTTTCTATTTTTTACACTTAATTATTTTTAATTAAGAGTTTCAAAATTCCTTCCAACCTTTTCTATCCACTTATTTCTCCCTCACATGTCGGCACACACACACTAATTTCCTGTTTTTATTTTCTTTATTTAATAATTACTATATTATAATTAATTTATATAATTATTTTACAAAATTTTCCTATTGGTCCATACTTGTATTTAGGCTTAAAATTACTTAATCTCATTTATTTGTCTCAATATTTTCCAATTAATTAGCAAATATATTTATGCTAATTTTCTAGCCATAAATCACTAATTATAGAGTTCTACATAATTTATCACAATTATTCCATTGTTCAAGCTTAAATAATTAACCAATAATTATTTAATCCATCACTTATTATTTGTTGATAATTTTATTATCTAGAACTAATTACTTCCTCTCAAAATCTGAACTAACATTGCTATTTTATCTCCCATGTAAAATATCAATAATTATGGAGTTAGTTATGATCTCCAAATACTTTATAGTTGTTATTTTACAATTCTTCCAAGCTTATAATTTATTAAATTACAAAAATTAGAGAAAATATATTCTCTCAATTTTAATAATTATTTTACTACCTTTCAGGATTTTTCACAATTTTCCTAAGTTATTTATGTCCTACAAGGGCATTTTTGTCATTTTGGCACTCTAATTTTCAAGAGATTTTCCCCTACAAATTTGATATCACATATTCACCTATTTCCAATAGGTATTATTTACTCAATATGATACTTATCATAAGTGAGATTTTCAGGGTATTACAATCTCCCTTAAAACTTCGAACAGCATTTTCTCTTGATAATGCTTTGAGTTCTTCCAGGTTAGATCACTTCCAATCATTTCCCAATTTAATCATATATATAGTATGTCTTATGCTAATGCCTTCTTCAACAATAGCTTCTAATACCCCTTTTATATTCCTTAACCATTTGGCTTATACCAAATGGGTCTCTAAAATATTCCAGTATTTGAAATGGGTATTAAACTATCATTGTAATACCTTTATACATAATGTAGACAGCTAAAACAATTACTAACCTAAATGAGATCAAACAGCAATGTACTTATGGTTTCAACTTTACCATCATACGCATAAGCACGTACATACCTACATATACATACTTTTTTATATTACATCCATATGAATTCAAATATTCTCGTCTTTCTTATACATTGAAGGATTTAGATTCAATAAAATAATATTTCCCATCCAATTTACATTGGCCTAAACAGGGGAGAGGGAGAACTTCCATGAATCAAACTATTTTTCCCAAACATACCATATTGCAAACTATAAATGCCACTTCAAATCATTTTCCAATAAATTTGTTTCTCTTCTTGGGAACGTTCACTGACTGAAATAAGGAAGGTTTAAACTTAACATTTAGGTTCATTCTTTAAACTCCATATAATAAAATCACTACTTTTAGGTACTGAACATAGCTGGCTTATTACATTTTGCTTATATTTCTAAGAAAATACTTCAATTGTAAAAGTATCAGAACGATTTATATTTTTGGTTAAACTTGATCTTACTAGCTTCCTTCAATCTCTTTTCGAATTTAGCATAATAATGCTTCTTAGAAGAAAAAGGAAAAGAAAGGAGAAAAGAAGGAAGAAAAGAATAAAGAATATATTGAGAAAGAGGAAAAGAATAGGCTCGCAAACACTCATGGATGAATTTGTACTTGCCGGAGAATCGTGGATACTTAATCAACAAGTAATTTGGAATTCACCTAAAATGAACGTATACAAATTATTTAAATTTTACATATTTTTCAATTTTAATATTTTTTAACTCTTTAAAATGACATAATATAAAATAAAAATAAATTTTTAACAGTAAATTTGGAGACAATTGTACATATAAGATAGAACAAATTAGAGGTATCCACATCTACTGAAAATAGAATTAAAACCTAACCAAGTTCACCGATCAAACTAGTGAATTGGTGAACTGATCCCCTATCCCATACCATTAAGAGTTTTGGATGAGCTAACGAGTTTAATTGATATTTTTTTCGCCTTTTAATGAATTTGAAATTACAATTTTGAGTTAAACAAAAAAATAACAAATAGAAAAAATTAAATTTGTACTTTAGTAACTCTATATTTTTTTTTCTTATATATGAGTTATACCTAAATTTTAGGTGTACTGGTGGATTTATATCCTTTTAATATAAATACTATTCTTTTTTAGTGTTATAAATGAATTTTTTTGTATATTTTAATTAAATTATATTATTTCAATCATAATTGGGTTGACTTCTAGTTGAACCACTAAACTGTTGTTTTTACTGTTCAATAATTGGTCTAGTTTTTTTTTTTTAGATACAAATTGGTCTAGTTTTTAATACCTTAATTGCAATGTAGGATCCAAAACAGAAAATCTGTACTCTAAACTGGAGATTGGCACAAAAAATGTGCATTTAAGGGGAAAAAAATACTCCCTCTAGTTCAAAATATAATAAGAACTAAATAACTGTTTTTCACTTATAAAGAAATTAGTTAAAAATAATAAGTATGCAATATATGTACTTTCTCCCCTAAACATACCCTTATTTATAAAGGGAATTAGTGAGAGAGATAATAAAATGGAAAAAGGAAGAAAGAGAATGTAGAAGAGAAAAATGATGAGAGTGTGCGTGGCATATGAGAGAGAATGTGGGGCCAATTTTTTTTATTTAAAAAGTATTAAATGCAGAAACCAAAGTAATGAAAATAATATTTTTTTAAAAAAATATTCTTTCAAGAGTTTAGCCCTTATATTTTAAAGGGTTAAGGTGCAGATTTTCCAACCAACTATTACCCGAAGAGCATCTGACACAAAAAACAATTGAGGGGACCAAAATTACAAATCAACAATTAAAAAGTGGAAAAAAAAAAAAACACAATTTGGTGCAGATTCGCCAACGAACAATTAACCCGTCACTGTCTTGGTGTCTCCGTCTTCCATTGACTGTCACAGTGTCGTGGATGTCAGCGTCTCCAAAGCTTCCATTGTTGCTGGGTGTTCCACTCACCCTCTTAAACTCATCCAGTAGAACGCGCCTTGCACCCTGGTTCCATCTCTTCGATGCCGCAAGCAGCACCCGTCGCTACCACAGTGCCTACTACCATGGGTCTCATCTCTGTTAGTGTTTGCCTTATCCAACAAGAAGGCTTAACTGCTCTTTTCTCTAGTGTCTCTGCCACCGTCCTACGCCAATACCTCATATTTTAACTTAATTGTGATAGTTGTTTTTTTTAGTAGTTATTTGGTGTGTTTTTTCACTTTTTAATTGTTGATTGGTAATTTTGGTCCTCTCAATTGTTTTTTATGTCAGATACTTCTCTGTTTGACATTTCCAGTTTTCCCAGTTGAGCTTTTGACATTTGCCCTCCCCGTCTAGTCGCCCACGATTCGGCCACTACAAAATACCAAAGTTATGTTAGGGTTTGAAGAATTCTCTCGATCCACTCCATCCGACTCTCCATCTTCGAGATCCTCTCTGTCTAACCCTCTGTCTCAAAGATCCTCTCCGTCCCCGATTCGTCACTTTTCTGTCACTTTTCCAACCAACTCTTCATCTCCGAGAGAGACACTGGTGGACCCAGGAATTTTACTGATGGGGCGAAAATAAAAAATACTATATCAAAAAATCATTAAGAAATTAGTCTTCCATGCTATTTCAAATCATGTTCTTGATTATCTTCATAACAGAAAGTTCAGCTTGTAGCGGTTATAGCCAATAACCGCTACAGAATTACAAAGGTCAGTTATTTTGTAGCGGTTATAAGACCACAACAAGATATCACGAAGAACGACCTCTTTGTAACGGTTATTGCGGCAGTGACGTTTTAACCGTGACAAATATGTGAAGTTTATAGCAGTTTCTTAAGGGAACCGCTACAAAGTTTGGCGGGTTTTAAACAGTAGTTCTCATTTTCATATTCATAAAGCGGTTTTGATTTTTCACGTTTTTTACCTTTCAACCTACCTTTAAACTTCTACCTTTCAACATCATGGTTTCTCAAGATAAGGGAAAGGGGAAAGCAGTTGTCCCGGAGAAAAGGCCTTTAGGGGAAATAGTAGTAGAAGGGGCCGGATGAGAGGTCGTGGGGCTCTAAATATACCTCCGCCCTCTCAAGTATGTCGTTCGACGACTTAGACAAGAATGAGGAGATCCATATTGAGATTCCCATAGCAGAGGTGGAGCAGTTTATCGACTAGGAAAACGAACGGGACCATGGGAATCCCCGATCGGCGACTTCACGTTCCACCGGTTTTTTGGTGGATGTCGAAGGTATATGTAATTAGTTTTTTGGGAAAAATTAATTTAAATTCGGTACGTTTAATTCATTTTTATTTAAACGTAGTTATAGTAATTGTTTTTGTAATATTGCAGATAGACTTGGGAACATCAGCAGGAGGATGCTGGATGTTGCCGCTGTCACTCAGATGGACGGGTATCGTGTCATAGTCTCGTGGAATGAGGACACAGACCAGGCGATCGGCAATTGGGCATGGTTCCCGATCTTTTTTCATGATTGGAAGCATGTGCCGAAGGAAAACAAGGACAAGGCGTTTGCCAACATTCTGCAGGTATTCAATGTTGTTTAATTAAATTTTACATGTTAATAGTTATAAGTTGTGGTTTCTTTATTTATTTCTTAATTAATTAATAATTAATAATTAAATTATGATACAGAAAAATTTTAAACTACGCGAACATTATTGGGGAGAGGACGCTCGGAGGGAGACTTGTAAGAAGTGTCACATTTCGAGGTTCAGGACAGTTCGGAAAGGGAAGAAGCAGAAGAAGAAACCCACAAAGATTCTAAGGTACTTTCCTTTAAAACCTCGCTTACAAAGATTGTTTATGTCGTCTAAGACAGCTGAGCATATGAGGTGGCATGAAGATGATAAGAATCAAGATGGTAAACTCAGACATCCACAGGATGCTGAAGCGTGGAAAGCGTTCGACTCAGTCTTTCCAGATTTTGCTGCGGACCCTAGAAATGTTCGTCTTGCTTTGGCGACCGACGGTTTTAATCCGTTTGGGAATCTTAGCACAAGCTATAGTATATGGCCAGTTATGTTGATACCCTACAACTTGCCCCCGTGGAGACGCGTGGCCGGATGAGCATGACAGATTTCAACCGGCAAAATTCACCCTGACAAAACCGAATAAGGAAATCTTTATCGCGACCTTGAAGAAAATAAAAGCTCCTAACGGGTATTCAAGCAAGATATCACGATGTGTTGACGTGCAGGCTCAAAAGGTTACTGGGCTGATGAGTCATGACTCACATGTGCTTATGCAACAGTTACTTCCGCTGGCCATAAAAAATACGCTGCCTTTCGATGTGTCTATCGTTTTGGTCGAACTTTGTACTTTCTTTCGGAAGTTGTGTTCCAAGGTGTTGATAGTGGAAGAGCTCGGCCAGCTGCAGCAGAAAATCATTCCTACGCTGTGTCATTTGGAGATGATATTTCCTTCGTCATTTTTCACGGTCATGGTTCACCTGACAGTACACCTTGTTCATGAAACAAAGCTTGCTGGCCCAGTTCAGTACCGATGGATGTATCCTATTGAGAGGTACTCATTTATAGGTTTCTTGGGAAACTGAAATCTTACGTGAGGAATAAGACGTGGCCTGAAGGTTCAATAGCAGAAGGTTATATCGGGGATGAGGTCTTGTATTTTTGTTCCAGGTACTTCGATGACATTGAGACATCATTCAACTGACCGCCTCGTGTAGATGATTGTCCTGAGCCTGAGCCGGAGCCATCAGTAATAGAGTTGTTAATCCCTCGTGTTGGTAAACCAGTTGGCGGAAGTGAGAAATTCAAACTCACGGCACTTGAGAAGTTTCAAGCACATAGACATGTCTTGATTAATTGCACCAAAGTTGAACCGTACCTTCAGTAAGGATTTCACACACACACACACACACACATATAGATATACATATATATAAATAAATAAATAAATAAATAAATAAATATATATATATATATATATATATATATATATATATATATATATATATATATATATATAGATTTCCTTATATTTTATACATACTCACATTTCATGCTCGTCATTGCATGTTTAATTGCAGGGAATTCAAGAGTCATGTGAAGCGTGAACTGAGGATCCGTACACAGACATCCTCCGAAATTGATAGAAAGGTCCACAGAGAATTCCAGGGTTGGTTTAGGAGGAGAATAATGAATGACCACAACCCGCACTCACCAGAATTCAGAGCTCTCGCGCTAGGCCCGCTTGACCACGTCCAAAGATTTATGGCATACAATTTCAATGGTTTTAATTTTTGCACCGTCTCATGAGATCAAGGATTGCTGACCCAAAACTCTGGTGTATATGGGACGTTTGGGACAAGGAGTTATATGAGCAGCAGTGACGAGAACATGCAGTTCGGTGACGTCCCGTATTATGGAAAGTTGCTTGATGTGGTCAAGATAAGTTACCAAGGCCTTTTCACCGTGATGTTGTTCAAGTGTTTATGGGCGAATACAACAACGTCCAGGGGACTCACGACTGACGACTTAGGCTTCACATCAGTGAATTTCTCCCGGCCTATTCACAGTGGTCAGTTTGAAGATGACGAGCCGTATATTCTTGCCTCAGACGCCCATCAGGTTTATTATGTCACCGATGAGAGGCATAAGGATTGGAATATGGTGGTTCACTTAAAGCCTTAGGACCTTTACGACATGGGTGATGGTGATAACGTCGCTTACGATTGTGAGCCGTTCCAGCTCGCCAGCTTCGAAGACTTCTTCCCAGACGGCGATGACAATTTACCTATAGTTCGGTACGTTTTTTAATTTACGCTTTATAAAATAATAACATTTAACTAAAGTTTTATTTGTGTTCAAACATATTCTCCTCACACGTAATATTTTATACAAACTTTCTTTGTAGGGATGGTGAAGAAGATTGAGAGAAAAACTTATGCCTACACTGTAATCTGTAATCTTTTTATTACGTTTTTTTTTTTAAAAAAAAATCCATAGCATTAATTGTAGCGGTTATATAACCGCTACAAACACTACAAAACCGCTACAGATAACAACCGCTACAAATACGCATCCTAACCGCTACTAATAGAAACCGCTACAAAAAGTGCGACCTCAACCGCTACAAAATGATGCGCAGATACCACCATAAATACCCTTACCAAACCACATTTAATATGCTTCAGTTTCTTTTCTACACACGTTTTCTCTCCGCCTTCTCTCATATTTTTACGTTTTGTCAAAGAGGTTAACTGTTTGAAGGGGGTAAGTGCCGTTTAACCGGATCAAATCTAATGATTCAGATACTGATGTTTGTTATTTTGCAGTTGAATCGGATATATTTTTCAAATTTCCTTCCACTTCCACATACATTATTCAATCGACTTGTACACACATTTTTTAAACAATGAGTATTATTTTAATTAACTCATTATTAGTTCTTATTATACTTACATTTTCTCATTATTTTGCACCTGCATAATCACCTTATATATTTTACTATCTTTTATTTTCACTAAAAATATAAATTATTAATAACGCAATATTTACTTAATTACCACAATAATTAACAAATTAAATTTTGAGTAAATACCCTTTTTGGTCCCTGAAATAACACGCGCTACCCATTTTGGTCCCTGAGTAAAAAAAATGTCATTTTTCGTCCTTAAACAGTAAAAAAAGGTCCCTTTTAGTCCTTTTAGTCATTTTTTGTGGGCATTTTAATCCCTCACAAATTCCCAAAAAATCGTTTTTAGTCCCTAAAAAGGACCAAAAATGACATTTTTTTTACTCAGGGACCAAAATGGGTAGCACGTGTTATTCCAGGGACCCAAAAGGGTATTTACTCTTTAATTTTTTTCCAGTCATAAATTTGTAGCAGTTACTTAAACCGCTACAAATATTAAAAAAAACAAATCTGGCAAAAAAATGGCGGGATTTCTTTGTAGCAGTCTCAGTAGCGGTTACCAACCGCTACAAATATTCAAAAGAATTAAACTGATGGCGGCAAAACTTTTTTGCGAAAAAATGGCGGGAATATTTGTAGCGGTTACCAACCGCTACAAATATTCAAAAGGCGGCAACACTTTTTTGCCAAAAAATGGCGGGATTATTTGTAGCGATTACGAACCGCGGCAAATATTCAAAACAATTAAAACTGATGGTGGCAAAAAAATTTCAAAATCATATTTTGTAGCGGTTATTGAACCGCTACAAGTCTGAACAAAATCAATTTGTAGCGGTTTAGAAACCGCATCTAATCTCTCAAACCAGACGTCAGCTCAGCTCATGTAGTGTCGGTCAGTGGTAACCGCGACAGATATAGTAGCGGTTTTTTTTAACCGCTACAAATCAGCTTGCCATGGTGGATTTTGAGCGGTTAGAGTAACCGCTACAAAGGTCATTAGTTGCGCCGAAAATCGCTACAAATATGTCATATTAACCGCTACTAATCGTCGTTTTTTTGTAGTGTGTGTAATCTCTCGAAACATTTAGAACACGCACAGGAGATCTTGCATTCACAATCAAAGGTTCACGGGCATTGTTGTTAAACTCGCGAGTTGACTCTCCGAGTTTAGCGGTTTTACGTTTCTAGCTTACAAAATCGAGTCGAGTCTCTAGTAAACTCGTGATCATTGTAAACTCGATTAAAATCACGAGTTTATATATCGAGTTAACCGTTTTTATGTTTCCAGCTTACAAAATCATGTTAACTCATCCTTAAACTCATGTTAATTTCTTCAATTTGATCATGCGCAACGGCTTTAAATATAAATTTTGTAGGAATTTATTTGTTAAATATGATAAATTATGAATATTGATGGATTTAATTTCAATTATTTGGATTTAAAAATATTTAAATAAAATTGTTGTTATTTATTATATTTTAATTATTTAATTATACACTATTAATATCTATTTAATGGTAAAAGTAAACTCTTACGAGTTTACGATTCGAGTTCACAATATGAGTCTACCTCACTATCATGAGTTTACTTAAACTCGTGAGTTTGATAACCTTGTTCACGGGTACAAAAAAAGGCTTTTCAGATCGGACGAAAGAGGCATCCTGGATCAGCAACCGGTCTCAATACAGGTGGTCTTAAAGAAATTTTTTTAGATCGGACATTAAAAATATTAGGTCTTAAAAATCGTACTATATAAACCTGATATATTTTTTGTTCGATCTTAAAACCCAACTTTTAAAACCGGAAAAATAAATAGGCCAGTCTAAAAGACCGACTTTTAAGACCGGATGAAAGAAAATTCCAGTCTAAAAAGTCTGACTTTTAAGACCGAACGATTAAATACACCGATCTTAAAATACCGACTTTTAAGACCAGATTAATACATACACCAGTCTAAAAGTACTAACTTTTAAAACCAGACTAATAAATACATTCGTTCTTAAAATCTGAACTTTTTGGACCGGCATTTTTATTTGTCCAATCTTAAAAGTAAGACTTCTTAGACCTCCTATGTAATACATCCGGTCTAAATTTTCTCAAATTTTTCCCTGTTCTATTTCTTCCTAATCATATACATCCACCACCCAATCCAGCACCTAAAAGACAGTACTTTAAGCTACAAGCTATGAACAATCCATTATGAGTTATGTGGCCTCTTAAAGAATATATTATGACAGTACAACATCTAAATGAATATATACAATAAGATAAGTTACATATACAATGAGTTACAAATTAAAGGCAACACCTAAATGAACATACATGTCCAATTCATCATGTCTTCATCAGATTCTCACCCAACAATGTAACATTCCTCTTTTATAACATACCCTTTTTGATTGGATCCTACCACAAAAATAAGAACAAGAACAAAAGCTTCACAGTCAGTGACATTGTTTAAGAACATAAGAAGGTATATAGTTAAAACCTTAAAGTTTTCAAAGAATTCTGCATATGAATATTACCTTATGAATTGTCTCTTTTATAAAGGGATATCCTCCCATATCCCTTCATGATGATCATTTCTTATGCCATGTTCATTATTCACCTCATCTTCTTCTTTCATGTCCGGAAGACCCCTTGAAAAAAGAGTACTCTCAGGAAGACCATAATTTGAATAAAATTTCCTCATCAATATCAGTGACCCTTTTTCTTTGGAGAGCTACAGACCACATTTTATTTTCCTGATCGGTGATATAAGAATACTTGTTTCGCTTGGTCTACCATAATAAAAAGTTCATCTCCTGGACGGTGCTCCTATCATCTAGGGACTTCGTGTAAAATGTATAACCATTGATCACATATTCCAAGTTATGACATCAACCTCAAAACCACATGCTAACCATTTTATTGTATCATAAACACATTTCTCTCCCTCGACCTTTTGTTTGAACCAGTTTGCAAAAGTTATGTTATGGTCTCTAATTAACCTTTGTTCAGTCATTCGATTATTTTCTTTCCTTACAACTTATTTATGTGCATTTATGCTATCTTGAACTTCATCAACATTATTCAAGATGTGTAAGTGGACTTGTGACAATTCATCAGGATCCACACTCTTTACTGAAGCCCCTCGTTTACCACCTTCAGCATGCTGACGTTTAGAAAGCCCAATATGTCTTACTTTGGCCAAATAATTTTGACAAAATTCCATGGCTTCTTCAGATATATACTTTTGAACAATTGATGCTTCTAGCCGGTATGCGTTCTTCACATACCCTTTTAGGAATTTCATAGATCTTTCAATTGGGTACATCCATCGTAAATGGATAGGGCCATACAACTTTATCTCCCTCACTAGATGAACAATTAGATGAACCATGATGTCAAAAAATGTAGGAAGAAAAAGTTTCTCAAGCTGGCACAAGATAAGATATCCTTCATTTTCCAATTCATCTAATTTTTCAATCTCGAAAACTTTACTAGAAACCGCATTGAAGAAGAAACAAAGTATAGTCAAAATGCGTTGATGATCATATTCGGCAATGCCTCGAATAGCTACTGGGAGTAGCTGCTGCATTAAGATATGACAATCATGAGACTTTTGGCCTACTAATTTCAAGTCCTTCATTGATATAAACATCTTAAAATTTGAAGAATACCCTGAGGGAACTATTGTGTCATGTAAACACTCACAAAAACTTCTTTTCTCATCATTAGACAAAGTATGAGAAGTGTGGGGACAATAAGTTCTCTTACCATATGACCTTGGATATAAGTCTTCGCGTATTCCCATTGCTTACAAATCAAATCTTGCCTTCACACCATCCTTGGAACTACGTTGTATGTTGAGAAGCATGCCAACAATACTATCACGTACATTTTTCTCCACATGCATGACATCAATACAAGGTCTCACATCAAGATTGCGCCAATATGGAAGATCGAAGAATACAAATCTCGTTTTCCATATATTTGTTTCTTTTCTACTTTTTGCAGTCTTTCCGATGACACTGATATTTTTCATCTTTTCATAAACTTCCTGCTCAGTCAATGCCACCAGAGCATCTTCATACTCTTGGCCACTAAAACAACCTTTATTTAATCGATGATATGGAGGCCTAGTCTAAGAAATCTCCTATGTCCAAGATAAACCGTCTTTAATCCATGTTGAAGTTTATGGTAGCATGTGCCTTGATGAGCACTATTTATGTCATGTTTTCCCTGTATTGTATGACTAAATTGTATGGTGAACATAAGCTTAATTGCATTAAATCTGAGTAAAAAGACATTCATTCAGTATATAGGGAACTTAAGGATGAAATTTACAAACCTGAATAAATTGCATACGCATTCTAAACATGTGCTAAGAAAAGGTGAGTTTTAAGATTTTGTGTGAAAGGTGCATAGCATGGCCAATATAATGCTATAGCATTGGGATAGCCTCCTCGAAACGTAATGCAATGCTTCCTTGATGTTATAGCAGAGTATGTGAAGCAATGTTATATGGCATTTGTTCTGATCTTTTGTCAAGGTTATTTCAGGAAACATAGTGCAGATTGTAATGGGTAGATTGCTGACATATTGGAATAGAAGATGTGGAGTATGGAAACTAAAGATTTGAAGAATCCCGCAGAATCAATCTACCATGATTAAATAGGGAAGACACAATTGGACCTCGAGAGAATAGGAAAGGCCCGGTTCGTTGAACGTACACAGCAAGTAAACCAGACTATATAAGGAAGCAAGAGCCAACCCTAAAAGTGTCAGAGTCATCAAGAGTCAAAATCCAACCCTTACGGCCATACTCGAAAAGAAGAGTGAGAAAAGTTACAAGGCACGAGTACTTCAGGGGAACCCAGCAACCTTCCTTGTAGTAAGACGGAGATAAAAAGACGTGGAGTTGTGACGTGACAGGGCTTCGTCCACTTCGTTGAACCTCTATCAAGCTTTCTTTTTTTCTTCTTATTTATTTTAATCTTTTGATCATGGGCTATTCTGTTGTACTCTATTTAGTGATTCCCTCATCAGTCATGAACTAAACTTTTTGTGGCAGAGCGAGGATGATTTCCTAAGTGTAAAATGAACCCATTTGCTAGTCTTTAATTCAATACATTCAATTTTCTTATTAGTGATTTAATTACTTATCGATTAGCGAGAGCTAAGGGCTTGATCAGTGGTCTCGGTTTACTGAGAGGGAGTCGGGGCTAGACATCTGAGAAACAGTGATTTCTAGGCAGGCTTGTGCAAGGCTTGACCTATTATTGTAGGCTTCAAGGAGTGGGAACCTCTTCATGGTCTAAAGGCTAGAGGGGGGCGACAATCTCTTCATTGTCTAATATAACAATGGGTCCAACGACCTGTCACTCTTCCGTCAAAATAAAAGGCACTCTCCCTTCAGGTGTCTTGGATATTAATCTACGAAAGGCACGAGCATCAAAAGTACCCCTGCAAGGGGTTGTCTTGTATCTAACCATTGTTTGAGCAGTTGGATACATAGAGGATTATCAGGGACGGAGTGAAGAATTAGGGCAGAGAGATACGAAATGGATTGTGAGAATGAATGAGAGTCAATTAAGATTTATAATTTATAATTACTTTTAAGAGCATATTTTAAAAATATGTGGTCCTAAATGTAATTTTAAGACTTGTTGATTATAAAGTATCCGGTCCTAAAAGTCTATAATTAATTTTTTCTATTCAATTACTTTTAAGACCGATTTCTTATAATTTATCCGGTCCTAAAAGTCTATCATTTATTTTTTATTTATATAATTTTTGTTATCCTCTATCAGTTATATGATACACTTGCCCTCCGTCGTTCCAAAACTAGTTTATTACCATTTTTTAGGGAACAAGGGTTGCTAAGAAGATCAAAAGAAAAGCAATGTACTTTCTTTCATTAGTGGAGAATATGAACAAAAGAACAACCAAAAAAATGAAACTAGAAATGTACAACAAGAAAAAGAAAACTATAAATTCTTAACATCCTCGACCTATGCCTTTGCATGAGCTTCATACGCATCATAGTCTCGGTGGATTTGAGCAACTCATTGTTTAAGATAGTTGACACGAGCCTCAATAGACTCAAGACGGAAGGGGGCATATATAGCGGTAAGCGCATTGGGGCCAAGAGGTTAGCGAATATTAGCAAAATGATGGAAAGGGAGCAGGAACCTCTTCAACGTCTGAAGGCTAGAGGGGGAAGCAGGAATGTCTTTTGTTGGAAATTATGCCCTAGGGGAAAGTCATTGTACTTATCAACGATCCCCATATGAATTGGGTAGTCGCAATGTCTTGCTAGAGGCCGCTTGCGACTTGTGGGCTGGTACAGTATTGGCCCGCTGCCAATCTCATGTGGGCCTGCAGGGTCGCACACAAGAATGGCCCAACACGAGCAAGAGTGTCCAGATTCATTGAATCTTAAATGTGTTTAAGATTTAATAAATACTTATTCAATAATAATGATATTATTTATTGATAATAATATTATTATATATAGTATTTAATTTATTTGATAAATTAAATAACTATAATAAATTGAGATATTATATCTCAAATTTAATTTTCGAATAAAGATATTGCATATCAGATTTAATTTCAACTGAGATATCGGATCTCATTTTAAATTAAATATAACGATATCATATCTTGATTTAATTTATAAATATAAATTAAATCAGAGGGCTTTTAATTCGGATTAAATAAATTGATTTGATTAGATCTATCAAATAGATTTAATTAATATATTCTTTTAATCCAGATTCAAAATTTGTTTTGAATATAATGTTGGGTTCGACTAGTTTTGATGATGTCTTATAGATGTCATTCTTAAAGAGCAAAAAGATTGTATGATATATTTATCTCTTATATTGACTAACTACTATATTTAATGTAGATTAGTTCAAGTTGAATTATAGCTCAAGAAGGAGATAAGAGACTTTAGAAAGAATAAATTAAAGAAGATATCAAGTTCAAGAAGAAGAGGACATATTTGAAGAACGTAATATGATTAAGAGAAGAAGAAAGAAAGAAGACTTGATAAATGATAAAATCATCATACAAGTTGTTAAATTAGATTCTACAAGTCTCACACGGTGACATGGAAGTTGGAATGGCTCAAATCGAAGTTAAAATGATCAAATACGAGCTTCGGGATGAATTGCCTCTAATTCCCATTGATACTCGAGTATCGGGCTCCCATTCTCAAGTATCAAGCATCAATACTCGAGTATGTAACCTATATACCCGAGTATGACACTCTGTTCAGCTCTGTTTTACGTTCAGCTTCGGGCGACCTTTGGTAAATCGACAATATCTCCCAAACCAGAAATCGTATTAAGGTGAAACAAATTTTGTTGGAAACTAGACATCCAAACGGTGCTAGTCGCACAAGATTCAAGTCCAACAGAGGTCATATGAGAGAGCTATGAATTTTTGAAAATGAGAGTGACATCACCGTCACATTCCTGACCAAGGCTCAATGTTTTGGGTATATCTCACAAACTAGAAATCCAATTGAGGTGAAACCGGTGCCATTTGAAAGTAGACTCAAAGGGCTTTCCAACAAGACTTGAACCGATCAAATCGGAGTTCATACCAGGAAGTTATGATCTTCGAAAGTAGACACTCACACAGGATAAGTTATACCCGAGTATGATATTCACATACTCGAGTATTGACGGAGAAAACCAGTTCGCACCGTCAAGATATCGGATCATGATTTTGATATTCAATTCAATTTAATATACTCTTTAATGATTTGATTCCTAACCATTGACCTCAGTGATTTGTGAATACTAATATTAAAGTGCAGGATTATGAGGAATCAAATTGGGCAATTCGATTTACGCGTTTTGAGAATATCTCTGCAAAATGGAAGTTATCAACAAATTGATGCAGGAATAATGAAGCAGGGCGAGTGAAATTCATACACAGCAAAAAGAATTCGTTGCTAACATTATGACCATTATGATATTGCCAAATAATCCTCAAACGAATTGAAGTGAGATTATGCAGAGATAATGGAATGTTTTTGAATTCAAACGGTGGAGTTCTTCAACGGACACCTTCATCCAACTAGTATAAATATGAAGCCATGGGGGCTCAAAGAAGACACACACATGCAGCAGAACAAACGATCAAAGAAAGATACTCTCCGAGCTTGGTTTCGCCAATCTCTTGAGTGATACTTTCGAGATACTTGCTGAAATACTTTCGCAATACTTTCGAATACTTTCTGAGATTGTGTCACCACTTGTTCTTCAGTGCTTATGTTTATCTGCTCTTAGAGAGAGTCATTCATCTATTACTATTTCTTGTAAGGAACTCAAAGTATTGGGACTTTGAGACTGGGTCATTTGATTGCAACTTGTAAGGGGGAGTGTTATTCAAAAGAGAGGAATTGCTCCAAGAGTTACAAAGTGTGTAATCAAGCGGGTGTATCAATTACAACTTGTAAGGGGAGTGGAGTCCGAGAGTGAGAGGACCATCCTTCGTTTACAAAGTGTGTAATTGTTCTTGAAAGATAGTAGAATCCCGAGTGTGTCCGGGGACTGGACGTAGGTCAAGGATTAGGACCGAACCAAGATAAATTGCCTTGTGTCCATCTCCTTCTTCCTCCTTTGCTATTTTTGTTTAACTTGCAAGAAAATTTAATATCCCCAATTCACCCCCCCTCTTGGTAATATTCCGGCTTTCATTTGGTATCAGAGCAAGCTTTCTCAGTTGGGCTTAACATCCCGAGATAAGATCATGGAAGGAATATTACCTGAAATTGCTCTCAGTCAAAAGGAGTATTCCCGCATCTGCAATCTATCTACTTCCAAGGAGATGAGGAAAGTCTTAGAAACTTCATACGAAGGAATCTCCGGCATAGAAGAAGAAGAAATTACAAATATATGTTTGGTTGCAGAAGAGGAACATTCAGATAGCGACAAAGAGGTATGTGATTCTGAACCCACTTATGATGAGTTACTTTCGAATATAATGATTTACATTCTGCATTCAAAAAGATTGCAAAAGAACTTATTACTACCGAAAGGAAAACAAACTGCTTAAACAACAAACAAAGAATTCACCATCAACTTCTTGTGAAAATTCGGTTTACCCAAATTGCCACGATAATGATGCAAAGCCCACTTATGATGAATTGTTTGTTGAATACAATCTTGTTCAAAATGAGTTTGAAAAACTTGCTGAAAAATATATTGTTTTGAAAAAGAAGAATACAACTCTTGAACAGCAAGTAGAAAATCTCTCTACCCCTGAAAATAACATTTGTGATGAATGCCTTATTTTGAAGAAAAAGAATGAGTGTCTTACAAAAACTCTTGAGAAATTCACAAAAGGTAGTGAAATGCTAAATGTTATTTTGAAAGCTCAAAGGTTTACTAATGACCGATCAGGCATAGGATATAATCCTACTTTTGATAAAAAGAAAGGTAAAAAGAAAAATGGTGGAAAATATTATTTAAATTATTTTCAGAAATCAGTTCATACCTCAAATCCATTTGCTCATTGTAATTACTGTAACCGAAAGGGACATAGTACTTCATCTTGCTTTCATAGGAGTGATAGAAGAGATAAACCTGTTGGTAACTATCAATGGGTACCAAAGGGAACTTATGTTTTCCCTAAGGTTCAAACTAACAGTGAAGGACCCAAGTATAAGTGGGTACCAAAATGTCCATCTATTGCCTTGTGTGTGCAGACTAATTTCAAAAATAATAGACACAAAGGTGCGAGAGAAGATGAGGAATCAAAGAGTTTCTTATGAACCGAAAAGGAGATCCTCTCAAGTGCCAAGCAAAAGACACATGAAGTCTATACCCTTTAAGAGAACTTTGCGAAACCCATCGAAAGACATAAGAGGCAATGGGTAAGCAAAATTGATCCCCCAAGTATCTAAGGTAAAAGGTATACAATGATAAAACCTCATCTCCTATCATCTGAAATATTCATTGAGGTTTTACTTTTATAGCTTTAGAAATGAGCATTGCAAACTATTTTGAAATCATTTTTTTTATCCCTTAAAAATCCACTTAGTAAGTTTATAAAGAGATTGCAATACTCAATAGCTTAATTCTTTATGCATACATGATGATTTGAAAAGAAAATATCTCTTTTATGCATAAAATCATGTTTAGTTCATTATGCTCAATTATATTGAATTGATCATATTCCTAAAAGCATGTGAATTTTGGTTCCTACAAGCTAACATTAATTGGATCCAAGTAAGGTTGGATACCAAGAAAGAAAAAGACTTATATGGTTTTGTAGGATAAGAAAAAGCCTCTCAAGAATGCAACATAGAGAAATAATTCAAGTCTTGAGGAAGCTAAAATAGGCTATGCTTGATGTTAATGGTGAAAGGAGACGTCTACATCAATCTACCTTAATCAAGCAAGCTTCTACAAGGACAAAGGGAATTACGGTGATATCTAACTCTTACCCTATTCTATGCTTATATGAGATTAATATTTGGGTAATGAATAACTGTCCATTATTGCATTCCATTAGCAATCAATCATTTATGTCTTTCAAAATGTTTTTCGATTGCTAAATGGACCAAAAGTTAATCTGTGCATTATTTTCGATTTCATGTGTTTGAAATGTACAATTCTAAAAATGGTTTGATTCACCTTGTTTTGTGAAAATGCAAACAAACATTTTGAAATATTCATACTTTGAGGGCATTCAAATGATGTTTCAAATTGGAAGTTAATGTTGTATCTTGACTAACGAGATATGCTTCAAATTTGTTTAAAATAAACATTTTCTATCCCTCACATATTCATCTTTAGAATTCAATGTATTGATTGAACTGTCTAGTTTCACTCTTGAACTAGTTGGACTTCATATCTATTAAGTTATTCATATATCAGTTTCAAGCCTATCTTCAAGAAAAGAATTCGATTTATGAATCTGTATGCTTAATTCATAAATTTTTCAAAGGCCTAGTTATTCCCACTTTATAAATGTTTATTAGTGCATTGAATGATAATGCATTAACCTTTAATGGAATAATTAACCTACTAGGATAATCTTCTCAAAGCCAAATCATTTGGATTAATATGTACTTCATCTTTCAAGAATCATGGTATTCTCTTAGTTGCTCAAGTACATCAGCATTTGTCTTCCATCCTTATTTTGAGTAAGCGTATTCATAGTCTTGCCTTGATCATTCATTTCTAATTCTAAGATGCAAGATTATCTTCGGTCAATAGCAAAGTCATTGTGCTTACATATGTTTCATTGTGCTAAGAATGTTTCTTTAGTACTCTCCTTCATGACTTTTGCTTTTGAGAAAAATTCTTCTACATGTTAACTGCAATGTTCAACATGTTCTCTAATCTAAAGCATACTGATATATTCAAACTATTGACTTTCGTTTTTAGTATGCACTGATTTTCAAATATACTTCAAAATGAATCTTTCACTCATGAAAGTTTTGATGCATTATTTTAGTTTGAAAGAACATTCAAGATTTGAAACAATCTGCATGTTTCATTATCATTTTTGAAATTTTAATCTTATCCATGGATTACATGAGATTCATTTCAATGACATCTTTTCTACTTAAAGTGTATTTCCAAATTGTCATTGAGGAATGACATTCTTGACATGATTATTACCCTCTTGAATCATTGGCCTAAACTTATTTGATTTGATAAAAATTATGCTTTTTGATCTTTGAAGTGTTTTGCTCTTTGCTCAAATATTATATAGTTAAATTATAATAGCACAAGAGTTGTTGTGATTAATCTTATGTGCATTCAAAGAGATATTGGGTAGCAAGGAGTGTCTAGTACTTTGTTTTGCGGGATGTTCAACAAGTAGCTTTGATCTGCTAATACCCGAGTATATGTAGCAATACTCAAGTAATATCGGGATTTTCATATCATTAGAAAGGGAAATAGACCAATACTTGAGTATCCTGGATTCATACTTGAGTATTGTCAAGGCAGAGACTAAATGCAATAACTGAGATAACTGATGATACTCGAGCACCCTCAAGCAATACTCGAGTACTGACGAACTGAGGAAGCTATTGCTGATGGATCATACTCAAGTAGGTAAGTGCAATACTTGAGTACTATACACTATCATCTTCGAAAATCATCCTGAATCATCCACGATGCTTAATGATCAATTTGCACATCATATAAATTCAAGTGTTCACATTACACACTTGAAATGAGGTATTTCAGTACTTATTTTAATTAATTAAAATATCTAAGTACTGCATACTTGAGTATTAACTGTTGTTATACAAGTAGCGGGGCAATACTCAAGTATTCAAGTGAAGTACTCAAATCTTGTCGAATGCCTCTCGATTTAATGCAGCATTTGACAAAGTTGTGTGTCATTTATTCATTCAAAAATCATGCTGCACTATTTTGTAGATCTTACAAAAGCTAGCATTGCTTCATCTTTCTCTAGTACTTGTGCGTGCTTGTTATGTATTTTAAAGATCACTGCATCATTTCAAAAAGTGGTTCATTCAATGCAATTCTCTTCTATGTGCATCACTTAAATCAACAAGTATTCTATTCCAATTGGGAAAGATGCGTGAATACTGTGTGTCATTCACTTAACAACAAAGTTCTCTTTAATAATGTCATTTTCCCTAAGAATGCTTTCACTATGCTTAATCTTCATCACATTATTATTTGGTATTACTAGAGATAATGCATTCATTAAGGGGAGTTTCACATTAACATGTGTTTTATCTTAAAAAGCTCATCTCCTTGATTTGAAGAAAATTATCTATAAATAATGCTCATCCGCACTCACTATGATTTATTAGTTTTGATGATGAGTTATTATCATATTTTCCTTTCAATACCTTAATTTGAAAATATCATATAGAAAGGGAGATATTTTGATAGTTGAATGCACAAGGCGTGAGGCAATGCATAAAATTAGGAACCGAGATACCATGTAATAGAGGTATCACTACGGAATTACATTTGGTATGTACTAACAAATCTCTTTTGCAAAGAAAGTTTTTATGTGGCGGGAGAATCTGTTATGTACTAGGACATTCCTTAATGTGCTACAAAGAGCAACTCTAAATTAAGGAAAGATGCTTTGATGATCAATCACTTTGAAGCTACACTAAGCTCTAAAAGGAGGAGGAAAACTTCTTGATGCTAGCTGTCATATATTCTACAAAGTAGAAGAAAACTTCTTGAAGCCAACCGAGATATATTCAGCAGACGAGCTATATAAAGGATGGAAATGATCTCATACAAGAAGAAAGCAAGCAAATAGCCTTCATTGATCATTCATCAATTTGCAGAACCTACATGAGCATTTCTAAACTTTACCCTTTTATATTCAGTAAATTTTGCACATGTTTGGTATTTATATGCTTTAATTGTGAAAGATGTTTTGAAAACTTCTCCAAATTCTATCAAATTTGTTTTCATAAAAACATTTCAAATTGCAGCATATTAAAAATGAAAACAATTTCAAATCGGGGAGAGAAAATAAATTCCTCAACTTACTCTAATTTAATTTCTTATTTGTCTCTACAAACAGTTCTTCTTTAACTCAACTTTTTGCTAATGACAAATAAGGGGGAGAGAATGGCAAGAAAAATATGCTGGGTTTATTAGTTTTTCATATTCATACATATTTTTCTTAAAGTATTTGCCATCATCAAAAAGGAGGAGAATGTTGGGTTCGACTGGTTTTGATGATGTCTTATAGATGTCATTCTTAAAGAGCAAAAAGATTGTATGATATATTTATCTCTTATATTGACTAACTACTATATTTAATGTAGATTAGTTCAAGTTGAATTATAGCTCAAGAAGGAGATAAGAGACTTTAGAAAGAATAAATTAAAGAAGATATCAAGTTCAAGAAGAAGAGGACATATTTGAAGAACGTAATATGATTAAGAGAAGAAGAAAGAAAGAAGACTTGATAAATGATAAAATCATCATACAAGTTGTTAAATTAGATTCTACAAGTCTCCACGGTGACATGGAAGTTGGAATGGCTCAAATCGAAGTTAAAATGATCAAATACGAGCTTCAGGATGAATTGCCTCTAATTCCCATTGATACTCGAGTATCAGGCTCCCATTCTCAAGTATCAAGCATCAATACTCGAGTATGTAACCTATATACCCGAGTATGACACTCTGTTCAGCTCTGTTTTACGTTCAGCTTCGGGCGACCTTTGGTAAATCGACAATATCTCCCAAACCAGAGATCTTATTAAGGTGAAACCAATTGTTTTGGAAACTAGACATCCAAACGGTTCTAGTCGCACAAGATTCAAGTCCAACAGAGGTCATATGAGAGAGCTATGAATTTTTGAAAATGAGAGTGACATCACCGTCACATTCCTGACCAAGGCTCAATGTTTTGGGTATATCTCACAAACTAGAAATCCAATTGAGGTGAAACCGGTGCCATTTGAAAGTAGACTCAAAGGGCTTTCCAACAAGACTTGAACCGATCAAATCGGAGTTCATACCAGGAAGTTATGATCTTCGAAAGTAGACACTCACACAGGATAAGTTATACCCGAGTATGATATTCACATACTCGAGTATTGACGGAGAAAACCATTCGCCTTGTCAAGATATCGGATCATGATTTTGATATTCAATTCAATTTAATATACTCTTTAATGATTTGATTCCTAACCATTGACCTCAGTGATTTGTGAATACTAATATTAAAGTGCAGGATTATGAGGAATCAAATTGGGCAATTCGATTTACGCGTTTTGAGAATATCTCTGCAAAAATGGAAGTTATCAACAAATTGATGCAGGAATAATGAAGCAGGACGAGTGAAATTCATACACAGCAAAAAGAATTCGTTGCTAACATTATGACCATTATGATATTGCCAAATAATCCTCAAACGAATTGAAGTGAGATTATGCAGAGATAATGGAATGTTTTTGAATTCAAACGGTGGAGTTCTTCAACGGACACCTTCATCCAACTAGTATAAATATGAAGCCATGGGGGCTCAAAGAAGACACACACATGCAGCAGAACAAACGATCAAAGAAAGATACTCTCCCGAGCTTGGTTTCGCCAATCTCTTGAGTGATACTTTCGAGATACTTGCTGAAATACTTTCGCAATACTTTCGAATACTTTCGAGATTGTGTCACCACTTGTTCTTCGGTGCTTATGTTTATCTGCTCTTAGAGAGAGTCATTCATCTATTACTATTTCTTGTAAGGAACTCAAAGTATTGGGACTTTGAGACTGGGTCATTTGATTGCAACTTGTAGGGGGGGTGTTATTCAAAAGAGAGGAATTGCTCCAAGAGTTACAAAGTGTGTAATCAAGCGGGTGTATCAATTACAACTTGTAAGGGGGAGTGGAGTCTGAGAGTGAGAGGACCATCCTTCGTTTACAAAGTGTGTAATTGTTCTTGAAAGATAGTAGAATCCCAGTGTGTGTCTGGGGACTGGACGTAGGTCAAGGATTAGGACCGAACCAGTATAAATTGCCTTGTGTCCATCTCCTTCTTCCTCCTTTGCTATTTTTGTTTAACTTGCAAGAAAATTTAATATCCCCAATTCACCCCCCCTCTTGGTAATATTCCGGCTTTCATATAATACAGAAGGCATTAGGCCACGTGATCAAGAAGCACGAGAAGGTAGCCCACCAATTCAAATTGTTCGACAAAGGTATGATTCAGAAATCCTAAATCCAGATTTAAACGCTATTGAGCGATCCACCTAAGGGATTCGTAAGAGTTTTATTCCGCTGCGTGTACAGATCCCAACAGTGGCATCATAGCCAACTCAACGTGCGTTTAAATCAGGTTTAACGTATGCTTTATATATGTGATATATATATGCTTTAAACCGAATCTTGCATGCTTAAAATAAAAATATATGATAAACCAGTTTTGAAGCATTCATATTTTATCCAAAAAGATCATGCTTTTTCGAAAAGATCGCGTTATGAATACGGTTGTTTCACGCTAGGGTTAAGTTCGGATTCTGTGGCTTTTTCGATCACGTTCTGAAAGGTTCAGATCGGAAATCACGTTAAATTCGCGCAATCTGATTGGGGTCGAATACGTTCAAGCACGATCACGTTCTGAAAGGTTCAGATTCGTTGATCATGCATGGACGCTGATTGAGGTCGGAATGTTCGGAGTCACTGGACACGTTAGGGTTCGTCCTTCAACTACGTTTGTATTTCTAAACTATCCAGAATTAACGATGGTCAGGTTTGACTTGATCACATTTGGACGTTCAAGATCAAACACGTTAAGGACGACTCTCTTTCGTGCGACCATACTCGACCGCCGTAGGGATCCCAGCTGATTCTCAGTAGCGCGAGAATTTAAATCATGAATATAAATTATAGAATTTATATCATGATAAAAATTAACCATAATATTTTATTACATAACTGTATGAGTTAAATATATGGTGTGATTTAACTTGTTTGGGTATGGTGAACAATATGGCTCTAGAATTTACAAGTGTTGTATTTTTTTAAATATGGCCTGCGAGCCATGCCTATCTCTAAACATTCTCTATGTAAAATTCTCATCTCATCCAACTCCCTCGTATATTGAAACGAGGTTTCAAGTATTTTCTTTAATTTTATCTAGAGAAGTCCTCTCATTGGCTTGAGAGGATTCTAGGTTAGGTGAGCCATGTTGTGTCACAATCCTTAAATTATGTTTTGGTTTTGATCCTTGCATGATTTAATTTAGACATTATATGATACAATAGAGATTGCACTCATATAATTGATAGTATTAATTAGATTAAATTAAATAATACCCTCTAAATAAAATCTTAAGCCATAATGCCGTCAATTAATGAATACTTATCCAAACCTAGATCACCCATTTGTATGTTCCACCAAAGTGGATGCATCGAGTTATCTTGGTGAGGAGAGTGAGTAATGGTGATACTCAATATTCATTAATTGTCTTGACTTAATTGAGATCATCAAAACGGTTTTGGATCTCAAGGCATTAGATGGGATTAAACGTGTCGGTCATATGATGATCGAATCCCATAAACATCTAAGAATTACATGTGATGTAATTGGCAAATGTTTGCCTACCTAAATAACTTAAATTTAAGCGTCCTGCTAAAGCAGACTTAATTTTAAGCCAAATATGGGTCTTAGCCCCCTAATTATAATGAGGGTTGTTAATTCAGTTGGAGGTTACTACTTAAAATTTGCATATCTTTAGTTTTAGAATCATGTAGTCTACTAGTACTTCAACACCATCAATGCGATCAGTCCTTAAGAAGGACGAACTTGATGAGACAAACTTTCTTGACATGTTTGGAAACTTAAGCGTTGATCCTAAATACGAAAGAAAAGAATATCTCATCAATCAACCCATTCCTGACGAGCCTGCAACTGCTAATCCAAGAGCTCTGACTAATGCTTATACGAAGCATAAGGATGACTCTGTGGATACAGATGCCTGATGCTTGCCACTATGCTTCTAGACCTCAATAGAGATCTAGAACATGTGGAGGCCTTTGGGATGATTGTTCATCCTACGGAAATGTTCTAGTAACAGGCAAGGCAAGAGAGGTATGAGACCACAAAGGCCTTTCATTCGTGCAAGCTGGTTAAGGGTGCATCAGTTAGTCCTCATGTTTTGAAGATAAGGGCTACATTAATCACCTTGAGAGGCTTGGATTCCCCATGTCCCAGGAGTTATGTAATACCCTAAAATTTGATTTAGGGAAAAGATCATAAATAAGTAAATAATACATATATAAAAGGTGAATATGTGGTCTCAAGCTTTTTATGATAATTAGTTTATTTTCCCAAGGAAGATACTGTGAGAAGTAAAGGGAAAATCCCTTGGAAAATTAGAGAAATTAAGGGCCAAGGTGCCAAAAATGACGAAAATGCCCCTAAGGGACATAAATAACTTAGGAAAATTGTGAAAAATCCTAAAGGGCAAGGAAATAAGTGTTAAAATTGAGAGAGTATATTATCTCTAATTGTGGTAATTTGATAAAATTACAAACTTGGAGAAATTAAATATTATTGCTTAAAAAGTATTGGAAAGACCATAGTACCCTTGTAAATTATGAGATAATGTAAGAGGCATGGAAATTCTCATGTTAACACAAGAATATGAAGATAATGAGGTGTTCTAAGTAAGAAAATTATCAACTTGTGATAATTAAGTAATTAAGTAATATTGGGCTAATTACTTAAGCATAAGCAAAGGAAATTCAATAATGATTATGGGAAGCTCAAAAATTAGTGGAAATTAGTTGAATATTAGTAAAAATGTATTTACTAATTAATTGGAAATTTTGGAGAAAAATAGTTGAGTTTGGGTATTTTTAAGCCTAAAAACAAGTATGGACCAATAGGAAATTTTGTAAAAATTATATAAAAATAATTATTAAATAATTATTTTATATAATATTAATTAATTATTAATTAAATAAAAACGAAAATTAAATAAAAAAGGACCAGAATTTTGGGCCAAAGAAAAAGAAAAAGAAAATAGAAATGAAATAGGAAGCAAGTTGGCAACTTGCATAATATTTTAATATTATAATTAATTAAAGCAAAATTTGTGAATAGTAATTTTAAAATTAGGAAACGGATCCTATCTAGAGATTTAGGAATAGGAATCCCAAGGTCAAGGTAAAATATTGATCAGTGAGTTTTTACCTTTAAGTGACCTCTTCCGGAAGTTAATTCCGAGGCCGTTTGTGCATTTTCCTAATAAAACAAAATAGGGAAAAATGCATATAGGCATATTTTTGGAAAAGAGGAAAATAAATTCTAACTCAATATTTAGGAATGGGTTTGAATTTATTTTGACATATTTGGAATCAGTGAATTTTTCGGGCTGCCACACAGCCCAAAGATGTCGACCAAGAGTGTGTGAGGAGGAGTTTTGGCTTCTTGAACAAGTTGCAAATAATGGGTTATTACAACTTGGAATTCCAAACAAAACCTTATATTTTGCCAAACATGTCCCTTGTTTTCCCTATAAATAGATGCCTTGCCATTGAGAAATCTTCACACCATTTTCCAAGCCCTTTGGCCGAAAATTAGAGAGAGGAAGAAGTAGAGAGAGAAGCTGCGGGGAGGTTACGCGAAGTCTTCAACGGGTAAGACTTTCGGTCTTTAGTTTTTAGTCTTTAGTTCATTAGTTAGTAAGGCTAGAGTAGTCTTTATTTTTATGTTTTGATATTAGATGGGAGGGCTATTTTAGTCTTTATTTTCGAAAACCATGATGGCGTCGAAGTTACGCGAAATTTTGGGAAGAAAATAGCCTATGTAGCGGAAGCGGCGCGAAATTCCGCCAAGTAGGGGTATAGGGGCAAAATGGTAATTTTTACCTAAAATGCCAGTTATTGTATCAAATCACTAATGGAAGTGATATTACTCTTATAGGACGTCAGAAATCCTAATTTGCTGCCGTTACGCTGCCCGACGAGCCGTTGTTGGAGATTTCACGATTTTCCGTAAAACGTGCTAGAAATATCGTAATCCGTCAACGAAGGTACGTTCGCGTACTGTAACACTAACTCTGATGTTTATGGTATGCTTATATGTGGTGTGTGTGTATAGAGGTGTTATACTGTTTGAGTGCATATAGTGGTTAGTGGATATGTCTGTATGCTGGGGGCAATACATATGCATGGGTTGTGATAGAGTGATGTTAAAGTCTGTTGTCTGTATACATAAACATGAGGTTAAACGTTACCTGAGATCCGGTGCGGATCTCAGCTCTTAACATAGCGTCGAGTTCGGGGGACCAAGGACCGAGGATGGAGGCAAGCGGCCTGCATAGAAAGCCCGATCAAGACTTCATTTCGTGGATCGGGCAGAGTCTTCCTAGATACACTACTGTTGGCTTTTGAATCTATATATCAGTTACTCTTCCGCTCAAATGCTCTACTCTGATGGTTTGAAAAGATGTTTTAAAAAAAAAATTTATACTGCTTTAAAAAGTCGGGTTGTTACAAGTTAGCTACAGATGTGATCTTGAACTAAATCCCAGGAAGTTATGATAACTTTGTCATGGATTACAACATGGAGGAATCAATTTCTGAACTGCATGGGATGCTCAAAATTGCTAAGCTGAGCCTTAGAGAGGCCTAGTTCTGTTTTGTCCATTCAGAAAGGAAGGGGTATGAAACGGAATCCAAGAAGGAAAAACCTCCGAAGGATAGAGTCTGCTTCTTTTACAATGAACTTGGTCACTTGAAAAGGAATTGCAAACTCTACCTAGAAGATTTGGAGAAGAACAAGAAGGATAGCGGGGCTATCGCTTCAAGTATCTATGTCATAGATATTCGCTTTTCTACTTCCTCAACATGGGTATTGGATACTACATGTGGATCTCACATTTGAATAAATGTAGGATCTCAAGGACAGTAGAAAATTGTATAGACATATCTATGACATAACTACTAAAAGGTTCAAGTCAAATGATTTGAATCCGACCTATCTATGGCATTATCGTCTAGGCCATATAAATGAGAAACGCATTTCGAAACTCCATAAAGATGGATTTCTTAACTCATTTGATTTTGAATCATTTGATACATGCGAGTCTTGTTTATTGGGAAAGATGACAAAGACCCCTTTTACTGACCACAGTGAGAGAGCCACCGATTTATTGGGCCTCATACATACTGATGTGTGTGGACCAATGACTACATCTGCCAAATGAGGTCATTTGTACTTCATTACATTTATAGACGATTTTAGTAGATATGGATATATCTATTTAATGAAACATAAGTCGGAATCTTTTGAAATGTTCAAAATATTCCAAAATGAAGTGCAAAATCAACTTGGCAAAACAATTAAGACACTTCGATCTGATCGGGGTGGTGAATATTTGAGCCAAGAGTTCATTAACCATCTTAGGAGTTGCGGGATCGTCCCGCAACTTACTCCTCCAGGAACACCTCAATGGAATGGTGTTTCTGAGTGGAGGAATCGAACTCTATTAGATATGGTTCGATCTATGATGAGTCAAACAAATCTTCCACCTTCTTTTTGGGGCCATGCCCTAGAAAAAGTTGCGTTCACACTAAATCGTGTTCCGTCAAAGGCAGTTGAAAAGACACCATATGAGATATGGACTGGAAAGAAGCCCAGTTTGTCATTTCTTAAAAATTTGGGGATGTGAGGTTTATGTTAAACAACAAGCCTCTGATAAATTATCATTTAGATCCTCAAAATGCCTTTTTGTGGGGTATCCTAAGGAAACTAAAGGATACTATGTCTACAATCCCACCGATCACAAAGTGTTTGTTATTCAGAATGGTATCTTTTTGGAAAAAGAGTTTATCTCTAAAAGAACCAGTGGGAGTAAGGTGAACCTCGAAGAAGTTCGATAGTCACAGGACAATGTAGAACCAAAGATGGAAATCGGAGAAGACTCACAACAAGTTGTTGAGCCTACTCACGTAACATAAGACCCACGAAGGTCCGATAGAACACGGCTACAGCCTCAGAGATATGGATTTCTGATTTCTGGAAGCCGTGATGTTTTGCTCATTGAGCACAATGAGCCAACTACCTATCGCGAGGCCATGGTGGGACCCAACTCCGAAAGATTGCTTAGTGCCATGAAGTCTGAAATGCAATCCATGTACGACAATGAGGTATGGGCCTTAGTCGATCCACCGAAGGTGTAAAAACCATTGGGTGCAAGTGGGTTTTCAAAGAGAAAACTGACATGAATGGCAAAGTAAATATCTTCAAGGCACGACTGGTTGCAAAAGGATTCACTCAAACTCATGGTGTGGCCTATGATGAAACCTTTTCCCCAGTTGCAATGGACAAATCAATCAGAATCTTTCTTGCCATTGCATCATATTATGACTATGAAATATGACAGATGGACGTCAAAACAGCCTTCCTTAACGGAAAGCTCCTTGAGGATGTGTACATGACACAGCTGAGGGTTTTGTGCATCCAGAGGACTCTGGTAAAGTTTGCAATCTTCAAAGATCCATTTATGGATTGAAGCAAGCACCTCGGAGCTGGAATCATCGTTTTGATGAAGTAGTCAAGGAGTTTGGATTCATTCAAAACATAGATGAACCTTGTGTTTACAAGAAGGTTAGTGGGAGCACAGTTGTATTTCTAGTGCTTTATGTTGATGACATCTTACTCATTAGGAATGACATTCCTACCTTGCAGAGTGTCAAGTCTTGGTTAGGAAAGTCTTTCTCAATGAAAGATTTAGGCGAAGCCACTTACATCCTTGGGATTAGGATCTATAGAGATAGATCTAAGAGGCTGATAGGCCTAAGTCAGAGCACATACATAGACAATATACTGCATAGATTCAGTATGCAGGATTCAAAAAGGGGTAATATGCCCATGTCTCATGGCATTCATCTCGGTAAGAATCTGTGTCCTAGTACACAAGATCAAAGAGACCGCATGAGAAAGATTCCATATGCCTCCGCCATTGGATCTATCATGTATGCCATGTTATGTACTCGACCAGATGTGTCATTTTCCTTGTGTATGACCAGCAGATATCAACATGATCCCGGTGAGGGTCACTGGACTGCTGTCAAGAATATCCTTAAGTACTTAAGAAGGACTAAGGGCTTATTCTTGGTATATGGTGGCTTGGAAGATGAGCTCTGTGTGACTGGTTACACAGATGCGAGTTTCCAAACTGACCAAGATGATTCAAGATCGCAATCAGGATATGTATTCATTTTGAATGGTGGTGCGGTAAGCTGGAAGAGCTCTAAGCAGAGCACTGTAGCTGATTCTGCAATAGAAGCTGAGTATATAGCAGCATCGGATGCAGCTGAGGAGGCCTTTTGGATTAGTAAGTTCATTAATGAACTAGGGGTGGCTTCTACCTTATCAAATCTAATAGACTTGTTCTGTGACAATAGCGGCACAATTGTGCAGACCAAGGAGCCTAGGTCACATCAAAGGACCAACCATATACTCAAGCGATTTCATCTTATCAGAGAAATCAATGATAGAGGTGATACAAAAAAAAATATTATGCAAAGTACCAGGAGAAAACAAGTCATTATACTTTAGACGATTAAAGTATTCTCTTTTGTTATCATTTTTCTTGCATGTTTACATTGTTAACTGTATCCCTGGATATATCTAACAGATTATCCTAAATGTCCTTGGTCGGTCATCTACGCGACAGCGAATATGAGATAAGACCAGTGTGACTTTGATGAGGTATGGAGATACGAATCAATGTCATAAGCACTTGTAAGAGTACAAGGTGCTGGACCGACCCACTATGAGAAAGCTGCATGGAATAAGTCATAAGCTTTTCTCATGTATAACCGCGTTGCAACGCCCTTTGACCTGAGATCATCATGGATTCCTACATGATGAGTCGCTGGTCTTTGACCTAGTCAAAAGTCACCTTTGACCGGGTGATGATAAAGGCTTGGATCGGGATCAGTAGTTTTCATGCAGAGGAATGTGAATAGTCAAGATGGAATTTGTCCCTCACATTTGTAGAGAGATAATATTGGGCCCCTCGATGAGTGAGTCTGAGAAATGTATGGCCATACTACGATGGAAAGGAGTTTCCATCTCAATTGTTAGACTACTCAAGAATCGAGAAAGTAATGGTCAAGAACAAGAAGTTGACATTTTCCATGCCTCATCCTTGACCAAATTATCGCGTGACAAAAGGGACGTGATGTGGTTGTACGATAGGTTATATCGCATAAACAATGACGTTGATCCTCTTACTAAGCCGCTTGCACAAGTAAAACATGAGCGTCATGTCAGGGCAATGGGAATTAAGGTAATTAATGATTGCACCTAGTGCAAGTGGGAGTCTGTTGGAAATTATGCCCTAGGGGCAAGTCATTGTACTTATCAATGATCCCCATATGAATTGGGTAGTCGCAATGTCTTGCTAGAGGCCGCTTGCGACTTGTGGGCTGGTACAGTATTGGCCCGCTGCCAATCTCATGTGGGCCTGCAGGGTCGCACACAAGAATGGCCCAACACGAGCAAGAATGTCCAGATTCATTGAATCTTAAATGTGTTTAAGATTTAATAAATACTTATTTAATCTAGGATGTGTGTGTGTGTGTGTGTGTGTGTGTGTGTGTATACACATACATATATAAATATATTATTCGAAAATAATAATGATATTATTTATTGATAATAATATTATTATATATATAATTTAATTTATTTGATAAATTAAATAACAATAATAAATTGAGATATTGTATCTCAGATTTAATTTTCGAATAAAGATATTGCATATCAGATTTAATTTCAACTGAGATATCGGATCTCATTTTAAATTAAATATAACGATATCATATCTTGATTTAATTTATAAATATAAATTAAATCAAAGGGCTTTTAATTCGGATTAAATAAATATATTTGATTAGATCTATCAGATAGATTTAATTAATATATTCTTTTAATCCAGATTCAAAATTTGTTTTGAATATAATACGCCTGCTAGGTTTAGAAAAACCTACGGGACTTTTAGTCGAGCGTATTAGAAAGCCGCGAAAAACCCTAGAGAAAAAAAAGAGATGCAAGAATACTGAGGCGCTAGCACGCTGCCATCAGTGTTGAAGGCCGTTCGTGTGGATACCGGTAGAGGAAGAGGACACGCGTAGTCTGCTCTTGTCTGATCGAACAAGAAGGCGTTAGCCCATGTGATCAAGAAGCATGAGAAGGTAGCCCACCAGTTCAAATTGTTTGGCAAAGGTATAATACGGAAATCCTAAATCCAGATTTAAACGCTATTGAGCGATCCGCCTAAGGGATTCGTAAGAGTTTTATTCCGCTGCGTGTACGGATCCCAACATCTTCATCGTTGAAAATAACAATGAGTTCCACGACACGGGACTCTTCCATCAGAATAGAAGGCTGGAGGGGGGAGCAGGCATTTCTTCATCTGTTTTATGCAATCCACGAGCACCAAACGTACCCTTACGAGAGGTTGTATTGTATCTAACCATATTTTGAGTAAAGACGACGATTAAGGACAAAGAGGATTATCAGGACGGGGTGAGAAGTTAGGGAAGAAAGGTACGAAATAGATTAAATGTGGAATGAATGAGAGTCAATTGGTTTTTAATTGTTAATTTGTAAATACATTTAAGACCAGATTTGAAAAATGTTCGGTCCTAAAAATACTTTTAAGTCCGGCTTTGAAAAATATTTGATCCTAAAAGTCTATCCTTATTTTTTTTTTAAAGTAAGAATTTTTTCTTATAAAAAATAATATTTAGAAGACTGGTTGTTTTACAATATCCGGTCTTAAAAGTTTCATCGTTTCAAATTCTTCAGATAGAGTCGTATCCTTACACTCTGTGTTTAATGCTTCAGAGTCTCTTCGGCTTCCAAGTAAATTTCCCAACTACGCGTCTCCTCATATTCTATGGCCACTCCAGCTATTGTGATCTATTTAAGCCCCTTGTTCTTTAGTTCCTTCACATTCTTCTCCGGCCACTTCCTCCTTTTCCTTTACAACCTCCACGGCCTCCTCCACCATAATGTCTGGTGCACCAGGTCCTCCTTTTCCTCCTCATCCTCTGCAACCTCAACGGCCTCCTCCACTGCCACCAAATCCATATGTCAAGCAAATGCTAGAGCATTTGCTGGCCCGGGTCGATCACATAGACCGACGCCTGGGCAAATTGGTTGGGCTTATGCATACTTTGAACTACAAGCTCAACATGGTATTCCACGCCAATGACGTGGGGTATCATTCTTCTCAAGAGGACTCCTCTGATGCGCCCTCCTCTAACTCCTCCTCCGGCAATGATATGGAGGATTGAATGGTTTTTTTTAATGTTTTTTTAATCTATGGACTAGATGCTGCCGATAATATTATGAATAATATTTTTAAATTATGTTCCATCTTCATTTTTCAACGTAGTAAGGAAACGTAGTCACGAACAAACAAAATAATGTCTTTGTGTGCCATCGTTTACATTGAAAATTCGCAGAATACAATGTTAATAACAAACAAAGCATCGTTAACATTTGTTGATTACATTGATAATGTTCAAACACACATACAAAACAAAACAGTGATAATTTGCCTCAACGTTTGGCCCTCGTGTGTCCTCGTTGTTACCTCTCCCTGAGGTTGATCATTTTCAGTTTCCTTTTTCTTTATCTTTGTTCTTTTTATAAAAAAGAAAAAAAGAACAAAGACAGAGAAAAAGGAGGCTAATAATGATCAACCTCAGGAGAGGTGACAACAATGACACAGAAGGGCTGAACGGTCTATTACATTGTTAAGAACACGCAAAAAAACAAAAAATTGTTTACATTGTTCGAACAAACATACAAACAAATACAGTGATCATTATTCTCAAGGTAGCGCCCTCATGTGCCCTCGCTTTTACATTGCCCTGATTTTCATCATTTTCATTGTTCAAATTCTTTGTCTTTGTTCTTTTTCTGAAAAAAAATACACATAAAAAGGGGACTGATACTAATCATAATCTGGGGAGGTAAATTCAAGGAAACACGATGGCAATGGCTAGAAGAGTAGACCCACCCCTGCGAGCGGTTGTCTTGAACCTTAGGTCATTGTTTGAACAGAGACGACGATTATCGAGTTGCCAAAGAGTATATATAGTGACTTTTAAGACCGGATTTTAAAAGTATCAAGTCCTAAATTCCTCGCCATATGCTTTAAAATTAAAAGAACACTTTTAAGACCGGATTATAAATAAATCTAGTACTAAAAATTATACTTTTAAGAACTTATTTTAAAAATATCAGATCCTAAATGTGTCACAATTTCTTATATTTAAACGAAGACTTTTAAGATCGGATTTTAAACAATATGGTCCTAAAAGTTATATTTTTAAGACCAGAGGTTTAAAAAATCCGGTCCTAAAAGTCTCGCCATATTTTTTAAAATTAAACGAAGACTTTTAGGACTGGACCTTTAAGAAATATCTGGTCCTAAAAGTCTAGCATTAATTTATATTGAAAAATAACTTTATACATTTTAGTATGCTGATTTACAACATCCTGTCCTAAAGGTATAAGCACTAAATAGCTTTATCTACCATCTACTACATACAACAACCAAAAATGGACACAAGGAAATTATTGGAAATGAATAAACAAATTTATTATTGATCATTAAACAAATTTTACAATTGTTCATTTACAGAAGATGATTGTTGCTACAACATATGTTTACAAATGAATTCAGGACATTATTTTTCTGACTTTATGAGGTCAAACAAATATTCACAAAACACTTTGCGTATGCGCTCAATATCATCATCAGAAAATGAGTCAGCACAGGAAAACGTCTGTAACATCAAAGACAGAAACTGAATTAACTTGCGAGCACGATAATATATATTTATAAAGGGATAAGGGTCTTATTTTCCTAGGAAGTTTTCACTCAGGAGCACTTAGCACCCGAAAGTTTTTTTTTTTTGAGCAAAATTGCCCCGAAAGTTTAAAAACGTAGCAATCTTGCCCTTCCATTAATCTTGACCATTAAATTCTAGCTCCAATTTATAAACTTCCAGGGTAAAATTGGTCCTAAAAAAACTTCCAGGGAAAAACTGCTCCAAAAAAAAATCTTCTGGGCCAAAATTGCTCCATTTTGTTAACTTCCGGAGTAATTTTGCTCCAAAAAAAACTTCTGGGTGCTGAGTGCTCCTGAACAAAAACTTCCGAGAAAAATAAGACCCTTATGCCATTTACATACATATGTGTGTGTGTGTGTACATACATACATACATACATACATACATACATACATACATACATACATACATACATACATACATACATACATACATACATGCATACAGACACACACACACACACACACACACACACACACACACACACACACACACACCTGAGCAAAAACTTTCGAGGAAAATAAGACCCTTATCCTATTTACATACATGTGTGTGTGTGTGAGTGTGCGTGTGTGTGTGTGTGTACATATGTGTATATATGCACATATACATACATACATACATACATACATACATACATACATACATACATACATACATACATACATACATACATACATACACACACACACACATACATACACACATACATACATACACACATACATACATACACACATACATACATACATACATACATACATACATACATACATACATACATACATACATACATACATACATACATACATACATACATACATACATACATACATACATACATACATACATACATACATACATACATACATACATACATACATACATACATACATACATACATACATACATACATACATACATACATACATACATACATACATACATACATACATACATACATACATACATACATACATACATACATACATACATACATACATACATACATACATACATACATACATACATACATACATACATACATACATACATACATACATACATACATACATACATACATACATACATACATACATACATACATACATACATACATACATACATACATACATACATACATACATACATACATACATACATACATACATACATACATACATACATACATACATACATACATACATACATACATACATACATACATACATACATACATACATACATACATACATACATACATACATACATACATACATACATACATACATACATACATACATACATACATACATACATACATACATACATACATACATACATACATACATACATACATACATACATACATACATACATACATACATACATACATACATACATACATACATACATACATACATACATACATACATACATACATACATACATACATACATACATACATACATACATACATACATACCTACTTACTTAAATTTGGACTTAAACTTGTTTTCTCATCAAAGGTCCAAAACACGAGTTTGTCACTTAATGACTGGAGTTTTGAACTCTTCTCAAAACCTGCTTCAAAGACCAAATCGCGACATTCTTCTTTGGATGGAGAAAACTCGAGTTAGGTTTTGGAAACTCAAGTTTAGGCTTTTAATGAAAAATGAAAACTCCAGTTTTGATGAACAAACTCGAGTTTGTGTCGCTGGTTTTGAATTTGAAACTGGACGAATTTGTGAAATCTTTATGTTTGAATCTAATACTTCATATCATCACTCATTACTATTCCTAACTATGTTTAATCAGCTTGTTGGTAAGTTTCAGATGATTTAGAGAGAATTTAATGAAGCATTACCATAAAGCATAAAGTGATGTTAGCTCATTCAATGCAAAGTCCAGAAAACTGATGGGTCTAACAAATATTGGGGCAACACTAGAGTTTCTCAGCAAAAGGCCCTGGTAGCCTCACGACCTAATTCAGATCAGAATGCGCAGGAAGGAAGGGGGACCACTCAGGAATAGGGTGTAACTGACAATGGTCAGGTAGTGGGAGTGCGTTATCTAGGAGGAGGATGGATATTGAAAGGGAGAGTGAATTGTGAGGAGAGTGAGAAGGTCTCTCGAATACCTTGCTGGTTGTTCTGGTTCTTTCTTTTTCTATTTCTTCATTGTCATTAGACTATCAGTTCCTTAGCTTTCTGGTTTAGGAAGCCATTGTTGTAATCTCTCATTTTCCCTTATATCAGAGGTCATACGGTGGATAATACTTCATTTTATCTTCATATTTTGCTGGCTCTAAAACATTGGTATTAGAGCAGTCAATTTGGGGCATTCCGGGGACCAGAATGGAGAATAGGGTGGAACTGTTAGAGAGAATAGTGGAGGAAATACAGCAGAGGCAGACAGAGTCAACCGAGAAACTTATAGGAGTGGATACAATAGTGAATGCCATTTTGGAGCAGCTTAATGAATTCTGGGCAGCCTTCAACGCGATGAATGGCAACCCAAACCCAGCAAGGACTCCACCCAATGACCATCGGTCGAGGGACTTCACGAGAGAGAGCTGAAGACGTGGGGCAAACCGAGGGACCAAAGCACCGTAAGCTGGAACTCCCATTGTTCTCGGGGGAAGATCCACTGGGAAGGATTTTTAGATTGGAGCGGTATTTTGCTGCTAATAATATCACTGAATCAGAGAAGTTGGATGTTGGAGTGGTCAGTCTGGAGGGGAAGGCCATAACGTGGTTTCAGTGGATGGAGAGGTGAACTCCGGTGACATCTTGGACTAAGTTTAAAAAAGAAGTAGTTGATCGGTTTCATTGTCGACAAATAGGAGATGAATATGAGCAGCTTTTTGCTCTCAAACAGGATGGCACAGTGGCTGAGTATAGGGAACAATTCGAGCTCCTATCAGTGCCATTGGAGGATGTGCATGACGAGATTGTCCTAGGTGCGTTCATGAACGGGTTGAGAGAGGACAATCGTTGTGAAGTCAAACTAATGCACCCAAAGGATTTGAAGCGAGCCATGGGATATGCAAGTCAAGTGGAGGACCGAAACCAGGTGAAGGCGCGATTAGAAGAGAAGAAGACCAAGGAAATGAAGTCAAATTTCGGTCACCGGTGGCCTGATTTCAAACCTGGATTCCCTAAATTTAGTAATGCAGAGTCGACTAAGGGCAATAGCCGCCTATTGTCTTCGAAGGAGGCGAAGGAAAAAGGGAGCGAGGAGGTAAGGGCAGCTCCAAATCGCACGGCGTCATCAGCGACGTCGTCAGTAGGTAGTGCGGGAGGGGGTTCTGTACGTAAAAGGCTACCAAAGGCTGAAATCAATAGGAGGAGGGAATTGGGCCTGTGTTTTAAGTGTGAGGGAAAATATTGGTCCAATCACAAGTGCATCCCAAAACAAATGCAACTGATTATTTTGGAGGAAGACATTAGTGGGCTCGAAACTGAAAGTCCTGGGACCGATTGGAAGAGAAAGAAGATGGTAGCCATGAGATATCTTCCGTGGAGCTCTCAGTGGCCACTACAGTGGGACTTACCGAAAGGAATACGCTGAAGATGTTGGGCAAAATCGATAGCCGAGAAGTACTAGTGCTAGTGGACTGCGGGGCTACGCATAATTTTGTCTCTGAGTCGCTCGTGTCGGTGCTTGCCATTCTGACAGAGACTGTGCGCTGTTACTCAGTAACAGTGGGCGATGGAAGGAGGTTGATTTCAAACCTCAAATGCCCTGAAATTGAGCTGGAGATACAAGGGCAAAAGATCCGACAACCCTTCTACCCGTTTAAGCTGAGCAATGTGGACTTGGTGTTGGGGGTCGAATGGCTGGAATCGCTGGGGGAGACGAGGATGAATTGGAGGCAGCTGTACATGAAGTTCTGAATAGATCACAGGTGGGTCAGTCTTAGAGGGAATCCTGCTCTTACCCAATCCCAGGGAAGTTACCATTCGCTCAAGAAAGACATACGGATTGAAGGTGGTGGGTATATGGTGGAACTCTGAGTTGCCGCATTGGAAGAAGAACCAGTGCGTCTAGGAGTCGATGGGGAAATGACAGAAATTCTCAATGAGTTTCCAGAGGTTTGCTCGTTAGTCCAGGGGGTGCCGCCTCCAAGAACTCAGGACCATGCAGTTTTGGTCAAGGAAGGAGCTCAACCAAATAACACTCGCCCTTATCGGTACGGGCACGCCCAGAAAACAGAGATAGAGAAGTTAGTCAAGGAAATGTTGCTAGCAGGAATAATCCAACCAAGCACAAGCCCATACTCTAGCCCGTTCTTATTGGTAAAAAAAAAAAAGATGGTAGCTGGCGGTTCTGTGTAGATTATAAAGCTTTAAATCGGATAACGGTGCCGGATAAGTACCCCATCCTGGCCATTGATGAATTGCTGGACAAGCTGGGAGGGGCGACGATTTTGTCGAAGTTGGACCTGAAATCGGGTTATTACTAGATCAGAATCAGAGCAAGGGATGAGCCAAAAACCACTTTCCGAACATATGATGGACATTACGAGTTTAAGGTGATGCCTTTCGGTTTAACAAATGCTCCTTCTACTTTTCAATCCCTCATGAACGACATATTGAGAGAATATTTAAGGAAGTTTATACTTGTGTTTTTTGATGACATACTTGTGTATAGCAAAGACAAGAAAACTCACCTAGAACATTTGAGAACAACCCTAAGCATACTACAACAACACCTGTTGGTGGTGAATCCTCGCAAATGCTTCTTGGGACAGACTCAAATTGAATATATGGGGTATATCATTTCTGCTGAATGAGTGAAGGCAGATCCCACAAAAATTTCTGCGATGCTCCAATGGCCAAGGCCAACCAACCTGAAGGCGTTGAGAGGATTCCTTGGATTGACTGGGTACTACAGGAAATTTGTGAATGGATATGTAAAGATTGCTGGTCCATTGACTCGATTACTAAAAAGGGATGCATTTTAGTGGGACAGCGAGGCTCAACGAGCATTTGAAGCACTTAAGAGTGCCATGACTTCCCTACCAGTACTTGTACCAGAGTTTAACCTTCCCTTTGAAATTGAAGCAGACGCATCAGGCAAGGGGGTTGGGGCGGTATTAATGCAAAGAGGGAAACCTATCGATTATTTCAGCCAGAAGTTGTAAGAGATGCACTAACAATGTTCAGTCTATGAATGCAAACTCATGGCAATCGTACTCGCAGTTAAGAAGTGGCAGCACTATTTGGCCAGCCAAGCATTTATCATCAAAACAGATTAGAAGGCCCTTAAATACTTATTAGAGCAGAATATACTCGCCCCAGACCAGAAAAGTGGGTCTCCAAACTGATGGGATACAAGTTTGACATCCACTACAAACCCGGAAGGGAGAATAGAGCTGCTGATGCACTTTCAAGACAGGAGGCAGATGTGGAACTACGTGCAGTATCGCTATGGCAATATGACGGAGTCTCTGATTTAGAGGACGAGAATATGAAGGATGAGCAACTAAGGGCCAGCAGGGACAAGAAGGGCCGAAGGGGTACGTGCTACATAAGGGGGTTTTGTTTTTTGAAGGGAAATTGGTTTTACCTCGCAAGTCACCCAAGACGGGGGAGCTCATTAAGGATTTCCATGATTCCTTGCTAGGGGGTCACTCGGGGTATCTAAGGACCTATAAAAGGTTATCAACAGTGGTGTATTAGGCTAGAATGAAAAGGGATGTGCAGAACTACGTGGCTGGCTGTGACATTTGCCAAAAGAACAAGTATGTGTCCTTGAGTCCAGCTGGGTTGCTGCAACCTTTGCCAATAACACAAGCTACTTGAGAAGACATAAGCATGGATTTCATAGGCGGGTTGCCGCGGAGTAATCGCTTTGACACTGTGTTAGTGGTAGTAGATAGGCTCACCAAATATGCTCATTTCATTTCCCTCTCACACCCCTACAACAATAAAGAAGTAGTTGAACTGTTTGCTAAGGAAATAATAGACTCCACAGTTTCCCTAGTTCAATCGTATCGGACCGAGACCGAGTCTTTACTAGTCAGTTTTGGAAGGAGCTATTCACTATGGCTGGTACTACCTTCAAATTTAGCTCCTCCTATCACCCGGAGACTGATGGACAAACAGAGGTGGTAAACCGGAGCCTTGAGACTTACTTGAGGTGTTTCTCTGGTGGTACACCAAAGAGATGGTCTAAAATGTTGCCATGGGCTGAGTATTGGTACAACACATCCTACCATGGCACTATGGGGATGACACCTTTCAAGGTGTTGTATGGAAGAGACCCACCCAATCTCCTAAAGTGGACTGATCAGCCTTCGCGGGTGCAGGCAGTTGAACAACAGCTGCAAGAAAGAAACCAGGTGTTAGACGAGCTGAAACACCAGCTGGAACGAGCACAGTCTCGCATGAAGAACCAAGCTGATAAGCACCGAAGGGACCTAGAATTTAATGTTGGGGAGTCTGTTTACTTGAAGTTGAAGCCTTATCGCTTCAAATCCTGGCCCGGAAGCCCAATGAGAAATTATCCCCACGGTTCTATGGCCCTTATGAGATTTCAGCTAGAATAGGGAAGGTGGCGTACAAGCTTAAGCTACCACCCACAACCAAGATTCAAGATGTTTTTCATGTGTCCCAGCTTAAGAAGGCCCTCAAGCATTCAACCACCGCCCAGCTTAAGAGGCCTTACCGAGGAGGTAGAATTGCGGGTAGAGCCCGAGCTGGTTCAGGACACACGCACATCACAAGATGGGAAATTATAGCTGCTAATTAAGTGGAAGGACCTCCTCGAACATGAGAATACTTGGAAAAGCATCACTGATATTCAGACCCAATTTTTGGACTTTCACCTTGAGGACAAGGTGAATCTTGCAGAAGGGAGTAATGATGGGTCTAACAAATATTGGGGCAGCACTTACCAACGAAGGGCCAGAGTTTCTCAGCAAAAGGCCCAGGTAGCCTCACGGCCCAATTCAGATCAAAATGCGCAGGAAGGAAGGGGGCCACTCAGGAATAGGGTGTAACTGACAATGGTCAGGTAGTGGGAGTGCGTTATATAGGAGGAGGATGGATATTGAAAGGGAGAGTGAATTGTGAGGAGAGTGAGCAGTGTTAGTTCTCAAATTGGTTTTGATGATAACGGACAATTGTAAACACAAGAGAAGTTTGTCTTTGTAAGTTGAAAACTTACTGTCAAAGGCAAACTCGAGTTTTGGCCTGACAGTGAAATGCTCAAGTTTTTATAAAGAAAGACAAACTTGAGTTTTGTTTTAAAACTCGAGTTTTGGCCATACAGAGAGCATTCAAGATTTTCACTAAACAAAGCAAACTCGAGTTACGTTTTGAAAACTCGAGTCTTGACAAGACAGAGAGCAACCAAGTTTTTCAATAAAACCAAAACTCCAGTTTCCATGGGAAACTCGAGTTTAGGCTTCTCTGAGTATTTCAAGAGTTCATGAAAACTCGAGTTCAGTAATAAAACTCGAGTTTCCATCGCCTGAGAACAATACTCATCTCTGATCTTGCATAAACTCATTCATGAAATAAATCAAGAACTTTAACATTTTCTCATAAAAGGAGAAAACTCGAGTTTCGGTTGAAAACTCGAGTTTGGCTCTAACAGAGAAGTTTCCAAAGTTTTCAAAGAATATGAAAACTCGAGTTAAGATGTGGAAACTCGAGTTTTGACAAGGCAGAGAGCACTGCCAATTTAGAATGTTATGAAAACTCCAATTTTGTGTGAAAACTCCAGTTTTGAGATTTTGGACTAAAACATGATTTCTCGATAAAAGTCCAAAACTCGAGTTAGTCACTTAATGACTCGAGTTTTCCACTGTTCACAAGACTTGTCCAAAATGCCAAATCACGATGCTCGACACTAAGATGAGAAAACTCGAGTTCCCGTTGAAAACTCGAGTTTCGGTCTTTGACAGAAAGAGCGCTGGAGCATGAAAACTCGAGTTTGGATAAACTAACTCGAGTTTCCATCGCGAAATTTGAATTTTGCAAAGAATGATTTTGCAAAACCTTCATGTTTGATCTCAATACTTTATATCTTCATTCATTACTACTCCTAACAATGTTTAATCAGTTTGTTAGTAAGTTTCAGATGATTTAGACAGGTTAAATGAAGATTTGAGCAAAAGCAAAAAGCAAGTCAGAACATTAAATGCAAAACCCAGAAAAGTTGCATATTTCTGGTTAATCCGCCTGCACACGTTTGGAAAAGCAGAAAGGATGATTTCCACTTCCAGCATTAACTACTCCAACGGATTAATTCGCAGAGAGTCAACTCTGAACATCTATACAGCTGGATTAAGTGAAGATTATAGAGAAAAGAATGCCCAAGCTTAATGTAATCAGCTCCCAACACCTCCAACGGTTATAATTGGGATTTCAACGGTCAATTAATGATCTCTACCTATAAATAGAGATGCATTCAATTCTACCAAACAAGACAATAGAACAGAAAACGAAAATCATCCAAGAGTCATTTATTCTTTGAGTTTTTCTCGTGTAAAGTATCTTCGATACATTCATACTTCAGTGTTTATCTTATCTACTCTAAAAGAGAGTTCATTGATTGTAAATCATTTATTGTGAGTTATCTCAAGTCAAGTGGACTTGGAGATTGGGTTATTGATTACAACTTATAAGGGGGAGTAAGTTCTAGAGAGAGAATTACTCTTGAGTGCAGAGTGTGTAATCAAGTGATATAGTGATAAATCCCGAGAGTCCGGGACCTGGATGTAGGTCAAGTTGTTGGACCGAACCAGGATAAATTCTTGTGTCTTGCTTCCCTTCTCTAAACTCTGTCTTACCTTCATTTCCTACCCGATAAACAGAGCATACCGAAAAGTTTTTAAGAATCCCCAATTCACCCTCTTGGTGATTCAAGCTCCATTTACAAGCAGGTCTCTCGAATACCTTGTTGGTTGTTCTGGTTCTTTCTTTTTCTATTTATTCATTGTCATTAGACTATCAGTTCCTTAGCTTTCTGGTTTAGGAAGCCATTGCTGTAATATCTTATTTTCCCCTTATATCAGAGGTCATACAGTGGATAATACTTCATTTTATCTTCATATTTTGCTGGCTCTAACAAAAACTTGCATCCTATTAGACAATCATTGTACACACGTTGCAAAGGGATTAGTGTTTCCTTTCCACATCCAGTAGCTGCTTTTCCAACGGATTAAAAGTCAAGAAGTCAAGCATAAACTTCTGTGCAGCTGGATTAACCATAGAGTAGAGAGAGAAGAAGACCAAAACTTCAACTAATCCATTCTTAATGTTGGCAACGGTCACATTGAATATTGCAACGGTCATTTAATGTTCTCTTGGTATAAATAGAGATGCATTCAATTCTTCTCCACAACCAATCTGCAGAAAACGAAAATCATTCAAGTTTCCAACTACTCTTTGAGTTTTCTTGTGTGGAGTATCTTTTGATACATTGTACATTCTCTCATTCACGGTCACCACCATCTTCATCGCCTCTCCTTGTCACTGTCGTCTTCATGATTTTGTTGTGTGTGCTCGTAGTGCCAATTTTTTTTGCTATAAAAAATGCAGGATGAAATGGGCCAACTAGACCACTAATCCAGTCTAGTCTGTCCAACCCGAGAACCATGGGATTTTTCTCCGAGTTGGACCGAGCTTCGAGCTACAATGTCCAGCCCAAACACCCTTTCGGACCAAACCACGGGCTAATGCCCTACCCGATCTGGTCTGGTTCATGTACAACCCTAATATTCTTAATCCAATTTTTGAAAATAAATTTTATTTTTAATTACATAAATTAATATCTAATATATGTGTATGTGTGTGTACACAGACACACACACGTGTGTGTATAGATATATATGTGTCTATATATATATGTGTGTATTTCAAAATTTATATTAGTTTTATGTATCATTATCAGATACCAATATCATCAATTAATCAATATATAATATAAAATTGTAAACCCATTCCAAACAAAACTCAAAATAATTGAACTATTTATATTTATAGATTTTAAATTAAAAGGCATACATATTTATATTTCAAACTTGTATCATATTAAAAAAATGAGTCAAAGTATACTTTTAGTCCCTTAAATTATACATGAGTTATACTTTTAGTCAATTAACTTTATAAAGTATATTTTTGACACTATAATTCTAACACCGCTAATGTTGCTAACGGAAAACATTGACGCTGCAAACTTAAGTGATAACTGAGCAGCTGACAAAGCATATTTAAGTTTTAATTTTTTTAATATTAAAAATTAGAAATAAGATTTAAAACTTAAATATTACATTTCTTTAACTTTTTTCCTCTCCTTTTCCACCTAATCTAACATCAGCTCATGGTAAGTTACTAATTTGAGAAGAATTAAGCTATGGGTTAAATACCATTTTCACCATGGAAATTTAGCTTAAGGAACACCGATGACCCGAAAGTTTTTTGGTCTCATTTTTACCCAAAAAGTTTAAAAACATAACAATCTTGCCCATCCATTGATCTTGACCATTGAATTGTTGCTCTTCTTTGTAAACTTTCAGGGGAAAAATTGCTCCTAAAAAAACTTCTGGAGCATGTTGGCCTCGTTTTGTTGACGTTCGATCAAAAAACTTTCAAGTGACCAGTGCTCCTTAGGCTAAACTTCTATGGCAAAATGGTATTTAACCCATTAAGCTGTTCCTTTTTTTCTGTTTAGATGGGGGTTTGGCGGTCCAGCCTGTGCTATGTTTTCCTTCTTTTCCCTATTTTTTAAGATGGTCGAAACTCCTCTACGCACGCATGTGTGCGTACATGCGTGTATGTGCACGTGTGTGTTTAATGAGGGAAAAAGCTATTACTAATAAAACACAATATATGCTCAATAATATCAAGAGAATATTTAAGACAAATGACTCTCAATGCTCAATTATCTTAAGAATATAAGTAAATGTTATATAAATGATGAGGTTTTTTTTTTAAAAAATATTATTTTTCTATTTTTTACCATAAGAAAACTATTTCAATTGACAAATGATAGTAAAAAAATTAATAAATTTATTAAAATGATAAACGTAACAACGTGAGGTTTAATATTATAAATCAAAATTTTAATGGAGATAAATTTAAAACTTGCAATATCAAGGAGGTTATTTATAACTGATCAAAGTTTAGGGAGTTATATGTAAATGTTTATAGTTCAAGGGTTTTATAAAATTAGTAATTTACATTGAATGTCACGTAAGATGCTACATGTCATCCTCATAATTTGACATAGTATTTTTCGTTAAAAAGATAACAGTCACTTAACGACCAAAGGGTTAATAGTTAAAAAATAAAATGTCGGGGGGTTAATTTTAAACTTTGAAATGTTCAGCGGTTTTTGTATAATTTAGGGAAAATGATATATAAATAAACACTTGAGCTAATTTTCTTAATGTTGATAAAATAATTATTTAGCATATACAATTACTATGGAACGAGTATTGACATAAGTGTGAATTTTTTTTTGGCAAATTCATTTACATGAGGTTTTTTTTTCACCAGTAAATCCTTAATTAGTTCATAGGACCATTTTTTTTCATATTCACAATATCAATTTGAAATTTGAAAATCTTGCGCTTTTACAGCATTAGGTCTCACCATTTTTTTTAAAAGAGCTACTCTCGTCGATAGCGGGACTGCCGAAGATGAGCTGTTGCCCGAGCTCTAGCATAGGTAGTAACTTGATTCTAAAGGTTTTGTCTTGAATAGGGCTTTTAATTGTTAAATAAGGGTGTGTTTGGGATAAAGTTTGGAGGGCCAAAAGTACATCCCAATTGCCAAAAGCCACATTTTGACTTTTTGTGATGTTTAGATCAACTTTTTTCAATTAGACTTTTGAAGAAAAAGCTGTTTAAGCAATAAGCCCAAAAATTTCATTCTTTTGGTTTTTTTTAACATTGAGAGAACAAAAGATTTTATCATGGAGAGGGGAAAAAAAATTTATTTAAGAAAAGATATTGGGTCCCACCTTTTATGCGAAAAAACATTCTGTAGATTCTTATTAAAAGTCTACTTGTAGATGAAAATTTTCATCCTAATTATCTAAAACTACTTAAAGTTTAATAATGATTGTTTTCTAATTGTATCCTTATTTGTGAAAGTATCCAAAGAAAAATAAATAATAAAATTTAAGGGAATTTTTTTAAAAAATCCCCCATAAAAAATTTAATTGGCGTGAAAACTTGATAAGTTTATATATGAATAATAACAGTATTTTAACTGAAGTCATTATCGCCAATTAAATTTTAAGGACTCTGATTTTCCTTAAAATTTTAAGGACTTTTTCATACCCTGTAGGGCCAGGCGCTGTCGGGCCGGGCTGACCCTGATTCCCAGCTCTAAAAACAACAAGGTATGAAAAAGCATGTTGCTTAATTAACCCTATAAAATTTAGATAATTTGAATCTTAGCCACAGTTAACAGTAATTACGATGGACAACGGGAAAATTGAAAAGGTAAGAAAGAAATTTGACAAACTTCAAAAAATATTTCTCTTAAAATTAACTTCAGATAAATATTACAGCTACGCATATGGTTAAATAATGGAACCTTAATACAACTCAAACCAATCACTAATTATATTCCAATCCAACCACGGCACAACAGGGAAGGAAGAAGCAACATTCTGCACACATTCTCTAACGGAAGCATTTACTGGAAATTAGAGGAGGACGGGCATAAGGAGGGGAGGGAAAAAAAAAATTTAAAATTGAGTGTAGTGGGGCCCACAAGTTTTCCTCTCCCCTTCTTTTTTTTTTTTTTCTCTCCCCTCCGTGCCCCTTCCCTCAAACCAAACTGTAATACCCGGATTATTATTATCCGAAATATGATCAATAAATTGGATACTTCTGATAGGTGAAGTTTTGATTTCCAGACTTGTGTAAAAATGGTCTAATATTCTAAGTTAAGATTCTGTAGGAAGCTAGAGAATTTAAGGGCCAAAAGGCCAAAATGACAAAAATGCCCCTATGGGACATAAAGGACTTAGGAGAATTATGAAAATCCTAAAAAGCAGTAAAATGACCAAGTGAATTAGGAGAATATATTATCTCTAAGTATGGTAATTTAAATAAATTATGAACTTGGAGAAATTGAAGAAGAATGGTCAAAAAGTGTTAAATGACCAAAATACCCTTGTAAATTATAGAATAATGCAATAGGCATGGAAATTCTAATGTTAATGCAAGAGCATGAAGGTAATGAGGTGTTCTAAGTAAGAAAATTAGCAACTTGTGATAATTAAGTAATTAGGTAATTATTGGCTAATTACTTAAGCTTAGGCAAAGGAAATTATGAAATAATTATGTAAAGCTCAAAAATTAGTGGAAAATGGTTTAAAATTAGTAAAAACATGTTTACTAATTAATTGGAAATTTTGGAGAAAAATAGTTGTGTTTAGGTATTTTTAAGCCTAAATACAAGAATGGACCAATTAGGTAATTTTGTGGAATTTTTGTGGAAAATTAAATAAGTAAATAATTAATTAAATAAAAAAAAATATTTATTAAATATTAGAGAGGGCCAGCCGAAATTTGGACCCAAAATGGAAGAGGAAAAAAAAATAAAAATAAAAACAAAATTATATGTGCAAGTGGTATTAAAATAATATTATAATTAATTAAAGTAAAAAAGTGTGAATAGTAATTTAAAAATTAGGAAACGGATCCTATCTAGAGATCTAGGAATAGGAATTTCAAGGTCAAGGTAAAATATTGATCAGTGAGTTTTTACCTTCAAGTGACCTCTTCCGGAAGTTAATTCTGAAGCCGTTTGTGCTTTTTCCTAATAAGACGAAATAGGGAAATTCTGAGAAAATGCCAGATAGCCAAGAGGACGAAAATGTTATGTTGTGACATTTGAAAAGGAATTGAGAATTTTCATGGACATAGTTGGAATCAGTGAATTTTTCTGAAGAAGTTGATAATTCCAGAAATGCATTCTGAAACCGGACGCGGTTGGACACGTTTTTCGAGAAAACTTCAACTGGACTGTTGGAGCCCTATATGGGATCAAAATTTAGGTTAACTTGGACATTTCTAGTAAGTGATGAAATGGTTTCAAAGTTGTGAATCCGTAAGTTTGAGATTTTTCCGAAATCACGCGAATCGGTGCACCGATCGGGAAATTGGACCAAAGCTTCTGGAAGGTGACACGTGGCCACCTCCCATTGGCCAAGCCCCTTGGATTTCGGTCAGGTGTGAATACAAAAGGGGAAGAAAGGGTTTTTTTGAAAAGTTGCTTTGGACGGCCCAGATCGCTCCTCACAAAGTTGATCCGACGGCCGAAACCCTACCCCAGTTTCTATAAATACCCCCCCTCCCTTCACTTTCTTCACACCATTTTCCCTTGTTTGGCTGAGCCTAGAGGGAGAAAGAAGAGAGAGAAGCTCTGGAGATTTTTGCGGCGAAGCCCCTGGAAAATTGTTCGGAGATCTTCAACTGTAAGTCTTTCGGCCTTTAGTCTTTTAGTTCGGTAGTTAGTAGAATTGTTAGTTAGATTTAGGAAGTAGGTGATGAGATTCCTATTCTTGTTTTAGGCCTTGTTTGCGTTGAAAAATATGCAGAGGTAAAAACATAGTAGGGATCGAGTCGCCGAAAAGTTGAAACTTTCACAGTTTTTCAAAAGTAGGAGTTGTAATGCTAGAATAGCCTTTAAATTTTCAAGTATGATTGGATATCATATGGGAGTGCTATTTTAGTCTTTATTTTTGAAAATCAAAATGGCGTCGAAGTTCTGGCGAAATTTTGGGAAGAAAAGTACTCAGAGTAACGAAGTGCTGGCGAAATTCCGCCAATTAGGGGTAGAAGGGCAAAATGGTAATTTTTACCTAAAATGCCAGTTATTGTGTCAAATCACTAATGGAAGTGATATTGCTCTTATAGGACGTCAGAAATCCTAGTTTGCCGCCGTTACGTTGTCCGAGAGGACGTTTACCGTGTTCATCAAACGACCGTTTTCCGTAAACGTGCGTAATACCGCCAACGAAGGTACGTTCGCGTACTGTAACACTAACTCTGATGTTTACTATATGCGTATTTGTGGTTGAGAGTCTGATGATTTGTTGTGAGTATTGTTATGTGCTTTTGGATACATGCACTACGTGTGACACATCTACATGCACTACGTGTGACCCATCTTTATGCACTCCGTGTGACACATCTGTTATACTGTTAATACGAATGATTGTGGATGATATACTGTATATGTGAATATGAGGTTAACCGTTACCTGAGATCCAATGTGTTAAATTGGATCTCAGCTATACCGTCAGGGTCAGAAGAATCGAGGACCAAGGAGAGAGGAAAGCAGCAGGGTCATGGTTCCTACCAAGACTTTCCGATGTTGTCCTTTACTTTTGAAAACTCTTGGGTACTATACCATTTCGTATCTAACCAAAGGGGCATTTTGAATATATATATCAGTTATTCTTCCGCTCAAATGCTCTACTTTGATGATTTGAAAAGATGTTTAAAAAAAAAAATTTATACTGCTTGTGAAAAGTTGGGATGTGACACAAACATACCCAAAAGCTCAGCTATGTATATGATAATGTCTTGATGAATGGTATGATCAAATCCCTAATTAATTATTATTTTAAGAAAATGAAAAATGTTACATATTGAATAGGGATGAAGTTGAAAAGTAGATAAATTTTGAGTATAGTTAGTAATGATTAAAGTTTTTCTTAATTATGCTGAAACTTGTTAGAACTTAAAAGTAACTTATAAATATAATTAAATGAGTAGTACTCCCTCCGGTCCTAATTATAGGACAACATTTGGGGGTTCATTTTGGTCCTATTTATAAGACAACATTCAAATTTTTGTCAATTTCTTCCTAAAATACCCCTATTTTGTTCTCTCAAGTGTGTTTTTTTTTTGTGAGTATATATGTATATGGGTGCATAAACTCTTCCAATCAATAAAACTTTAAAATTATTAGATTTTAATTTGTTTATCGATCATTTGACGTTAATTTGCCTCGACACGCACACACACATATAGCTCTGTGTGTGTATATGTATGTATCTATGTGTGTGTCTACACACATGTGTGTGTGTTTGTCCATATATGTGTGTGTATGAGTGTGTGTCTATATATTTGTGTTTGTGTGTGTACATATATATGTGTTTGTGTTTGTGTATATATGCATATATATGCGTGTGTAAATATATGTATATATATACAAAAATATATAGACACACACACACATATATGTATATATAGTAAGACCATTATTTTAATTAGAAAGCGTGTGGAAAGAAAAATTCTAGGTCGGAGAGGTATGAGGTAGGAGTTATTGATTTACTTTTACTTATGTCATTTAAAATTTATATAAGGGCATTTTAGAAAAAAGAATAAAATTAACTAATTTAACTCCTCTCATTAATCTCCCCAAAATTGATTAAATATGTCCTATAATGTAAGCTGTGGTGACGAATTTACAAATGCAAGTGCTGATGTCATTGAAAGTACAAAATAAATGATGTAATTAAGGGTTGTTAGTTGTTACAACTACTCAGAGAATTGAGAAGGAGCCATAGTGAGGTTGGGTGCATGTGCCAGAGGCTCTTAATTAGCGAAGACTTGAGGTTGACTTCACTCCTATATAAATGCTTACATAGGAAAAGGCGTAAACCACTTCATCCACAAGTTCTAATATATTGGTGCTATCAGCTCCTCTTTAATTTCCTGAACCTGAATCTATTGAACCATCAGGTTAGTAATATCTCTTTCTTTCACCCATTTTATTTTATGCGTGTCTTGTAATTTCTGTAATTAAACTTGTGTTTGTTAGTTTTGAATGTTTTTGTTTTTGTTTTTGTTATTGTAGATCTTTCTAGTTCCTATTATAATGCATCAACCAAAAAATATATTTTGTCCTTTTTATAAGGCACTTACTTGTTCTTAAGGAGCATTAATTTTTTTTCCATAGATGTCCTTAATTAATAAAGATAGTAGGTGAGAGTAATAATTAATATGATATTATAGTTTAGTACAATTAGTAGGGGTAGTATTAGAAATTACTTAAATTTTAGGACAACTTTATTGACTTTAACTGTTTTTATTGATTTGTGAGAATTGTTAGTTAGTGTCTTGTAATAAATAAAAGACCAGAGGGAGTATAAGATATGACTCAGTCATCAAGTCTTATTGAAGATCAGAATCAAAAAAATTGGTTCCAGCGGCAAGAAAAGATAAACCTTTCGGGTTTCTGCTATGTGCTTGAACTAAAAATGCTGGTGTTCTAAGTCCAACAAAAGATTGACCCATTTGGCAACTCTTTAATACTCCCTCCGGTCCTAATTATAGGAGCAATTTAACCGATTTTGGGAGAATTAAGGAGAGGAGTTAAATTAGTTAATTTTACTCATTTTCCTAAAATGTCCTTATAAATTTCAAATGACACAAATTGCCCTAATTATAAGTGTTTCTAATTTGCCTTACGTTAGACATCCATGACATATTAGTTTAGTATATATGTATATTAGTTGCTTTTTATATAGCCATGTGTATACATATAGATCTAATTTCTTTTTCACACGCTTTCTAATTGAAATAATGTTCTTGCTATATAAACATATATGTGTGTATATATATGTGTATACATATAGATCTATCTACACATACACATACATATATATATAGACACACAAACAAATATATATGTTTATATATATATATATGTGTGTGTGTGTGACACACACACACACATATAGATATATATATATATACACACACACACACACACACACACACATATATATATATAGACACACATAAACACAGATATACATATATATACACACATATATATAAATGCTCCTAATAATAACTATAAATAGGGGTACTATAGGAAAAAATTGACAAAAGTTAAAACTTGCTCTTATAATTAGGACCAAAACCATCTCCAAAATTTGCTCCTATAATTAGGACCAGAGGGAGTAAGAAGGTGGTTTTTCATTTTAAACATAAGGAAAGTGATAATTATGTTCGAACTTCGAAAATATACATATCCTGTATATAAAATTATATAAGCAGAAAAGATTCACTAGCTATCAGCAACTCTTAAACTTTTTTGTGGTAAAATATTGGCCAAAACAATAAGGCAAGTGGAAATTTGAATAATCCTTACCATGCTGTCATTAAACATGCACCACCTGTCCAATATAATTTCCAGTGGGCACTTGCTTGAATTGACAAGTTTGTTAACACGTAGTATATTTATCATTTCAGCGAACGCTACTTAAGGTTGACTTGAATAATGCATATTAGAGGTATTTGGAGGGGTGCTGCCCTCCACTTATTTGGCTTCATAATTTTTCCCTGTTCTAACCTCTTTACCTAATCAACCCAAGTGACAAGATTCCCTCATGGATGGCTTGACATGTCAAAGCATACTTTTAACAATCTTAACCAAAAGGTGTGGTTTGTGATGGTGGAGTCTAACAACATCGAGTTGAAGTAAAATTATGCATGCTTTACTTTTTTTGTTTAGGAAACAAGTTCTTAATTGAATTGGTAAAAAAGTTCTTAAAAATTGAAGAAAATTCCTGGTCAACAAATTTCCAAAAGAAATTCATTTTTTTCTGATAATAACAAAGAAATTTTTCCTGTTAAAAGATGGTTCGAAAAATAAACTCGATAGAACTAATGCTAGAAGATTGAAGAGGGCTAAGAAATTAATTGTATTCTTGCTTTTCTTGGCAAGAACAGGGCTAAATTCTTGGCGCTTATGTCCATTATGTCTGTCACGTCTTTAAAAAGACTGGCCCATTTGTTCCTCCTTTACGATGGAGAAGAAAAATAGAGAAGAGAAGAATAATAGATATACTTGTATTAGATTTTTATTAGAACAAAAGTGTGGTTCAAGATTTGATCCAAAAAAAGGGGTTCAAGAGGAGAGTCACATTATTCACGACTTAGGACCAAAGTAACTCCCTATCCCTGTTCTTCACGACGATTTAAATGTCAAATATAATATAAATGTTAATTATTATGATAGAAGGAATTGAAGATATTTCGTTTTCATAAAATTGCCCCACAGAATGTCGAGAAAACTAAATGCTTTAAGCTCCCTGAAAGCTGAGTTAGAAATTATGGACGAATCAGAGTTTCCCGCACCACAAAGTTGTTGCATCTACAGAGTGCCACCAGAACTTCAGGAAGTGAATGAAGCAGCCTACATTCCTATAATGGTTTCCATTGGCCCATTTCATCGTGGAAATAAAAGATTGAATTCAATGGAAGAGGTCAAATTGTGGTTCCTCTACAAATTTTTGAAGAGGACTCAAGACAGATCATTTGATGATTATGTTTGGGTCCTAAGAAATCAAGAAATCAAAATTCGACGTTGTTATTCAGAGATCATCCCAATGGACAGCGATGAATTTATAAGGATGATTCTAACTGATGCTTGCTTCATCATTGAATACTTTCTTCTAAGGCTAGAGAAAGACCGTTGGTATCCCAAGTTATGTGTAATACCCTGAAAATCTCACTTATGATAAGTATCATATTGAGTAAATAATACCTATTGGAAATAGGTGAATATATGGTCTCAAATACCTTATGGTGAATTTATCTTATTTTTGGGTAGTTTCTCTTGAAAATAGAATAATTTGCAATTAGGTCCCTAAAACGTTTGGAAGTTTGCGAATAGGTCCCTAAACGCTTTTACGGGTTACAAAATACCCTGTGAAAATTATGAAGAGGCAAGTAAATATTTATTTTAAATAGGGAAGAATATTGTCCCTAATTTAGGTAATTTATTAAATTACTACCTTGGAAAAATAAAGGGGGAAAAGTAAAAAAGTATTATAATGACCAAAATGCCCCCATGAATTTTAATATAATGCATGAGACATAAAACACTAATGTCAGTGCAAAAGTTATGAGGTAAGGAGTTGTTCTAATTAATAAAATTATCCACAATTGATAAGGAATTAATTAAGTAATTATTGTCTAATTACTTAAGTATAAACAAAGGAAAATTCAAAGATAAGTTATGTAAAACTCTATAATTAGTGATTTATGGCTAAACATTAGCATAAATATATTTGCTAATTAATTGGAAGATATTGAGAAAAATAAATGAGAATAAGTAATTTTGAGCCTAAATACAAGAATGGACCAATAGGAAAATTAGTGAAAAAGTTATGAAAAATTAATTATTAATTAATTAAAAATATAATATTAATTAATTAATTAATTAATAAAATAAATAATTATATAAATATATATGTTGTTTGCCGAAATTGATGAGTCAAAGAGGATAAGAATTTGAGTGAAATATCATGATATTTGTTCTAGATGCAATATTATATAATATATGTAAATAGTAGTTAAAGTAAATAAACACCGATAGAAATTTAATCCTATCTAGAGAACCAGGAGTGAAATTTCTGAAGTCAGTAAAGATTATGGAAGAGTGGATTTTTATCTTGAAGTAGACTGTTCCGGAAGTCATTTCCGAGATCGGTGGAGCATTTTGATAATAAGACGAAATAGGGTAATCTGTGAAAAAGGCAGATAGTCACGAATTGGAGATTGAAGGAAATAAATTGTAACTCAACATCTGGGAATGAGTTGAGAATTTCCTGGACATATTTGGAATCAGTGAATTTTTGTCTAGAGGTTGACGATTCCGGAAGTTACTTCTGTAACCGGCACGTTTTTCCGTAAAACTTCATACTGACCGTTGAAACCCTGTATGGAATCAAAATTTAGGTTAAATTAGACATTTCTAATGAATTAACAAATCAAAACTAATTGAAGTTAATTATTAATTATCCTCTACATTGACTACATATATATAGTCATTCCCGGTTAAAACTCAAAACTTTGTCAAAATATTTATCCAAAATTTTCACTAATCAACACAATAATATCCTAATTAAAAAGATAAAAAATGTAACATCTCAACTTTTAAAAGCAGTATAATTTTTTTTTTATCAAACATCATTTCAAAATGATCAGAGTAGAGCAACGGAGCAATTGAGTAACTGATATGTATATATAAAACGCCGTAAGTCATTTGGTTACAACAACGTACAGTAACCGCGTGGTTCAAAAGTGAAGTACAATAACAAAAGGCTTCCGCCGGAACAACAAAAGAAGTCTTCAGCTGGATCTTCTATGCAGGCTGCTTGCCTCTCTCCTCGGCACTCGGTCCTCCTGACCCTGACGCTATATTAAGAGCTGAGGTCCATTGCAATCGGACCTCAGGTAACAGTTAACCTCATGTTTACATATACATCATATGGATTCCAATTATTCATAACACGACGGGACATATGCACCCAACAAATGTACAACAAACAAACGTATCCCCGACACTTAGGCACCCCGACAACATATGTAGCGACACATAGGCATCCCAATGAAACATATACCAAAGACATAGGCGGTGTAGCGGCACATAGGCAACGTATACATATCAATAGTACAAGAACATATCACAGAGCTATCAGCTACCACATATAAGCATACCCTAAGCGCACAACACACCTAGCATCGAACAGAATAGCCAGGTAAGTGTCTATCATGGGGGCCTCGCCGAGTTCACGGTGACTTAATGGCTTACCCACATAGACTAGCCTTGCCTTCGGCACTAAAATGTTCTCACACAATTATCACATATAAGCATAAAATAAACACCAGAGTTAATGTTACAGTACGCGAACGTACCTTCGTTGACGAGCGTTTAGTACGTTTACGAAAAACTGTACTTTTGACGGAAAACAGCGAAACGTCCGACATCGGCACGTCAGACAGCGGTTCGACAGTGGTTCGATGATCAAAGATATCCTATAAGGATAAATATCCCATTTGTCAATATTTGACATTATAACAGGCATTTTAGGTATAAATTACCATTTTGCCCCTACCCTTACTAGTCGGCGGAATTTCGCCAGCACTACGCTACTTTAACTACCAATTTTCGGGGACTCAATCCCTACCAAGTTTTACCTCTTTAGGCATATTTCAATGCAATGAGGCCTAAAACAATAGTAGGAATCTCACTCCCTACTTACTAAATCTATCTAACAATTCTACTAACTACCGAACTAAAAAGCTAAAGACCGAAGGACTTACCCGTTGAAGACTTCTGCACAATTTTGCCCAGAGCTTCTCTCTCTAAAAACCTCTCTCTAGATTCGGCTAGGAGGCTCTCCAAATGGTGTGAGATTTCAAGAGAACCTTAGGCCTATTTATAGGAGAAAATAAGGACATAAAGGGAATTTTTAACTTTGTTCTTAACCATGGAAAAATCAAACCTAAATGGTGTTTAAACCTTGACCATGGAACAATGCTGGTCGACATTCAAGGGGCTGTGTGGCAGCAATCAATTGGTCCAAGAGTAATGACTCTTGTTGCTTTATGGCCTGTCCTCTGAGAATTTCCCGATCGGTCCCGTTTCGCGTAATCTCGGAAAATCTCAAAATTCTGGATTTACAACTTTGAAGATCTTCTCTTCCTCATCAATAATATCTAATTTAACTTAGATTTCAGTCCCTTACGGGGTTCCAACAATCAGATTGAAGTTTTCTCGAAAACGTGTCCGAAACGCGTCCTAGGTTTGAACGCATTTAAAATCATCAATTTCTTGAAAAATTCACTGATTCCAAATATGTTCATATAAATTCAAACTCATTCCTAGATGTTGAGTTAGAATTTATTTTCTTCAGATCCAAAAATGTGCCTACCTGCATTTTTCTCTATTTCGTCTTATTAGGAAAATGCGCTAACGGCCTCGGAATTAACTTCCGGAAGAGGTCACTTAAAGGAAAAAACTCACTGATCAATATTTTACCTTGACTTTGGAAATCTCATTCCTAGATCTCCAGATAGGATCCGTTTCCTAATTATTGAATTACTATTCATCATATTTAATTATAATATATAATAATGTAACTTTATGAAAATATCAAGATATTTCAAACTTGTTTCTATCTTCATTTCTTGTGCAATTTTCGGCTGACCCTATTAAATAATAAATATTTATTTTTTATTTAATTAATTAATTAATTATTTATTTCATTTTTCTAAAAATTCCACAAAAATCCCTAATTGGTCCATTGTTGTATTTAGGCTTAAAAATACCTAAACTCATCCATTTTCCTCAAAATTTCCAATTAATTAGCAAATATGTTTTTACTAATTCTTGGCCAAAAACTGTTGGGTTCGACTAGTTTTGATGATGTCTTATAGATGTCATTCTTAAAAAGAAAAAAGATTGTATGATATATTTATCTCTTATATTGACTAACTACTATATTTAATGTAGATTAGTTCAAGTTGAATTATAGCTCAAGAAGGAGATAAGAGACTTTAGAAAGAATAAATTAAAGAAGATATCAAGTTCAAGAAGAAGAGGACATATTTGAAGAACGTAATATAATTAAGAGAAGAAGAAAGAAAGAAGACTTGATAAATGATAAAATCATCATACAAGTTGTTAAATTAGATTCTACAAGTCTCTACGGTGACATGGAAGTTGGAATGGCTCAAATCGAAGTTAAAATGATCAAATACGAGCTTCAGGATGAATTGCCTCTAATTCCCATTGATACTCGAGTATCAGGCTCCCATTCTCAAGTATCAAGCATCAATACTCAGTATGTAACCTATATACCCGAGTATGACACACTGTTCAGCTCTGTTCTACGTTCAGCTTCGGGCGACCTTTGGTAAATCGACAATATCTCCCAAACCAAAGATCGGATTAAGGTGACACCAATTGTTTTGGAAACTAGACATCCAAACGGTTCTATTCGCACAGGATTCAAGTCCAACGGAGGTCATATGAGAGAGATATGAATTGTTTAAGATAAAAGTGACATCACCGTCACACTGCTGACCATGCCTCAATGTTTTGGGTATATCTCCCAAAATAGAAATCCAATGACGCTGAAACCGGTGCCATTTTAAAGTAGACTCAAAGGGCTTTCCAACAAGACTTGAACAAATCAAATCGGAGTTCATACCAGAAAGTTATGATCTTCGAAAGTGGACACTCACGCAGGATAAGTTATACTCGAGTATGAGCATTCATATACTCGAGTATTGACGCAGAAAAACCAGTTCGCACTGTCGAAATATCAGATGATGATTTTGGTATCAGAGCCTGGTTTCTCAGTTGGGCTTAACATCCCGAGATAAGATCATGGAAGGAATATTACCTGAAATTGCTCTCAGTCAAAAGGAGTATTCCCGCATCTGCAATCTATCTACTGCCAAGGAGATGAGGAAAGTCTTAGAAACTTCATACGAAGGAATCTCCGGCATAGAAGAAGAAGAAATTACAAATATATGTTTGGTTGCAGAAGAGGAACATTCAGATAGCGACAAAGAGGTATGTGATTCTGAACCCACTTATGATGAGTTACTTTCGAATATAATGATTTACATTCTGCATTCAAAAAGATTGCAAAAGAACTTATTACTACCAGAAAGGAAAACAAACTGCTTAAACAACAAACAAAGAATTCACCATCAACTTCTTGTGAAAATTCGGTTTACCCAAATTGCCCTGATAATGATGCAAAGCCCACTTATGATGAATTGTTTGTTGAATACAATCTTGTTCAAAATGAGTTTGAAAAACTTGCTGAAAAATATATTGTTTTGAAAAAGAAGAATACAACTCTTGAACAGCAAGTAGAAAATCTCTCTACCCCTGAAAATAACATTTGTGATGAATGCCTTATTTTGAAGAAAAAGAATGAGTGTCTTACAAAAACTCTTGAGAAATTCACAAAAGGTAGTGAAATGCTAAATGTTATTTTGAAAGCTCAAAGGTTTACTAATGACCGATCAGGCATAGGATATAATCCTACTTTTGATAAAAAGAAAGGTAAAAAGAAAAATGGTGGAAAATATTATTTAAATTATTTTCAGAAATCAGTTCATACCTCAAATCCATTTGCTCATTGTAATTATTGTAACCGAAAGGGACATAGTACTTCATCTTGCTTTCATAGGAGTGATAGAAGAGATAAACACGTTGGTAACTATCAATGGGTACCAAAGGGAACTTATGTTTTCCCTAAGGTTCAAACTAACAGTGAAGGACCCAAGTATAAGTGGGTACCAAAATGTCCATCTATTGCCTTGTGTGTGCAGACTAATTTCAAAAATAATAGACACAAAGGTGCAGAGAAGATGAGGAATCAAAGAGTTTCTTATGAACCGAAAAGGAGATCCTCTCAAGTGCCAAGCAAAAGACACATGAAGTCTATACCCTTTAAGAGAACTTTGCGAAACCCATCGAAAGACATAAGAGGCAATGGGTAAGCAAAATTGATCCCCAAGTATCTAAGGTAAAAGGTATACAATGATAAAACCTCATCTCCTATCATCTGAAATATTCATTGAGGTTTTACTTTTGTAGCTTTAGAAATGAGCATTGCAAACTATTTTGAAATCATTTTTTTTATCCCTTAAAAATCCACTTAGTAAGTTTATAAAGAGATTGCAATACTCAATAGCTTAATTCTTTATGCATACATGATGATTTGAAAAGAAAGTATCTCTTTTATGCATAAAATCATGTTTAGTTCATTATGCTCAATTATATTGAATTGATCATATTCCTAAAAGCATGTGAATTTTGGTTCCTACAAGCTAACATTAATTGGATCCAAGTAAGGTTGGATACCAAGAAAGAAAAAGACTTATATGGTTTTGTAGGATAAGAAAAAGCCTCTCAAGAATGCAACATAGAGAAATAATTCAAGTCTTGAGGAAGCTAAAATAGGCTATGCTTGATGTTAATGGTGAAAGGAGACGTCTACATCAATCTACCTTAATCAAGCAAGCTTCTACAAGGACAAAGGGAATTACGGTGATATCTAACTCTTACCCTATTCTATGCTTATATGAGATTAATATTTGGGTAATGAATAACTGTCCATTATTGCATTCCATTAGCAATCAATCATTTATGTCTTTCAAAATGTTTTTCAGATTGCTAAATGGACCAAAAGTTAATCATGCATTATTTTCGATTTCATGTGTTTGAAATGTACAATTCTAAAAATGGTTTGATTCACCTTGTTTTGTGAAAATGCAAACAAACATTTTGAAATATTCATACTTTGAGGGCATTCAAATGATGTTTCAAATTGGAAGTTAATGTTGTATCTTGACTAATGAGATATGCTTCAAATTTGTTTAAAATAAACATTTTCTATCCCTCACATATTCATCTTTAGAATTCAATGTATTGATTGAACTGTCTAGTTTCACTCTTGAACTAGTTGGACTTCATATCTATTAAGTTATTCATATATCGGTTTCAAGCCTATCTTCAAGAAAAGAATTCGATTTATGAATCATTATGCTTAATTCATAAATTTTTCAAAGGCCTAGTTATTCCCGACTTTATAAATGTTTATTAGTGCATTGAATGATAATGCATTAACCTTTAATGGAATAATTAACCTACTAGGATAATCTTCTCGAAAGCCAAATCATTTGGATTAATATGTACTTCATCTTTCAAGAATCATGGTATTCTCTTAGTTGCTCAAGTACATCAGCATTTATCTTCCATCCTTATTTTGAGTAATCGTATTCATAGTCTTGCCTTGATCATTCATTTCTAATTCTAAGATGCAAGATTATCTTCTCGGTCAATAGCAAAGTCATTGTGCTTACATATGTTTCGTTGTGCTAAGAATGTTTCTTTAGTACTCTCCTTCATGACTTTTGCTTTTGAGAAAAATTCTTCTACATGTTAACTGCAATGTTCAACATGTTCTCTAATCTGAAGCATACTGATATATTCAAACTATTGACTTTCGTTTTTAGTATGCACTGATTTTCAAATATACTTCAAAATGAATCTTTCACTCATGAAAGTTTTGATGCATTATTTTAGTTTGAAAGAACATTCAAGATTTGAAACAATCTGCATGTTTCATTATCATTTTTGAAATTTTAATCTTATCCATGGATTACATGAGATTCATTTCAATGACATCTTTTCTACTTAAAGTGTATTTCCAAATTGTCATTGAGGAATGACATTCTTGACATGATTATTACCCTCTTGAATCATTGGCCTAAACTTATTTGATTTGATAAAAATTATGCTTTTTGATCTTTGAAGTGTTTTGCTCTTTGCTCAAATATTATATAGTTAAATTATAATAGCACAAGAGTTGTTGTGATTAATCTTATGTGCATTCAAAGAGATATTGGGTAGCAAGGAGTGTCTAGTACTTTGTTTTGCGGGATGTTCAACAAGTAGCTTTGATCTGCTAATACCCGAGTATATGTAGCAATACTCAAGTAATATCGGGATTTTCATATCATTAGAAAGGGAAATAGACCAATACTTGAGTATCCCGGATTCATACTTGAGTACTTGTCAAGGCGAGACTAAATGCAATAACCGAGATAACGATGATACTCGAGCACCCTCAAGCAATACTCGAGTCCGACAAACCGAGGAAGCTATTGTGATGGATCATACTCAAGTAGGTAAGTGCAATACTTGAGTACTGTACACTATCATCTTCGAAAATCATCCTGAATCATCCACCTGATGCTTAATGATCAATTTGCACATCATATAAATTCAAGTGTTCACAATACACACTTGAAATGAGGTATTTCAGTACTTATTTTAATTAAATAAAATATTTAAGTACTGCATACTTGAGTATTAACTATTGTTATACAAGTAGCGGGGCAATACTCAAGTATTCAAGTGGAGTACTCAAGTCTTGTCGAATGCCTCTCGATTTAATGCAGCATTTGACAAAGTTGTGTGTCATTTATTCATTCAAAAATCATGCTGCACTATTTTGTAGATCTTACAAAAGCTAGCATTGCTTCATCTTTCTCTAGTACTTGTGCGTGCTTGTTATGTATTTTAAAGATCACTGCATCATTTCAAAAAGTGGTTCATTCAATGCAATTCTCTTCTATGTGCATCACTTAAATCAACAAGTATTCTATTCCAATTGGGAAAGATGCGTGAATACTGTGTGTCATTCACTTAACAACAAAGTTCTCTTTAATAATGTCATTTTCCCTAAGAATGCTTTCACTATGCTTAATCTTCATCACATTATTATTTGGTATTACTAGAGATAATGCATTCATTAAGGGGGAGTTTCACATTAACATGTGTTTTATCTTAAAAAGCTCATCTCCTTGATTTGAAGAAAATTATCTATAAATAATGCTCATCCGCACTCACTATGATTTATTAGTTTTGATGATGAGTTATTATCATATTTTCCTTTCAATACCTTAATTTGAAAATATCATATAGAAAGGGAGATATTTTGATAGTTGAATGCACAAGGCGTGAGGCAATGCATAAAATTAGGAACTGAGATACCATGTAATAGAGGTATCACTACGGAATTACATTTGGTATGTACTAACAAATCTCTTTTGCAAAGAAAGTTTTTATGTGGCGGAGAATCTGTTATGTACTAGGACATTCCTTAATGTGCTACAAAGAGCAACTCTAAATTAAGGAAAGATGCTTTGATGATCAATCACTTTGAAGCTACACTAAGCTCTAAAAAGGAGGAGGAAAACTTCTTGATGCTAGCTGCCATATATTCTACAAAGTAGAAGAAAACTTCTTGAAGCCAAGCGAGATATATTCAGCAGACGAGCTATATAAAGGATGGAAATGATCTCATACAAGAAGAAAGCAAGCAAATAGCCTTCATTGATCATTCATCAATTTGCAGAACCTACATGAGCATTTCTAAACTTTACCCTTTTATATTCAGTAAACTTTGCACATGTTTGGTATTTATATGCTTTAATTGTGAAAGATGTTTTGAAAACTTCTCCAAATTCTATCAAATTTTGTTTCATAAAAACATTTCAAATTGCAGCATATTAAGAATGAAAACAATTTCAAATCGGAAAGTGAAAATAAATTCCTCAACTTACTATAATTTAATTTCTTATTTGTCTCTACAAACAGTTCTTCTTTAACTCAACTTTTTGCTAATGACAAATAAGGGGGAGAGAATGGCAAGAAAAATATGCTGGGTTTATTAGTTTTTCATATTCATACATATTTTTCTTAAAGTATTTGCCATCATAAAAAAGGGGGAGAATGTTGGGTTCGACTAGTTTTGATGATGTCTTATAGATGTCATTCTTAAAAAGCAAAAAGATTGTATGATATATTTATCTCTTATATTGACTAACTACTATATTTAATGTAGATTAGTTCAAGTTGAATTATAGCTCAAGAAGGAGATAAGAGACTTTAGAAAGAATAAATTAAAGAAGATATCAAGTTCAAGAAGAAGATGACATATTTGAAGAACGTAATATAATTAAGAGAAGAAGAAAGAAAGAAGACTTGATAAATGATAAAATCATCATACAAGTTGTTAAATTAGATTCTACAAGTCTCCACGGTGACATGGAAGTTGGAATGGCTCAAATCGAAGTTAAAATGATCAAATACGAGCTTCGGGATGAATTGCCTCTAATTCCCATTGATACTCGAGTATCAGGCTCCCATTCTCAAGTATCAAGCATCAATACTCGAGTATGTAACCTATATACCCGAGTATGACACACTGTTCAGCTCTGTTCTACGTTCAGCTTCGGGCGACCTTTGGTAAATCGACAATATCTCCCAAACCAAAGATCAGATTAAGGTGAAACCAATTTTTTTGGAAACTAGACATCCAAACGGTTCTATTCGCACAGGATTCAAGTCCAACGGAGGTCATATGAGAGAGATATGAATTGTTTAAGATAAAAGTGACATCACCGTCACACTGCTGACCATGCCTCAATGTTTTGGGTATATCTCCCAAAATAGAAATCCAATGACGCTGAAACCGGTGCCATTTGAAAGTAGACTCAAAGGGATTTCCAACAAGACTTGAACAAATCAAATCGGAGTTCATACCAGAAAGTTATGATCTTCGAAAGTGGACACTCACGCAGGATAAGTTATACTCGAGTATGAGCATTCATATACTCGAGTATTGACGCAGAAAACCAGTTCGCACCGTCGAAATATCAGATGATGATTTTGGTATTCAATTCAGTTTGATTCAATCTTTAATGATTTGATTATTAACCATTGACCATATAGAATTGCAATTACTGATATTAAAGTGCAGGATAATGAGGGATCAGATTGGGCAAAGTGATTTACGCGTTTTTGATAATATCTCTCCGAAAATAGAATTCTCAAACGAAATGATGCAGGAATCATGAAACAGACGCGTAGAATTCATACACAGCAAAAACGAATTCATTGCTAACATTATGACCATTATGATATTGCCAAAGAATCCTCAAACGAATTGAAGTGTGATCATGCAGGAGTCCGAGAGTGAGAGGACCATCCTTCGTTTACAAAGTGTGTAATTGTTCTTGAAAGATAGTAGAATCCCGAGTGTGTGTCTGGGACTGGACGTAGGTCAAGGATTAGGACCGAACCAGTATAAATTGCCTTGTGTCCATCTCCTTCTTCCTCCTTTGCTATTTTTGTTTAACTTGCAAGAAAATTTAATATCCCCAATTCACCCCCCCTCTTGGTAATATTCCGGCTTTCAAAAACCACTAATTTTAGGGTTTTACATAATTATTCATGAATTTCCTTTGCTTATGCTTAAGTAATTAGCCAATAATTACCTAATTACTTTCTTATCAATAGTTGATAATTTTCTTAATTAAAATGCCTCATTACCTCATAACTTTTACACTGTCACATTTGTTTTCATGTGTTCTGCCTTATCTTAGAAATTACAAGGGTATTATAGTCATTTCAATACTTTTTGAGCATTCCTATTAAATTTCTCCAAGTTCATAATTTATTAAATTACCATAATTAGAGATAATATACTCTCATAATTCACTTGATCATTTTACTGCCTTTTAGGATTTTTCATAATTTCTCTAAGTCATTTATGTCTCTTAGGGGCATTTTCGTCATTTTGGCACTTTGGCCCTTAAATTCTCTAATTTCCTACAGAATTTAACTTAGAAAAATAGACTATAACTACACAAGTCTTGAGTCCTTTATTTCACTTATCAGAAATATCCAATTTATTTATAATTTTCCAGATAATAAATATCCGGGTATTACAAAAAAACTACATGAAATATTTTTCATAGAGAAAATTTATTAACAAAAAGTTAGTTTAGTTATCTAAAACATCTTAAAAACTCCCCTTAAATCTGAAACGGTGGAGAAACAATACCGAAAACGCGCCTGTAACTTGGCTGATTTTGGGGGGTATACTGATCATAACTGATCATAACAAAACATGAACCATAGTGTATAGAGTATTGATACAGCATCCTATTGTTCTCATAGGTAATTACGTAAAACGATAAAGTGACAACTCCGTCTCAGAGCTCACTCGTGCTACATGCCCTCCAACTATGAGCTTACTCGTGCAGCTTGCCTCGATCTCCGATCCGTGGTCCTCCTAACCCTCGAAGCTATAGCCGAGATTCAATTTATCGAATTGAATCTCGTGTAACAATTAACCTTATGCTCAAATAAAACAAGATACGGATGAGATATTCAAAACATAACAAAGAAGATATCTCTTATGCATATAGCGATGCATGATTGCATGATTGTGACACGCATGTAACATAAGCATTAAAGCAAGACGTAAAGTCCTACACAATAATAGCTCGCACAAAACCAAGTGCCACGATGATCGGTCGTGTCCTCGGCGCTAGGAAAACTCTAACGGTATCATTAAGTCTATAACCCGCGTGAAACCGTATGTATAATCGGTAACCACCGAACGAGTCTCTAACCGTGAATGTATCTCGGTGACCCCTAACAGAATCTCTATCCGTGAATGTACTTATCACATATATGTATATGAGCAGCACCGCATTAGTGTTACAGTACGCGAACGTACCTTCGTTGATGTACGCAGATGTTTCTGACGGAAACTGTACTTTCTGACGGAAAACAGCGGTTTGTCCGACAGCAGCACGTTGGACAGCGTAACGGCAGAAAATTAGGATTTCTAATGTCCTATAAGAGTAATATCACTTCCATTAGTGATTTGACACAATAACTGGCATTTTAGGTAAAAATTACCATTTTGCCCCTATGCCCCTAATTGGCGGAATTTCGCCAGCACTTCGTTACTCTTACAAATTTTCTTCCCGAAATTTCGCCAGAACTTCGACGCAATTATGATCTTCGAAATTCTAGACTAAAATAGCCCTATCATATGATATCTAATCATACTTTGAAAAATAAAGGCTACTCTAGCATTACTACTCTAACTATTGAAAGAACTATGAAGATTTCAACTTTCGGGGACTCAATCCCTACTATGTTTTTACCTCGTCAGGCATAATTTTCAATGCAATGAGGCCTAAAAATCAATAGTAGGAATCTCACTCCCTACTTGCTAAAACCATCTAACAATTCTACTAACTACCGAACTAAAAAGACTAAAGAGTAAAGACCGAAAGACTTACCCGTTGAAGACTTCTGAAGAATTTTCCCCAGAGCTTCTCTCTCTACTTTCTCACTCAAGGATTTCGGCCAAGAGGAGAGGATTTTGGTGTGAAGATTTCTTAAGGGCAAGCATCCTATTTATAGACTTTTCAAGGGACAAAGTTGGAATTTTTGAAGTTGTTTAAGCCATGGAAAATCAAACATGAATTGGTGTTTAATCCATGACCAAGGGAGCATGCTGCACGAAATTCAGGGCTGATGTGGCTGCCTTGGAGTGGTCCAAAAGTGGTGATTTGGGTTGCTTTAAACCCGGTCTAAGAGAATTTCCCCGATCGGTACCCGATTCGCGTGATTTCGGAAAAATCTTAAACTTCTGGATTTACAACTTTGAAACCATTTCCTCACTCATTAGAAATGTCCAAGTTAACCTAAATTTTGATCCCATATAGGGCTCCAACTGTCCAGTTGAAGTTTTCTCAAAACGTGTCCAAACGTGTCCAGTGTCGAAACTTGTTTTTGGAAACATCAATCTCTTTAGAAAAATTCATTGATTCCAAATATGTCAAGATAAATTCAAACTCATTCCTAGATATTGAGTTAGAATTTATTTTCTTCATTTCCAAAAATATGCCTATATGCATTTTTCCCTATTTTGTTTTATTAGGAAAATGCACAAACGGCTTCAGAATTTACTTCCGGAAGAGTTTAACGGAAGATAATAACTCATTGATCAATATTTGATCCTGACTTTGGAAATCTCATTCCTAGATCTCTAGATAGAATCCGTTTCCTAATTTCTAAATTACTATTCACATTATTTTGCTTTAATCAATTATAATAATAAAATAATATCAACTTGCCTAAAAGCTATTATACTTATATATATATATATATATATATATATATATATATATATATATATATATATATATATATATTTTTTTTTTTTATTTTTTTTTCTCATTTTCTTCGGTCCAATATTTCGGTCAAATCTGATCCTTTTTATTTAAATTTCCACGAGTCTTACGATCATAATTTCACTTATGAGAAATAACCCATTTTATTTATCAAAATATAATATTTCAGATAAATAAATATGCGGGTATTACATTTCTTCCCCCCTTAAACAAAATTTCCAATTAATTAGCAAATATGTTTTTACTAATTCTTGGCCAAAAACCACTAATTTTAGGGTTTTACATAATTATTCATGAATTTCCTTTGCTTATGCTTAAGTAATTAGCCAATAATTACCTAATTACTTTCTTATCAATAGTTGATAATTTTCTAAATTAAAATGCCTCATTACCTCATAACTTTTACACTTTGTCACATTTGTTTTCATGTGTTCTGCCTTATCTTAGAAATTACAAGGGTATTATAGTCATTTCAATACTTTTTGAGCATTCCTATTAAATTTCTCCAAGTTCATAATTTATTAAATTACCATAATTAGAGATAATATACTCTCATAATTCACTTGATCATTTTACTGCCTTTTAGGATTTTTCATAATTTCTCTAAGTCATTTATGTCTCTTAGGGGCATTTTCGTCATTTTGGCACTTTGGCCCTTAAATTCTCTAATTTCCTACAGAATTTAACTTAGAAAAATAGACTATAACTACACAAGTCTTGAGTCCTTTATTTCACTTATCAGAAATATCCAATTTATTTATAATTTTCCAGATAATAAATATCCGGTATTACAAAAACTACATGAAATATTTTTCATAGAGAAAATTTATTAACAAAAAGTTAGTTTAGTTATCTAAAACATCTTAAAAACTCCCCTTAAATCTGAAACGGTGGAGAAACAATATCGAAAACGCGCCTGTAACTTGGCTGATTTTGGGGGGTATACCCCACGCAGTCATATTCAATAATGGCCGTGGGGAATTTACGCAAGGTTATTAGAACCGGACCGGTCACTGAACCGGTCGGTGTACTGGGTCAAAGGTCAGTGGGTCAGACCGGAGTCAAACCGGAGCTAAACCGGGGTTAAACCGGTGAGGGAAAAAAGAAAGAAAAAAAAGATCTGCATTTTTTTTCTTAATCATTGTGAATTGCCTTGGTTATTATGTATCACAACTCAAGTGAAAAAGCGCATCTCTTTTATCCATTGGAAAGTCAACACCTATTTTATTCCCCGTATAATAGAATGCTTTTACCTTTGGGCAATTGAGTTATCCCACTAAAAGACAAAATTTACACCTTTCATAGGAAAGAGTAAAACTGATACGGAAATGATTTGTTTCACTCTCTTTCTCCATCCAAAGTTTTTGTTTCGGTTCACCTTTGTGTTCTTCTCTCTTCCTCTCTCAGATATGAGTTTTTACTTCTATTCCAGTGAGCCCATGTTCAAACCGAAGATCTGCATTTTAGCTTCTTAACAGCTCATATTCAGTATAAATAACATAAAAAGCATTCGGCTAAGCATATCGAGTAAGAAGATTTTTTTTATTAGTCCGATTATCTTTTTTAGTTTTGATCTTCTTCATCTCCTTCGCTTGTATTCTCTTCCACTGTTAGATTTCGTGAAATTTTCAGAGCTTAGAATGGAGAGAAAGAGTTGGAGGTGCGACGCCAAGCTTAAACCAGAGACTATCATTGGCGTTCAGCGACCTCAGGAGGTGACCCCGGTTTCTATGCTTCACCGGACCGGTGTCGCGGCCGGTTCGCCGGTTTCCAGTCTGAATCGGCCGGTTCGGTTTGGTTTTAATAACCATTTATTTACGTGCTCCTTTTTGACAAAAGGGAACACGCTGCCCCTTCTTGTCAAAAAGAGCGTAGCGTGCCCTCAGGGCATCTACCACCTTTTGTCAAAAAGGTAAATCTGCGACCTTTTCTCTCTCTTTTTCTTTTAAGATTATTATTATTAGTTTATTCTCCCTCCATAATTATACTTAAATAGTAAAAATATAAAATTAGGATATTATAGTTAATTTTTTTTTTTATAACTGTTAGGAATTTCAAAAGATATTCTTATAAGTGTCTGTTTTTATATGTTATCTATTATGTATTTGACAATTTTTTTTTTTCAAATTTTGGTGTCTATTATTAATTTCTGTAACATCCCAACTTTTAAAAGCAGTATAATTTTTTTTTATCAAACATCATTTCAAAATGATCAGAGTAGAGCAACGGAGCAATTGAGTAACTGATATGTATATATAAAGTGCCGTAAGTCATTTGGATACAACAGTGATGAAACCGTGTGGTTCAAAAGTGTATAACAACGAAAGAAATCTTCACCGGATCTTCAAGCAAGTCTCCCGCCAAGTTTCTACGCAGTGTTTGCTTGTCTTTCTCTGCAGCTCTCGGCCCTCCCGATCCACGAAGCTATGTTAAGGGTGAGACCCGCACCGGATCTCGAGTAACGGTTAACCTCATGTTTATGTATACGCACAGCAGACATTAACAATACTAACATCACTCTATCACAACCCATGCATATGTATTGCCCCAAAGATGCGGACATATTGCACCCAAGATACGACAGATTGCACCCAAGATACGAGACAGTTGCACCCAAAGATACGAGACATATTCTCTAACCACTATATGCACTCAAACAGTATAACACCTCCACACACACATACCACATATATGCATACCATAAACATCAGAGTTAGTGTTACAGTACGCGAACGTACCTTCGTTGATGTTATTCTAGCACGTTTTACGAAAAACAGTGAAACGTCCAACAGCGGCACGTCGGACAGCGTAACGGCAGCAGATCAGAGTTTCTGACGTCCTATAAGAGTAATATCACTTTTATTAGTGATTTGATACTATATCGGCATTTTAGGTAAAATTTACCATTTTGCCCTTCTACCCCTAATTGGCGGAATTTCGCCAAAGACTTCGCTACTTAAATCTCCAACTTTTCGGAATTCGATCTCTACCAAGTTTTTACCTCGTCAGGCATTTTTCAATGCAATGAGGCCTAAAAACAATAGTAGGAATCTCACTCCCTACTTACTAAAACTATCTAACAATTCTACTAACTACCGGACTAAAAAACTAAAGACCGAAGGACTTACCCGTTGAAGACTTCTGCACAACTTTGCCCAGAGCTTCTCTCTCTACTTTCCCTCTCTAGGTTCGGCCAAGAGAAGGAGGAAATGGTGTGAAGAAATTCCAAGGGCAATGGCTTCTATTTATAGAATTTTCAAGGGATACAAATGTCATTTCCAAGTTGTTCTTAATTAACCATGGAAATTCAAAGCAAAAATGGTGGTTAATCCATGTCCATGGAAGTTTGTTGGACGAAATTCAGAGGTGATGTGGCAGCCCTTTGCTGGTCCAAAAATGATGACTCAAGCTCACTTTATGCCCGGTCTGACAGATTTCCCTGATCGGTACCCCAATAATATCCAACTTAACTTAGATTTTGGTCTCTTACAGGGTTCCAACAGTCCAGTTGAAGTTTTCTCGAAAAACGTGTCCGAACGTGTCCTAGTTTGAACGCATTTCGGAATCATCAACTTCTTGAAAAATTCACTGATTCCAAATATGTCCAGATAAATTCAAACTCATTCCTAGATGTTGAGCTAGAATTTATTTTCTTTATATCCAAAATATGCCTATCTCGCATTTTTCCCTATTTCGTCTTATTAGGAAAATGCACAATCGGACTCGAATTAACTTAGGAAGAGTCTAACGGAAGATAAAATTCCACTGATCAATATTCTACCCTGACTTTGGAAATCCCATTCCTGGATCTCTAGATAGGATCCGTTTCCCATTTATTTGATTACTATTCACCATATTAAATTATATTATTAAATATTACAACTTGCAACAAAAATCTAGATATTATTTTTTTGATCTTATCTCCATTTTTTGTCCCAAAAATCTGATCATTTTATTTTAATTTTCGTTTTTATTTAATATTTAATTTATTAATATTATATAAAATAATTATTTAATAATTTTTTATATAATTTTTTTACAAAATTTCCCTATTGGTCAATCTTGTATTTAGGCTTAAAAATACCTAAACTCATCTATTTTTCTCAAAATTTCCAATTAATTAGTAAATATGTTTTTACTAATTCTTGGCCAAAAACCACTAATTTTAGGGTTTTACATAATTATCTCCGAATTTCCTTTGCTTATGCTTAAGTAATTAGCCCAATATTACTTAATTACTTAATTATCACAAGTTGATAATTTTCTTACTTAGAACACCTCATTACCTTCATACTTTTGTATTGACATTTTTGTTTTCATGTCTCCTGCATTATCTTAGCATCTACGGGGGTATTTCGGTCATTTCCTTACTTTTGAGTATTCTTCTACAATTTCTCCAAGTTTGTAACTTAATAAATTACCTAAATTAGGGACAATATCCTTCCCTATTTCAAATAGATTTTTACTTGCCTCCTTTATAGCTTTCACAGGTATTTATAACCCATAATGTATTTTAGGGACCTATATGCAATTTTCAACATTTTAGGGACCTAATTGCAATTTATCTAATTTCAAGAGAAATTACCCTGACAACAAGGTAAACTCAATACAAGGTGCTCGAGACCTCATATTCACCTAATTTTAATAGGTATTATTTACTCCTTTTATGATTTTTACCCTAAGTCAGATTTTAGGGTATTACAATTTCATAATCAACCACAATGTTATAGAGAAACATTAAAAAAAGCAAAAAGTTATGGAGTTAAAAGGATTTGATACACCATCATATTCTTCAATTTCCGATTAATTTGTTGACCTTTCCATTTAGAGAGAAAACGAAAGAGGCATGTTGCTGAGACAAGTGTGTGTGTCCTGTTAAATATTTGCCCATGGAAATCATGATGATTGGATATGCCAAACTTGTAATCACAAGTTTCACATATCCAATCACCACGAACTCCATTCACAACCAACGAGAATATCATGACTATAGAGAAGGAAGAGCTTGTGAAGAAAAAGCCCGATCCTTGACGTTTTAAAATTAGAGATTTATGAAAAGGTAATAAACATTAGAGTAGTTGGCAGTTGGAGACGGTGGTGCTTTTAAGAGTTAAATGATGGTTGTTTATAAAGAAATGTCATTTTTGTTATTCATACTTTATTGTCATTTAATATAACCATTACTTTTTCATTTTTGCTCATGTAAGGTTGGAAGTTAAGTCATTTATACGTGTTACATGATTGTTGTTTCGAAAAAGCTATCATTTTGGTCACTAAATAAATGACGGTTATTAACTACATATAACTGTTATTTTTATGTTTTCACGAATTTCACTTTGCAATAGATGACTTTGTACATAATTAACCATTACTTATAAACGTTATATATCCTTGCATGATTTCTCCCTTGACATACATTATGTTTATTTGTTGTAACTGTTATGTATTAAGCGTTATAAATGCAAAACTCTATAGTAGTGACCAATAGCTCATAACTATTGTGCACCATCCAATCCAAATCTATTTTGGATGGTTCAAATTAATTTGTAAACTTATTTTATAAATTTTTGAACATGTACAAAATCAAAAAAAAAAAAAAAGAAAAAAAGAAAATTTCTTAACTATGCATTTTTGAAAAAATAAACCATTCTTATTTAAAAATCATTAGTTAAAAATTTTAAATGTCAACCGTTAAAACTGTATGTGAATGGTGCATATCTCATTGCAATGGTGAGCACCGAAAATGATTCCATTTTAACTACATTTTTTAATTTTACAAATTATTTAAGAGGACTTTATCTTTAGGATCAAATGGAGTAAAACATGTATGTACTCCTCTTGTCCCATTTATAGAACAAAAAGATAATATATTTTTTTCATTATTTATAAGTCACTTTATTAAATTTTTTCTATGAATGTTTAATTTTACTATTGTGTAAACTTTGTTCTCATGGGGTGTTGTATATATTGAATAGGGATGAAGTTATAAAGTGTATAAATTTAAGTATAGTTAGTGATGTTTAAAAGTTTTTCTTAATTATGAGAAGTGACTTATAAATAAGATCCAACGGGTAGAATGATGTCAGCCGTGATGACGAATTTTCAAAGGGAAAATGTCATATAGGTCTCAATCAAGGGAAATAATATATTGACAAGTCTCATAAGTTGTTAATGGTAACTGATCCATTTGTTAATTCTCTCTGTTTACTTGTGAATGAAAACTTTTCTGACATTATTTTCCTTAAGACATAAAAGTCAATTTATAAATGCCAAGTGATGATTTCATTGAAAGCACAAAATAAATGAAAAGGTCAATTAATTGGAGAATGAAGAAGGGAAAATTAAAATAAAGGACCTAGAGAAAATCATATTTATTATAAAAGACCATAAAAATTATAATTACTTAGAAAGACCAAACATCATCATATAAATTCAAATTTACTAAATTTCCCCTAACTAAACTTTCTCCATGATCTTTTGTATTCATAATTAAAAAATAACTAAAATCAAAACTAAAATTATCCATCATTCATATGTCACATTAGTGTATCTTTTCTTCTTCTAATTTTTCACCAAGTTTCATATTTAAGTAATCAATAAATTATTTAAATAACAACAATCAAACTCATATTTTTAATTTTTTTCCCACCAAGTTCCATATTTATTAACATTAAATGAATTTTCTTTTAAAATAAAAAAAATCATATAAACTTTATTGGTTGAACATATATAATAAATTATAAAAGACTATGAGTTTAATTAAAATAATATAATTTTTATTTTTAAATTTATGAAATTATTAAAAAATTATAATTTTGACAAAACCAAAGAATGTATATTTTTTTTTCGTATCCTTAGATATATATGCAAGGAGTCAAAATTGAAAATTGAGAAAAAAATTGTTTAATTTAGTGAAAATTAGAATTTTTTATTAGTTTTAAAAATAGAATGTGGGAGAGAAGGGAGGAGGGAATGCAAAATATTTTGTTAGGGGTATTTTAGTATTTTTATTTTTATATTTTTTGTATTTGGTCCTTCAAATAATTACAATCTTTATGGTACTTATGAAATAAATAACTTTTCCTCCAGGTCCTTTATTCTATTTTTCCCAATGAAGAATCTGATGATGTATCAATTTCTTTCTTCTCCATAACTTTTTATTTTTGTTTTCTTACATTGTTTTTTTTTTCTTTTTCTAGTGTTTTTCTATAACATTGTGGTTGATTATAAAATTAATAATAGATACCAATAAATTTAAAAAAGAACTATCAAATACATAACAGATAACATATAAAAATAGTCACTTATAAGAATATCTTTCAAAATTCCTAACGGTTATAAAAAATTAATTATAATATCCTAATTTTATTTTTTTAGTATTTACATATAATTAAGGAGGGAGAATGAAATAATAATAATAATAATAATAAAACAAGATGTCAGATGCACTTTTTGTCAAAAAGGTGGCTGATGCCTCTTTTTGTTTTTTGTCAAAAGGTGGTAGCCCTTTCGTCAAAAAGAGGGCACGCTGCCCAACAAAAGGGAGCACGCTGCCCCTTTTTTGACAAGAAGGGGCAACGCGCCCCCTTTTGTCAAAAAGAGGGTCCGTGGCCCCTTTTTGTCAAAAGCAAAAAGGGGCATCTATTGGGATTTGGGACTAATCCAGGAATTTTATTTATGGGTGAAAATAAAAAATGTTATATCATAAATAAAAATATTTAAAATACGATAAAAACCTAATATATAAAAAAGTGAAAGTAATATATTAGAGAAATTAAGTTTATTAATAATAAAAGTAAACTGATTAAAATTAAATATTAATCATGATTAATGTTTTCATAACCACCTGTTAATAAAACTCAAAACTTGTCCAAAATACTAATCCTAAAATATCATCTGATCAATATAAAAGTAATATCATTAGAAAAATAAAATAATGTATAATAATTTTCATGAAGGAAATTTAATAAAAGAAGTAATTTTAAATACCTTATTAATTCTCAAAATTTGTCGTAAACTATTAAAAAAATGCCGGCACTAGCAAGAGGAAGAAGAGAGTCAAGAGATCATGGCAATTTCCGAAAAGTGCAAAACAAGTAAGGTTTGGGATACCACTCTGGTCCTATTTATAAGTTCAGTTTGACTAAATCTCACATACCAAGGAAAGTTAGGTATCTCAATGATTATAGAGCAAATTTCCAATTTTACCCTCATTTATGAATGGATACCTTTTAAAATTTATTGTCAAATCTCTCTCATTTTTTTCTCTTCCCAACATATCTAGCCAATATCTCTCATAATCTTTAATATGGGCAAAATTGTCACAATTTCATTTATTTGGTCAAACTGAACTTATAAATAGGACCAAATTTTTTGGTCAAACTGGAGTTATAAATAGGATCAGAGTGGTATATATTAAAGGTGTGGGCCCCACCTCTTTACTTTTATAAAAAAAATTATTTAGGGGCCCCCTATATCCCATCTATGGGCATCTACCACCTTTTTGATAAAAGGTGCATATGTCACCTTTTCATATATTTTTTTCTTTTTTATAGATTATTATTATTTTATTCTCCCTCCTTAATTATATATAAATGCTAAAAAATAAAATTAGGATATTATAGTTAATTTTTTTTATAACCGTTAGGAATTTCAGAAGATATTATTGTAAGTGACTGTTTTTATATGTTACCCGTTATGTATTTGACCGTTCTTTTTTAAATTTAGTGGTGTCTATTATTAATTTTATAATCAACCACAATGTTATAGAAAAAAACTAAAAAAAAAATAAAGACACAATGTGAAAAAACAAAATAAAAAGTTATGGAGATGAAAGGAGTTGATACAACATCAGATTCTTCATTTTCCAATTAATTTGTTGACCTTTTCATTTAAAGAGAAAGCGAAAGAGGCATGTTGTTGAGTCGAATGTGTGTCATGTTAAACATTTGTCCATGGAAATCATGATGATTGGATATGCCAAACTTGTAATAACAAGTTTCAGATATCCAATCACCACGAACTCCATTTACAACCAACGAGAATATCATGACTATGGAGGAGGAAAAGCTTGTGAAGAAAGAGCCCCAATCCTTGAGGTCTTAATATGTGAGAATTAATTAGAGATTTATGAAAAGGTAATAAAAATTAGAGTAATTGGCAATTGGGGAAAGAGTGTACGTAATTGGAGAAGGAGACAATGGTGCTTTTAAGAGTTATTCTTTAAAGGGTTAAAGGCCTAATTTGCCATGGAAGTTATGCTAATTAAGGGAGCGCTCAGCACTCGGAAGTTTTTTGGGTACCAAATTTGCCCCGGAAGTATGAAAAAGGTACCAAATTTGCCCAAAACTAACGGAAGGTCAAACGGACGTTTGGCACGTCGGATTTTTTTGGGTTAAATTCCTAATTTGCCACGGAAGTTTTTTTTTTGTACCAAATTTGCCCCGGAAGTATAAAAAAGGTAGCAAATTTGCCCAAAACTGATGGAAGGTCCACGTAGGTCGTTAAAATACCACATGGCTAGGAAAGAAACACAGTGGAGGGTAAGTCATATGCCAGATCATGTAACCACGTCAGCACCTCATTCATCTCTCTCTCTCTTCCCTCTCGCTTTCGGCGGTTCGTGCTTCTGAATTTTCTTTCACTCCTTCATCGACTGGTATGCCAGCTTCCACAACAATGTTTGCCAACTCTGTTTGTGACCTTCCTCTGCTTCAGATCCGATTGGTTTCGATCCCCAGAAAATTTCAAACGGGATGTTAGAATTAGCTCTGGATCTGCAAAAGCCATCAGTAAGAGATAATTCCTAGAAAATTTTGTACTGCCATTGTACTCTAAAAAATGCTCTACCAAGAAACCAAATAGTTCTCCGAATCAAGATAAATAAAAAATCACCAAATTGTAAAATTTTAGAGAAGCAAAATAAGGGAATTGGGGGGAGGGAGTGAGGAGGCAGTACTTGAAGATTTAAGAATCGAGAAATTGTAAGGGTCTAAGGGATAAAATCGTTTGGTATGAATTTGCCACACCGGCTGACAGGTCCTCAGCCCCACATCAAAGAGCCATGGTGTTCACAATGGTCCCACTAGAGCCAGGAAATCGGGCCGGCCCGTTTAAGCCCTGGCCCGTCAAGGGCCGGACTTGAAAAATGGACGAGATATTTGAAATTGGCCATGTAGGGACGACCCTGGAGGGCCTTGGGCTTGAACGACCTACGTGGACCTTCCGTCAGTTTTGGGCAAATTTGCTACCTTTTTTATACTTCCGAGGCAAATTAGGTATTTAACCTAAACAAATCCGACGTGGCAAACGTCCATTTGACCTTCCGTCAGTTTTGGACAAATTTGGTACATTTTTCATACTTCCGGGGCAAATTTGGTACCCAAAAAACTTCTGGGTGTTGAGCGCTCCCTTAGCATAACTTCCGTGGCAAATTAGGTATTTAACCCTTCTTTAAATAATGGTTGTTCCTTAAGAAAGGTCTTTTTTGTCATTCATACTTTATGGTCATTTAATATACCCATTACTTTTGTATTTTTGTTGATGTAAGGTTTGAAGTTGAGTCATTTATAAGTACTACATGATGGTTGTTTTGAAAAAACCGTCATTTTGGTCACTAAATAAATGACGGTTATTAACTACGTACAATTATTATTGTTATTTTTGTGTTTTCACGAATTTCGCCTCGCAATAGATGACTTTGTACATAATTAACCGTTACTTTTAAGTGTTATATATCCTTGCACGACTTCTTCCTTGGCATACATGCATTATGTTTATTTGCTATAACCGTTATGTATTAAGAGTTATAAATGCAAAAGTCTGTAGTAGTGACCAATAGCTCATAATTATTGTGCACCATCCAATCCAAATCTAATTTGGATGGTTCAAATTAACTTTTTAACTTCTTTTATAAATTTTCTTAATATGTACAAAACTTTAAAAAAAAAGAAAAAAAGAAGAAGAAGAAGATAATTTCTTAACTATGAATTTTTGAAAAAAATATAGCATTCTTATTTAAAAATCATTAGTTGAAAATTTTAAATGTCAACCATTAAAACTGTATGTGAATGGTGCATATCTCATTACAATGGTGAGCACCAAAAATGATTCCTTTTTAACTACATTTTTTAATTTTACAAATTATTTAAAAGGACTTTATCTTTAGGATCAGATGGAGTAAAACATGTATGTACACTCCTCTTGTCGCATTTATAGAACAAAAAGATAATATGTTTTCCTTATTTATAAGTCACTTTATTAAATTTTTCATATGAATGCTTAATTTTACTATTGTGTAAACTTTGTTCTTATGGAGTGTTGTATATATTGAATAGGGATGAAGTTATAAAGTATATAAATTTTAAGTATAGTTAGTGATGTTTAAAAGTTTTTCTTAATTATGAGAAGTGACTTATAAATAAGATCCAACGGGTAGTATGATGTCAACCGTGATGATGAATTTTCAAAGGGAAAATATCATATAGGTCTCAATTAAGGAAAATAATACATTAACAAGTTCTATAAATTACTAATAGTAATTGATGCATTTATTAATTCCCTTTATTTACTTGTCAATTAAAATTTTTCTAACATTATTTCCCGTGAGATATAAAAATCAATTTACAAATGCTAGGTGATGATGTCATTGAAAGTACAAAATAAATGATGTAATTAAGGCTTGTTACAACTACTCAGCGAAGTACCATAGTGAGTTTGGGTGCATGTGCCAGAGGCTCTTAATTAGCGAAGACTTGAGGTTGACTTCACTCCAATATAAATGCATATATAGGATAAGGCATAAACCACTTCATCTCCTCAAGTTTTAATGTATTGGTGCTATCTGCTCCTCTTTATTTTCCTGAACCTGAATCTATTGAACCATCAGGTTAGTAATATCTCTCTTTCACCCGCATCATTTTTTGTGTCCTGTAATTTCTGTAATTAAACTTGTGTATGTTAGTTTTGAATGTTTTTGTGTTTTTTGAGTTTGTTTGTTATTGTATATAAGATATAACGCACTCGTGAAGTCTTATTAAAGATCATAAAAAGAAAATTGGTTCAAGCAGCAAGAAAAGATAAACCTTTCGGGTTTCTGCTATATGCGTGAACTAAAAATTTCTGTAATTTACGATTTTTCTAGTAGTGTTTCAATTGAAGCAGGAGTGGTTTTTGAAAAGAATTGATTTTTCAAAATATTTTCCTCATCATCATCATCATTTCTAGATTTGTCAGTTTTGGATTCGCAGAAAGCAACATGTATAGACTCTTCCACAATACGAGTACATATATTAAAAACTGTATATGCTTTACTCCTATTGGAATATCCTAAAAATATACCTTCATCTGCTTTGGCATCAAATTTGCCCAAATTGTCCTTACCATTGTTGTGGATGAAACACTTACAACCAAACACATGCAGATGACTCAGGTTCGGCTTTCTTCCTTTGTGTAGCTCGTATGGAGTTTTGTTCAGCTTCTTCCGGAGATATACCCGATTCGAGATGTAGCATGCTGTACTCATTGCATTAGCCCAGAACACTTGGGAAGTGTTATTCTCATTCAGCATTGCTCTGGCCATCTCGGTGAGGACTTGATTTTTCCTTTCTACAACACCGTTTTGCTGTGGAGTCCTTGGAGCTGAGAAGTTGTGATCAATCCCCATGTTGTCACGAACTCAAGCAAATGCATGGTTCTCGAATTCTCCACCATGATCAGTGTGAATACCTAAAATCATAAAACCTTTCTCGTTTTGGACCTTTTTGGCAAAAAACGACAAACTGATCAAAGGTTTCATCTTTTGATGAGAAAAATAGTCCATGCAAATCTAGAGAAATCATCAACTATAACCAATGTGTAAAGATTGCCACCTAGGCTTCTTATTCTAGCTGTCCAACTAAATCCATGTGAAGTAGTTGAAGAGGTCTATTAGTTGAAATTTCATTTTTGGATTTAAAAGAGGATTTAGTTTGTTTTCCTTTTTGGCATGCATCACAAATCATGTCATTTTTAAAACGAATTTTAGGAACACCAATGACTAAATCCTTTTGAGTAATCTGTCAAGTTGAATCATATTGACATGTGCTAAGCGCTTATGCCATAACCAACTATCATCCAAATTACTTACAAAACATTTTTCAAATGTAGAGCCATCTCTAGAGAGATTAAGAGTATAACAGTTACCTTCTCTAGGAGCTCTAAAAATAGCTTTTGTTTTTATATTGTCTAATGAAATAATATCTTTACTCACAATCAAGTCCTTAGAATCAAAGATAACTATGTTACCTTTATCTGTGCTTTGACTTACGCTGAGGAGATTGTGGCAAAGTCCTTCAACAAAGTAAACATCTTTGATTTGAGGTCCATCGTTGTTTCCAACTTCATCGATTCCAGCAATCTTTCCAGATTGATTTCCACCAAAGATTACTCTGCCACCATCCTCTTGCTTGATTGACGCGATTCCGGTCATGTGTCTTGAGCATCCACTATCGATGTACCATTTGTTAGATTTTGATGCTCTTAGACATACCTACAAATCAGAAAGGATCAAGCCTTAGGTACCCATCTTTTCTTGGGTCCTTGGAGGTTAGTTCGAGCCTTAGGAGCATAGGTTCCTTTAGGCACCTACTGATAATTTCCAACAGGTTTATTTTTCTTATCTTTCCTATGAAAGCATGATGAGGTGGTATGACCCTTTCTGTTGCAATAATTACAGTGAGCAAATGGATTGGAAGAGTGTACAGTTTTTCGAAAAGAGTTTAAATAAGATTTTACACCACTCTTCTTCTTTCATTTCTTTTTATCAAACATGGGATTGTAGCCTATCCCTGAACGATCATTTGTAAATCTTTGTGCTTTTAAAATCACGTTAAGCATCTCACTGCCTTTTGTAAACTTTTCAAGAGTTTTAGTGAGATATGAATTCTTTTCTTTAAAAACGGCACAATCATCACAAATGAGATTTTCAGGAGAGGAAATATTTTTTACTTGTTGTTCAAGAGTAATATTTTTCCTTTTCAAAGTAATATATTTCTCAGCAAGTTTTTCAAATTCTGATTGAACAATGGTATATTCAGTAAATAATTCATCATATGATGGTTTGGAATCATATACCTCATTGTTCTTTTCGTGTTGCTCTTCTACTTGACAGACCAAGCAGATATTTGCTTTTTCTTCCTCTTCATCAGCTTCATCTTCATCAGATGAGCTATCTCCCCATATTGCTGAGACATAGGGTTTCTTTTTGAATTTGTTGAATTTCTTCTTGCCTTTGTCCTTGTTCTTGGTGGGGCATTCGACTTGATGTGGCCGGGCTTCTCGCATTCATAGCAGATGATTGGCTTCTTTGTCTCTATCTTTGGAGCTGCCCTTGTTGAATCTCTTATATCCTTGGTTCTTCTTGTAAAATCTCTTGAATCTTCGACCATCATGCCCACTCTCCATCTTCGTCATCTCCTTCTTCTTCTTCGTCATCGGATTGCTTAGCTTCATTTGCGGCCTTGAGTGCAACTCCTTTGTTTTTGCTACTCGTTTCCTCAAGTCCCTTTTTGAACTTGAGTTTGCCTTCATACTAGAAAGAGCGCCAAATAATGCTGCCACCGAGCTCATCGATTCACCACGAGCTTCTTCAATGGCTGTCACTTTAGCTTCCCATTCTTTGCTAAGAATATTCAAGATTTTTCTTACTTGAGCAGGTTGCTCGTATGTCTTGCCCAATGCAGCAAGTTGATTGAAAAGATGGGTGAATCTTAGCTGGAAGTCAATGATGGATTCACCGGTCTTCATTTGAAGGAGATCATACTCCGTCATTAGAGTGTTGACTCTATTCTCCTTGACTCCGGTTGTTCCTTCATGAGCTATCTCCAGAGCATCCCACATAGCTTTTGCAGACGGTAGATTACAGATGCGGAAATACTCTTGTTGACTAAGAGCACTTTGCATGAGAACAGCTTTACTATTGAGAGTGACATTTCGTCGGTCATTCTCATCGTACTCTTCTTCAAGCTTGGGAGTCCGGACGCCATCTTGGACTGAGGATGGCTCATAGTTGCCTCTTTCGAATACTCTCCAAAGACCATATTCGCTGGCCATTACGAAGACTTTGAACTTGACCTTCCAGAAGGAGTAATGTTCTCCACTGAAGCCTGGAGGTCTATTGATCGAAGCTCCATCCGGCAGAATTCCATTCATGGTGATCCTTCTCGAGATGTTAAGCTCTTATGAGAAGACCAGGCTCTGATACCAAATGTAAATGGAGCTTGAATCACCAAGAGGGGGTGAATTGGGGATTCTTAAAAACTTTTCGGTATGCTCTGTTTATCGGGTAGGAAATGAAGGTAAGACAGAGTGTAGAGAAGGGAAGCAAGACACAAGAATTTATCCTGGTTCGGTCCAACAACTTGACCTACATCTAGTCATTAGACTCTTTGGGATTTCTCACTATATCACTTGATTACACACTCTGCACTCAAGAGTAATTATCTCTCTAGAACTTACTCCCCCTTACAAGTTGTAATCAATAACCCAATCTCCAAGTCCCCTTGACTTGAGATAACTCACAATAAATGATTTACAATCAATGAACTCTCTTTTAGAGTAGATAATATAAACACTGAAGTATGATTGTATCAGAAGATACTTTACACAGAAAAACTCAAAGAATAAATGACTCTTGGATGATTTTCGTTTTCTGTTGGATTGGTTGTTGAGAAGAATTGAATGCATCTCTATTTATAGGTAGAGATCATTAATTGACCGTTGTAATCCCAATTATAACCGTTAGAGGTGTTGGGAGCTGATTACATTAAGCTTGGGTCTTCTTCTCTCTCTAATATTCACTTAATCCAGCTGTATAGATGATCAGAGTTGACTCACTGCGAATAAATCCGTTGGAGTAGTTAATGCTGGAAGTGGAAAACATCCTTTCTGTTTTTCCAAACGTGTGCAGGCGGATTAACAGAAATATGCAACTTTTCTGGGTTTTGCATTTAATGTTCTGACTTGCTTTTTGCTTTTGCTCAAATCATCATTTAATCCTGTCTAAATCATCTGAAACTCACTAACAAACTGATTAAACATAGTTAGGAGTAGTAAAGAATGATGATATAAGGTATTGAGATCAAACATGAAGGTTTTGCTAAATCATTCTTTTCGAAATTCAAACTTCGCGATGGAAACTCGAGTTAGTTCATCCAAACTCGAGTTTTCATGCTCCAGCGTTCTTTCTGTCAAAGACCAAAACTCGAGTTTTCAACGGAAACTCGAGTTTTCTCAACTCAGTGTCGAGCATCGTGATTTGGCATTTTGGACAAGTATTGTGAACAGTGAAAAACTCGAGTCATTAAGTGACTAACTCGAGTTTTGGACTTTTATCGAGAAATCATGTTTTAGTCCAAAATCTCAAAACTGGAGTTTTCAAAAACGTTCTAAATTGGCAGTGTTCTCTGCCTGGTCAAAACTCGAGTTTCGATATCTTAACTCGAGTTTTCATATTCTTTGAAAACTTTGGAAACTTCTCTGTTAGAGCCAAACTCGAGTTTTCAACCGAAACTCGAGTTTTCTCATTTTATGAGAAAATGTTAAAGTTCTTGATTTATTTCACAAATGAGTTTATGCAAGAACAGAGATGAGTATTGTTCTTAGGCGTTGGAAACTCGAGTTTTAATACTGAACTCGAGTTTTCATGAACTCTTGAAAATCTTATAAAATACTCAGAGAAGCCTAAACTCGAGTTTCCCATGGAAAGTGGAGTTTTGGTTTTATCGAAAAACTTGATTGCTCTCTGTCTTTTCAAGACTCGAGTTTTCAAACGAAACTCGAGTTTGCTTTGTTTAGTGAAAATCTTGAATGCTCTCTGTATGGCCAAAACTCGAGTTTTAAAACAAAACTCGAGTTTGTCTTTCTTTATAAAAACGTGAGCATTTCACTGTCAGGCCAAAACTTGAGTTTTCAACCAAAACTCGAGTTTGCCTTTGACCGTAAGTTTTCAACTTATAAAGACAAACTTCTCTTGTGTTTACAATTGTCTGTTATCATCAAAACCAATTTGAGAACTAACAGTATTTCCATGTCATTTTATCATCTATTATGATTAAATTAAGATTACACTTAATTATGATACCTTATGGCATTTTAACTTGTCCTAAATTTAATTAATAAAAATTCAATTGCCTCACAATTGTTTTAGCATTCTTTAATCACCATAATTATTTTCATAATCCCTTATAGCTCATTATTGATTATATTACAGCTAGATGTTATAACATTAATTGTAGGGTATTTATGATCCCTAATTGAATATTAGAAACTAGATTTTCATTTATTAAAATTCAAGGAAAATTGCCCAAGAATTATAATAAATAAATTACATAATCACTAGTGCAAAAAAGGGCTTTAAGACTGCCTCATTTGGACCGGATCCACTACAAAAAAAGACAATTAGTAGTAGTTAAAATGACCAATTTGTAACGGTTTTAGGCGCAACTAACGACATTTGTAGCGGTTTAAAAAACCACGACAAAATCCCCTGTGGCAAGCTGATTTGTAGCGGTTAAAAAAAACCGATACTACATACATATGAACCGCTACTACATCTGTTGCGGTTACTAATAACCGTCACTAAATGAGTTGGGCTGACGTCTTTTTCGAGAGATTAGTCACGGTTTGTAACCGCTACAAATACACTTGTAGCTGTTCAAGTAGCGGTTACATAACCGCTACAAATTAATGTTTTGAAAATATTTGCCGCCATCAATTTTTATTATTTTGAATATTTGTCGCGGTTTCTAACCGCTACAAATTTTCCCGCCATTTTTTCGCAAAAAAATAATTTCCCGCCATGTCAATATTTGTAGTGGTAATAACCGCTACAAATGTTCTTGCCATCAGTGTACTTTTGAATATTTGTAGCGGTTTGAAACCGCTACTAAGACCGCTACAAAATAATCCCGCCATTTTCTCCAGGAAAATATTTGAAAATTAGTAGCGGTTATAGTAACCACTACAAATTCATGACGGTTAAAAAAAAATTAAACTATTATTTATCGGCGTAATTAAGTAATTATTAATAGTTTATCTTTTTAATAAAAATAAAAGAAATTAAATTATAAAATTTAAATATATAAGGTATAGATGCAAAATAATAAGAATATGTAAGTATAATAAGAGCTAATAATCAGGTAATTAAAATAATACTGAATGTTTAAAAATTATGTGTACAAATCATTGAATAATGTATGTGAAAGAATAAGGAAAGTTGAAAAATATATCTCGTTCAACTGCAAAATAACAAACATTAATTAGTATGAGAACCATTAGAATTGATCCGGGCATTAATTAGTATGTGAAACATTAGAATTGATCCGGCTACACGGCACTCACCCCCTTCAAACAGCTTACCACTATGTTCCGAAACGTAAAAATATTTGAGAAGACGGAGAGAAAACGTGGGTAGAAAAGAAACTGATGCATATTAAATGAGGTTGGGTGGGGTATTTATGGTGGTGTCTGCGCAGCATTTTGTAACGGTTGGTGTCTCACTTTTTGTAGCGGTTATTATTGTTAGTAGCGGTTTGTGGGCGTGTTTGTAGCGGCTAATGTAGCGGTTGTTATCTGTCGCGGTTCTACAGTGTTTGTAGCGGTTATATAACCGTTACAAATTACTTTTTGGATTTTTTTTTTTTAAAAACTTAATAAAAAAGAGATTTCATATTACAGCATAGGCATTAAGGTTTCTCTCAATCTTCTTCGCCATCCCTACAAAGAAAGTTTGCATAAAATGTTACGCGTGAGGTGAATACGTTTGAACACAATTAAAACTTTAGTTAAATGTTTCTATTTCATAAGGCGTAAATTAAAAAACATACCGAACTATAGGTAAGTTGTCATCGCCGTCTGGGATGAAGTCTTCGAAGCTGGCGGGCTGGAACGGCTCACAATCGTAGGCAATGTTATCACCATCGCCCATGTCGTAAAGGTCCCGAGGCTTTAAGTGAACCACCATATTCCAATCCTTGTGCCTCTCATCGGAGACATAATAAACCTGATGGGCCTCTGAGGCAAGAATATACGGCTCGTCATCTTCAGACTGACCACTGTGAATAGGCCGGGAGAAATTGACGGATGTGATGCCTAAGTCGTCAGTCGTGAGTCCCCTGGACGTTGTGGTATTCGCCCACAAACACTTGAACAACGTCACAGTGAAAAAGCCTGTGTAACTTATCCTGACCACATCAAGCAGCTTTCCATAATACGAGACGTCACCAAACCGCATGTTCCCGTCACTAATGCTTGCATAACTCCTCGTCCCAAACGTGCCACACCAGAGTTTTGGGTCAGCAATCATTGATCTCGTGCCACGGTGCAAAACTTAAAACCATTGGCATTGTATGTCGTAAATCTTAGGGCCTGGTCAAGCAGGCCGAGCGCGAGAGCTCTGAATTCTGGTGAGTGCGGGTTGTGGTCGTTCATTATTCTCCTCCTAAACCAACCCTGGAATTCTCTGTGGACATTTCTATCAATTTTGGAGGATGTCTGTGTATGGATCCTCAGTTCATGCTTCACATGACTCCTGAATTCCCTGCAATTAAACATGCAATGACATGTGAGTATGTATAAAATGTAAGGAAATGTATATGATATATATATATATATATAGCTGTGTGAAATCCTTACTGAAGGTATGGTTCAACTTTGGTGCAATTAATCAAGACATGTCGGTGTGCTTGAAACTTCTCAAGTGCCGTGAGTTTGAATTTCTCACTCCCGCCAACTGGTTTACCAACACGAGCGATTAACAACTCTGTTGCCTCCGGCTCCGGTCGGGCTCGGGACAATCGTCTACACGAGGCGGTCAGTTGAATGACGTCTCAATGTCATCAAAGTACCTGGAACAAAAATACAAGACCTCATCCCCAATATAACCTTATGCTATTGAACATTCAGGCCACGCCTTATTCCTCAGTAAGATTTAAGTTTATGAAGAAACCTATAAAGTAGAGAAGGAAAAATTTCGATGCATCAATGGTTAAACGTGCGACTAGGGAGTAATGCTAAAGTAATTATTTTTAAACCAGTACCTCTCAATAGGATACATCCATCGGTCTTGAATCGGGCCGACAAGCTTTGTCTCGTGAACAAGGTGTACTGTCAGGTGAACCATGACCGTGAAAAATGACGAAGGAAAGATCATCTCCAAATGACACAGCGTAAGAATGATTTTCTCCTACAGCTGGTCGAGCTCCTCCACTATCAAAACCTTGGAACACAACTTCCGAAAGAAAGTACAAAGCACGACCAAAACGAGAGACACATCGAGAGGCAGCGTATTTTTTATGGCCAGTGGAAGTAACTGTTGCATAAGCACATGTGAGTCATGACTCTTGACCTGTAACCTTTCGAGCACGCAAGTCAATACATCGTGATATGTTGCTTGAATACCCGTCGGGAACTTTTATTTTCTTCAAGGTAGCGAGAAAGATTTCCTTATTCGGTTTTGTCAGGGTGAATCTTGCCGGTTGAAATCTGTCATGCTCATCCGGCCACGCGTCTCCACCAACGCCCAGATGATCTTTGGACTTGCCTGGTTCGTTGAGAATCGTGTACAACACATTGTCGCACAAATTATTTTCAATGTGCATGACATCCAGACTGTGTCGGAGCAAATTATATTTCCAATACCGAAGAGCGAAGAAGACACTTACCTTTCGCCATTGCTGGGGCGTAGAACCGAAGCCACCGCCGATCTTTGTCCCGGCCCTTGCCGGATCGTCTTTTTTCCCATACTCAACATCAACATCTTGAAGTTGTTCTATGATGTCTTCGCCAGATAAATTCTGAGGAGGTCCTCTTTTTTCCTGTTTCCCATTAAAGCGATTGCGTTGCAACCTAAACCTGTGCGTACCATCGAGAAACCTCCGATGACCCATGAAGCACCACTTACGATTGTAGGGAAGGCGCACTGAGTCAGAGTCAAAATTGCAAGCTGGGCACGCAAGGCCGGTATGCACATTCCACCCGGATAATGTCCCAAGGCCAGGAAAGTCACTTATCGTCCAAATCAAGGCCGCACGCAAGTTGAAAAGTGTCTTCTCGTGCGCGTCGTACGTCTCCACACCTACATTCCACAACTCCACCAACTCCTTGATCAGCGGTTGGAGATACACATCGATGTCATTTCCCGGTGCCTTCTTCCCTGGAATGATCATGGACATAATGAAGGAGCTTTGTTTCATACACATCCACGGGGAAAGTTGTAGGGTATCAACATAACTGGCCATATACTATAGCTTGTGCTAAGATTCCCAAACGGATTAAAACCGTCGGTCGCCAAAGCAAGACGAATATTTCTAGGGTCCACCGTGAAATCTGGAAAGCCTGTGTCAAACGCTTTCCATGCTTCAGCATCACGTCGATGTCTGAGTTTACCATCTTGATTCTTATCATCTTCATGCCACCTCATATGCACAGCTGTCTTGGACGACATAAACAATCTTTGTAAGCGAGGTTTTAAAGGAAAGTACCTTAGAATCTTTGTGGGTTTCTTCTTCTGCTTCTTCCCTTTCCGAATTGTCTTGAAACTCGAAGTGTGACACTTCTTACAAGTCTCCCTCCGATCGTCCTCTCCCCAATAAAGCATACAGTCGTTTGGGCAGTCATCTATTTTTTCGTAGTTCAAGCCTAATCTGTGGATTATCTTCTTCGCCTCGTAGAAGGATAAGGGAATGCTCGCGTCAGGGAATACATCTCGAAGTAATTCCAGGAACATCGACATTGCCTTATCCGTGATCCCCCACATGCACTTGATATGGTACAATTTGATCAGAAAAGATAACTTTGAGCATTTCTGACAACCTTGATACAAAGGACGATCGCTCTCATCCATGAGGCTGAAAAATTCCCGAGCTGCATCATTCCTGAAGAAAATAGGTTCTGGACCTGCACTTCTACTGTGAAGTTGTCGTCCTGAACACCAAAAGCATCACGAACAGCTTCATTAATCGGATCATCTTCATGTACTTGATTTCCTACTTGTGAGGTTCGAGGAAGATGAAGCCCATATCCCATACCACGTTGCTCACCATGAACCTCCCAAAATGTATATGCTTCTGGGAAAGGCTTTACAAGAAGATGTTCCAAAGCACAATCTCGTGTTTGCCACTTCTTAAAATTGCATCGCAAACAAGGACACACGATCTTGCCATTAATGCTAGCGTGAGAGAAGGCGAAATCTAAGAAAGTGTTCAATCCCACTAAATATACAGGAGAACTACGAGGCATCTTGATCCATGAATTATCCATATGTAACAAACAAATCTTGGATAGAACATAAATGTGGATACAATGTTTAATTACATTCAAAGCAGAACTTGGGATCTTTAAATGTGACATTTTTTTTGTAGCGGTTACAAAAACCGCTACAACAACCGTTGCACATATCCGAGGCACATTTGTCGCGGTTGAAACACCGCGAAAAATTTGAATCCATAATCCCGCTAGAGTTCTGTAGCGGTTCTATAACCGCGACAAAAACCGCTACAAAATTAAATTTGTAGCGGTTCTGGGTGGAAACCGCGACAAACCATGGCGCCCTTTCATCCATTTCAAAATCCAATTATGTTGCGGTTAGTTTCCACAGAACCGCTACAAAATGATGACCGTTGACATTTGTAGCGGTCTGAGAACCGTGGCAAATAATGGCGCCCTTTCATTCATTTCAAAATTCAATTTTGTTGCGGTTTATCGATATGAACCGCTACAAAAGTTAGTTAAATTAATTAATTTTAGAAAATATTTTTCACTACGTTATTTATTCTACTGTATCTATTTTATTTGACTATAAGTGCCATTAAAAACGTAATATAAATGAGTTATAAGTTTTGAAACAACGTACCAAATATAACGATGACAAACATTTAACTAAATCACAGGTTAAACAAACCAAATATTTAAACCAAAGTAAACAAATATACAACATTACAAAATGAAGTGTTCAAGATAAAAACTAAATATCAGGAGCATGATCATCAAGTCCTGTCTGAGGGGGGTCTGTCTCAGGGGGTGGTGGTGCATGACCAGAGTCGACAACGTCGTCGTCATCAGTAGCACGTGGGGGGGATTCATCAAAGAAGAACAGAGGGGGAGGCTCAGGAGATGGAAATTGTTCGTCAGGTAACAGCTTTGTCAGGGCCCCAGTAACAGCATCCCACTGCTGCCTATGACGATCGTACCAACGGGCGACGCCCTCCTGCCTGCGCCTTTTCCTGGCCTCCTCGTCGGCCCTCCGTGCAGCCTCATGTGCGGCAACCTACGCAGCAACCATCTCAGCAATGATCGCATCAACCGCCTCCAATGGTGGCCTTCTCGAGTGGAGGGTCCGGTCGCGAGAGGAGGAGCCACGCCTCGGGTACACCATGCTAGGCACGGCGCCAAGGCCCATGCCCTAACGCGGCCGGGATGCTCGGCGGGCCCACAGCGGCTTTCAATGGGGCGTAGGATTCACGAGACCCTGTGACTCCGAGTCTGCGACGCTCGTAGCTCTGCCTCGCTCTTCTCAATCCGGGTCTAACCCACAGAGTTCATGAACCATTAATAAAATAATGGACGATCAATTTAAATATACAACATTCATTATATAAATAATGTTTTTTTAACTTACTATTATATCCTCTTCTGCCTCAGAGGTCGGTGTCCCATCACGGTGTCTATGGGTGCGTGTGAACAACTTCCCATAGTCCGTCTGTGTGTTCTCCTCCCGAGCCTTCATTCTTGAAAGAATTAAAACAATATAAACTTTGTTATTTCAAAAACAAAACAATCATCATGTTAAATAATAACATACCATCTCACTGTAGGTCACAGTAAACGTCTTGGTCCCTGCCGTGTGATGGACTCTCTGCTGTGTCCAGCTTCTTGTGTTCCTCTACGACAAAGCCTGGAAGGAGGTGGAAACAAAATTTAAACCCTAAACTCAATTTAAATTATCAATTAAAGGATAAAACCGCTACAAAATGGTATTTTGTAGCGGTTATTTTTAACCGCAACCGCGACAAATAAACCGCGACAAAAGATGGTTTTTTTTGTAGTGATCATCGATGCACCGGTCTTAAAGGTATGACCGATGGCAGTTTTGTAAATATAAAGAACTTCTTATACGAAAAAGGCTTTTAAGACTGCCTCATTTGGAATGGATCATCGACGCACCGTTCTTAAAGGTATGACCGGTGGCAGTTTTGTAAATATACAAAACTTCTTATACGAAAAAGACTTTTGAGACCGTCTCATTTAGACCGGACTATTGATGGCCCGGTCGTAAAGGTATGACCGGTGGCAGTTTTGTATATATAAAGAACTTCTTATACCGAATCATTTTTTCATAGGTCTTATCTAGACCTGTTTAAAAAACAACCGGTCTTAAAAATGTTATTAAAAAAATTGAAATATCAATTACTTTATGGAGAAATCTCATACAGCCAGACTTATATTTTCTACACTCCAAAATAATACGGACAAATTTAAATATGAAGGTATTAAATTTTTAAGACCGAACATATATAATAGCCGGTCTTAAAAGTTAGACTTTTAAGACCGGACTTAAAATACGGCCGGTACTAAAGTTTAAATAAAAAAATTAATTAATTTTAAGACCGGAGTTACAGAAAGACCGGTCTTAAAAGTTAGACTTTTAAGACCGGACATAAAATCAGGCCGGTACTAAAGTTTAAATAAAAAATTAATTAATTTTAAGACGGGAGTTATAGAAAGACCGGTCTTAAAGGTTAACTTTTAAGACCGTGTATACTAATTTGTCCGGTCTTAAAAATGAAGCGCCAAATATATGTTTCTTCGAGCGGAAGCTTTTGCCACTCTCACTGAAGAACCCTTGTTCACGTTGCGAAACCCTTCCTGTTGCATTACCTCTCTTCCTCGCCCACATACCATTAGCCTCTGTTACTCCCTTATTTGCTCAGGCATTCCTCTCTTACTATCTTGAAAATGGACGGTGAAAACGATTCCAGTCGTGTTCTTGGAACGCCAGGTACTGGTGTGACTGATGTGGGTCAGAATGAACCCTCTTCATCTCACAATGAGACTCCTCAGCGCCGTCCACGCCGTGGTAGAAGTGGCACACGAATGATGGATGTATCCCTTAATCGGAATTTTGGGATGAAGCTCGAGATTCAATTTGATGAAAATTTGCAACCTGTCGGTCCTAATAAAAACACATATACAAGTTTTGTCGGCTGTCTAGTACGCAGTAAGGTTAGCATCTTGATAGCTGAGTGGAAAAATGTGGACCAAAGCACAGTAAAGGATCCTATTTGGGACACTATCCATCCTGTTAGTTAAATGGTTTGGTGTGTGAATAGAAGTATACATTTCCTGCCTTTGTGCTGCATCAGAGGAGATATCCTAGTTCCATGCAAGTCTGATATGTAAACTGTGTAATGGCCATGGTTAGACATTGCTGTTAGTTAGTAAGTATGTTAACTGTGTAATGGTTTCGGTGCAAGTAGTTAGTTAGTTATTCTAATATGTATAGGAACCAGTTATGATTAATGAATGAATTGGCTGAGTTGGCAGCAATTCTGCAACTCCCTTTCCTTCGTTTCTCCCAATTTCTTCTACAATGCTACATCTTCCTTAAATAAAATGTTGAAACATGATGAAGTGAATTTGACTAATGTTTGACGTTCATATCAAGCAGAAGTTCTCTAATTTCTGTTAGTGACATGGCTGGAATTCATAATTGATAGTTGTTTTCAATACTGATTCACAGAACAGAAGGGAAAAAGCACAGGAGATCGTGAGAAAGAACGATTGCCCACAAAGGGCTTCTCGCGGTGGATATGAAAAGGCCAAAAAAGATTTGATGGCAGCCAAGCGGAAGAGATTGGAAGATGAAGCTGAATCCGATCCTTCTGCGGTAGTTGACCAGCCATCTCCAATACGTCGTGAGGAATTGTGGTTGTATATTCGGCAAAAGCCAAGCGGCGCCTACACGAGTGAACAAACTCGTGTAGTTGCTGAACGAATTGTAAGTATCAATATTGTTATGTTTTACTTACTAAACATGTTTCATTCTAAGCTTCGATCTTAAAAAGAAAGAAGCAGAGGGATCTTTTGCGTCGGACAAGAGGAATGATGTTCTGACCGTTGCGACCAACAACCAGATCACTCGGGACGTGTAAGGGGGATTGGAGGACGGGTAAGCCTAAAGCAATACTTTGGTAAATCCAAACGCCACAGACAAATTATGGTTACCCAAAAGGAGATGGATCAGACGCTTGCGGCCAGAGAAGCTACATTGAGGGAAATGTTTCAAGCTGAGATGGGCAAGATAAAGGAGGAGATGGATCAGAAAATGAAGTGTCTCCTGAGCTCTCGGCCAGAGACCAGTGTTCCCTTGACACCTTCAGCTGCACATATGCAGCAGAGCACTAGAGAGGGAGCTGCATTGTTGGACAGTCAGAGCAACCTTGTGTTAGTTATGCTTAGTTTTGATGATGACAAATATATGCTTATCTATTAAGAGACAATTTCTATACTTCATTTATCTTCTACTTCTATTTTGGTTAACTCTTATATTTGATGTAGATGTGAAGTTTATTTATGAAGAATGATTTAGAAGAAGATAACAAAGAAGTATCTAATTAGAGGAAGAAGAAGAAAGAAATTGAATCAAAGAAGATGTGAAGTTCAAGAGATATGATGAAGAATGATCAAGGGGAGATGGAAGATGGAAGAACTTGCTAAATGGAATGAGAATATCTTCATTCAAGTTCCTAGATTGATGCTAAAAGTATCCAAGATCATATGGAAGTTGGAATGGATCAAACCGGAGTTAAAACAAGAAAAATCAAGCTCCAGGAAGTCAAAACTCGAGCCACAGGAAGAACAAACTCGAGCCAGGGAATTTTACCTCGAGTTTGCCTCAAAACTCGAGCCAGCAAAGATTGACTCGAGCCAAAAATGCTTTTTCAGCACCTCTGTTCTACTCTGTTTCGTGTTTCAGCTGGCGACCTCTGGTAATTCTTCGATATCTCTCAAAATAAAAGTTCGATTTAGGTGAAACAAATTTTTCTGGAAACTAGACTTCCAATGCGTCATTTTGATATAAAATTAAAGTCCAAAGGAGGTCAGATGAAAGAGCTATGAATTTTTGAAGATGACAGTAACATCAGCGTCACACACCAGACCCACCTTCAGTATTTCGAGTGTATCTCATGAATGGCAAATCCAAATGAGCTGAAACCGGTTCCATTTGAAAGTAGACTCAAAGGGATTTCCATCAATAGTTAAACCAACCAAAACGGAGTTCCTAAAAGGGAGATATGGCCCTCGAAAATGGATAGTCAGTTTAGGATGCTGGAAAAACGCTGGTCAAGATTCATCTTATGATAACGAACGTATTACAACAAGTTTGGAGCAGATTATTCTTGAATTACGAAGAAGATTTGAAAATATTTCTGAGCATGAGTGGTTTGACAACTTTGCTATCAACTTCTTATAAGATTAGATTCTCAAGAATGTGGTGCTCACTCACTGTCAATATTCATCTTCATTCAGAACATCTCTCAAGAAATGGATAAGTGATTCGAATCAATATGCTTAACATTGTTTAATCAACAATATTACAGTGAAGCACTTGAAGAAACAAAGTTGAATGCCACGATGCTTCTTCATCCACAACGGTGAAGTTGTCTTCCAAACTCTAGCCAATTTTGGTTTAACTGGAGTTTTAGTCTAGACTCTAGCCATAAACTCTAGCCAAAGAATACATCAATCAAGGAATTGACTCTAGCCAACTTCATTTGACTGGAGTTTTGTCCAAGACTCTAGCCAAAAACCCTTGACTCCAGCCAATAACACTTCCATCAAATGAAGTTAACTCTAGCCAAAAATTGACTCAAGTTTAGTCCTAGACTCTAGCCAAAATCTGGTGACTCGAGCCAAGGCCTCCTCAACTATGAGAAGTTGACTCCAGCCAATGAAAATTGCCTCCAGTTTCGCTCTAGACTTTAGCCAAATGCCTTTGACTTGAGCCAAACTACCTTCACTTATGGAAGATGACTCTAGCCAATCCTTCTGACTCCAGCCAATAAGAACAGTTCAAAAAAATTAGTTTTTCCAGACTTCAGTTAATCTTTGATTTTGGCTTATAGATTAATTATCTTCTCTCATTACTCATTCAAATTGCATTTAAAAAGTTTATTAATGAGTTTTCAAAGAGAGAGAAGATTATCTGTAATCATTCATTACAAAAGTCATATCTTTACAGTGAGTAAAGTGAGTAAGGGGGAGTATCCCGTAAGAGATTTGTAAAAGGCTGCACAAGTGCCTGCTAAACTTGTGGGTTTGTAAACTGGACTAAACAAGAGGATAGTGGATTGAAATCTCAAGAGAAGCTTGAGGACTAGACGTAGGTCAAGGATTGGCCGAACCAGTATAAATCTTGTTGCATATTCTCTTCCTTATCTCTTATATTTCCAGTATATGTTTGAATATCAAACTGTTGAATTAGAAAATGAGAAAACATTTTCAAAGTATCAAGTTTTTAATCTTCACCCAATTTACCCCTCCTCTTAGGTTCAGTCGGTTCTACACCTTGTCATCCGTATGTGGAGGATGTGATAGTCATAGACAATTAGTTGCTAAAGGACTATCCACAACTTGGGATCAACTGTACACCACCAACAAATGGTTGATGAGTTGAAGAGGTGATCATCGATGCACATGTCTTTCTCCCAATTGATCAGCTGAAGCTTGTGAGTGATGTTAAGGGAACCTTCATCTCTTGGCCAGTGAAGCTTGTAGATGTCTCCACTCCTCATCAAGCTCCACCCCCTCCTCAAGTTCCATCCCCTCCTCAAGCTCCACCCCCACCTCAAGTGGAATCCCCTTCTCAAGCTCCATCCCTTTCTCAAGCTCAATCCCCTCCTCAAGTTCCATCCCCTACTGCTCACTTGACGGCCAAGGAAAAAATATCTGATATGGTAGCCAACGGATATTTTAAAGATAAATCAGGGCCTATCAATGAAGTGGTAGGCCTCCCTCATCCTAAACCGGTTTACATTGATAATGTCGATGTAAAGTCCATGTTGCTTCCTGGACAGGAGGTTAGTAGTGCAATTGTTATTGAAGGTAATTATCTTCTTCCTTGATTACATAATTTAAATGCATCGCTTAGCCACACATACATATATACTAATTCCCTGATCGATGTCATTCTTGTAGGTGCATGCATGATAAACTGGTTCAAGAGGGCATAATCGATGATTTTGGATTCTTGTGCCCAGTCTATGCAAGTTCAACACCTTTGGAATTGAGACAGCAGTACATATCAAAGAGGTTGTGTGAAGTGAGAAAAAAGGTGTACTTGTTTCCATACTACCAAGGGTACATATCACAATTCTTGTCAGCAATTCACTTAATTCTGCTACATATATATATCACTGAGTACTTTACTACTGTGAATTTTCAGCCGCCACTGGCAGTTGGTCATCATGTTGATGGAGGCGCATACAGTTATCTTCTTATGCTCCATTCACGGTGATCCAGGGCCTACGTTGAAGCAGACCATCAACAAGTAAGCATGTTATTTTGATTGTCTTGTCTGAAATCTCTGCTGTGAATTTTCAGTGGAACATTATTGATAAATTTGTGATTTTGATCATAGTGGCATGACGACCTTCCAAGTTGAGGTAAAAAAAAGGCATGGGTTTGAGCTACAAGATCCTAAATAGTTATGTCCAAAGGTTAGTACATATTTGGACACTGGCATAACTCTGCCTTGTGAGCTTGGTCAGTAAGCTATATATGCTCTTATATATATTTATTGTTATTTTTAGACCCGTCGGCAACCAAAACAATCGAACTTATGTGGCCCGTACGTCATGAGACACATATATGATATTGTGACGGAAGGAAGGACTAAATTCGGTGCAAAGGTAAATGTTATGGCTGAATTCAGTCACTGGCTTAATGCTACATATGAAATATGCACGTAAGTTAATTATGTTTCTGTCTTTGATGTTATAAAGGTTTTCCTGTGCTAAGCCATTTTCTGATGATGAAGTGGAGCACATACGCGATGTGTTTTGTGAATATCTGTATAATCAGTAAAAAAAGTCAGGACAATAATTAATGTCCAAAATTAATTCATTTGTAATTAATATATGTTGTAGCAACAATAGCCTTTTGTACATTTGTTTATTTTTTCGACTAAGTCATTCATTTGTAAATATAATGAATGTAATTCAATAATAAATTTGTTTATTTTTTCAAACAATTTTTGTTGTCCATTTTGGGTTTCTGAATGAATGGGATGGTGGATAAAGCTATTTAGTGCTTGAAATTTGCGGTATATGCGTATGTTGAAAATGAGCCATAAGAGACTCTGAAAAGTATTCGCGACTTTTAGGACCGTATATTTGTTAAAAGTCCGGTCCTAAAGGTCTTCGTCTATTCTAAAAAATATGGCTAGACTTTTAGGACCGTATATTTGTTAAATATCCGGTCCTAAAAGTCTTCGTCTATTCTAAAAAATATGGCTAGACTTTTAGGACTGTATATTTGTTAAATATCCGGTCCTAAAAGTCTCTAAAAACGGCTAGAATTTTAGGACCGTATATTTGTTAAATATCCGGTCCTAAAAGTCTTCGTCTAATTCCAAAGAATATGGCTAGACTTTTAGGACCGTATATTTGTTAGGAGTCAGGTCTTAAAAGTCTTCGTTTATTTTAAAAGTTTGCCGAGACTTTTAGGACCGTATATTTGTTAATTGTTCGCTCCTAAATTCAAATTTTCGTTTATCTTTAAAAATATGGCTTAACTTTTAGGATCGTTCATTTGATATATGTTCGGTCCTAATAGTCTTCCTTTAAATAGAATTGGTGACTCGGTTTTCAGACAATTCATTAGGGTTCAAGACAACCGAGTTTCTGGCGTTCTTCTCAAGGTTTGTGCTTCGTTGTCCTCATTTTTACTTCTCCTTTTTTTGAAGATCATCATCGGTGTCTCTTTTCTTTGTCCTTCTTCTTTTTGTCGGAAAAAGAATGTGATAATGAAAAGGACATTGAAAATGTTCAAAGAAGGGGAGGTCAAATCGACGACAACGATGGTCCAACCTTGAGAAGAATCGTCACTCTGTTTTTTTTTATTCAAATAAGGTAAACAATGTTTTTTTTGTATGGTCTTAACTGTTAACTGTACTCTGCAAATTTTTAATGTTGATCGCCACGAAGAGGACAATGTTTTGTTTGTTTCCTTTTTGTCAGGAAAAAAAGAACATAAAGACAAGTACAAGGCGATTGGGAACTAAAAATTTTATTTTATTATATTTTTTGTTCTGCTGCAGCAGTAGTACAAAAAAATATATATAATCCTCCCCATCGTTGTCGGATGGGAGGGAAGTGTCGGAGACGTTGTCATCAGAGGTATGGTATTCAACGTCATTGGCGTCGAGTACCGCGTTCAGGTTGTTGTTGACGGCGTGATAGACTAGAAACAGTTGGCCCAAGCGTCAATCAATATGATCGACGCGGGCTATCATGTGCTGCATCATCTGGTAGGGCTATCATGTGCTGCATCATCTGGTAGAAGTTCGGGTTCGGAGGTAAAAGAGGAGGATATGGTGGTGGCTGAGGATTTCGTCGAGAAGGAGGACCTCGTGGTGGTGGAGGAGCCATTACGATGGAGGTTGTAGGAGGAGATGGAGATGAATGTGAAGAAAGTAAAGTAACAACAGGTTTAAATAGAGAACCCATCCTGAACAATGTGAAACGTCGGAAACATTAACGAGGAGACGCATAGAGTTCCTCAGAATACGAGGAGACGCCTAGTTAGGAAGTTTGTGTGGAAGCCGAAGAGACTCTCTGAATCATTCATTTCAACATAGGGTAAGGATAGACTCTGCTATCTGAGTATTTTGAAAAGAATGAACTTTTAATACCGGATACTGTAAAAGATCCGTTCTTAAAAGTAATATTTTTTAACCAAAAATTCTTACTTGAATGAAAAAACTGAATTAAAAAAGAAATGAGTTTTAGGACCGGATAAAAGATAAAAGCTCGGTCTTAAAAGTAATTGAATTGAAAAATAAATGAGTTTTAGGACCGGATACAAGATAAAAGGTCGGTCTTAAAAGTAATTGAATTGATTTGAAAAAATGAATGACTTTTAGGATAATATATTTATATAAATACGCTCTTAAAGTATAAACACTAAATTCATTTGTACCAATTGACTTTATCATCACCAGATGTGTATCTCTCCTGCTCTCTGTCCTTATTAACTCCTCACACGACCTCTTTGTCCTTATTAACTCCTCACTACCTCGTAACTCCTCACTACCTAGCTCTCTGCCCCAACTGCTCAAAGTCTGAAACCATGGTTAGATACAAGAGAACTGCTCATAGGGGTACTCTTACACCTGAAGCTCGTGCCATGGTTAGATCATTATACGGTGCTCCTCCTCTAGCGAGAGTGCGTCCTATTGTGGCCGAAGGGTCTCGGGTCGTTGGACCCATTGTTAGTTTGGATGGTGAAGAGATTGCCAGCCCCCTCCAGCCTTCAGATCATGCAGAGGTTCGTGTCCCCTACTCCAACCTGTTTGCCCCAGCGCGCCTACCTTTGACCCCTCTCCGCTTTCCTCTAATGATGCATTTATTTTGAGGCTAGAGCAACTAAGACAGGAACTTGATGATATCCGGCGGGAAATTAATGCTCTTCACGCCGATATCGCCAAGCATGTTCAGTTAGATTCTTGTGGATGATAATTTTCATCTTTTTTTTCCTTTTATTTTTTTTTCTTGTGTACGTGCATTCTCCAGTAATGTAAGACCACATTAAGAACATAAGCTTCTGTATTTTTTTTTTTTGTTGTTCTCCAGTAATTAATTCAAGAAGCTTATTCTCCAATTTTCATTTATTTTTTGTCCAAAAAAAAGTTTCCTTTATTTTATTCATTCACCAAGGCCGTTAAGTCCGGACATTTTATAAGTAACGGGTCTAAAAAGTATTTGAATTTTAGGACCGGATGTTTTCTAAAACTCCAATCTTAAACTTAAATGACTAATAAAACTTTAGGACCGGATATGTTTAAAACTCCGGTGTTAAAAAGTTAGTTATATCTTTAGGACCGGACAATAATAATTAACCGGTATTAATAAAATCCAAAAGGCTAAATAAGGTGTCTTTGTCACGCGGAAAATTAAATTTCCCTCTCTGAATATCTCTTGTCGCGCCGAAAGTGATTACTCAGGTTCTGGCTCCAGTGTTTGTGTGTTGCTTCGTCGCTGCTTCGCATACCTCTCTCGACAATCACTCTCTGGCTCCTTAGCTAAACGTCTATAGACGAAGCTGTAAGAGCTGTTTCGGTTATATAACTTTATTATTTTCCAGCTTATCGTTCTGGGTTTTTCATGGGTTTAACGAAATCGATGAAATGTTCTTGTGGGTATTATTTGTTGTTAATGAATATTGTTTTTTGAATATTATATTTGCACTTTAGACATAACCAACTAACCAACAAGTGTTTTTAGGTTACTCTTGTTGTCTTGTCTGCAACATCAACGTTCGTGGCCGGAGAAGTAAGGCTCAGCAAACGCATTTGAATTTATATGCTACAGGTGAGTCCACAAGACCTTCATCCGTCCCATGCATTTAATTTCCTCGTCATGCATTTATTTTGGTTCTTGGATTCACTGTGATGCATTTATGACCAAAAGTAGTGATTCTTTGTTATGCATTTAATGGGCAAGTTCCTCTGTAAAAATAAATGCTTTACGAATAAGTGTTGAATATCAGAATGGGGTGAGGGAATTTATAGAATTTTCTAAACAAAATTCCCATGATGATATGAGGAAGTTTTATTGCCCTTGTGCAGAATGTTTGAATGAGAGTCGACTAAGTCCTGAAGTTATACACACACATTTAATTTGTCACGGATTTTGTAAGACCTATACAGTATGGGTATGGCATGGTGAAAAAGTGCCAAGTGGGTCTCAACATGGGGAAGCGGCATTTGATGATAATGACACGGATATGGATGATCGCAAAGAGGACATCCGTGATGTAGGAGAAGAGGCTTTTGAGCGATCACATGCATATGGTAATATGTCCAGTGATGCAGAGACACCGCTATACCCTGGGTGTAAAAAATACCAATTGTTGAAACTGTATTGAAATTGGTAAGCTTGAAGGCACGTCATGGATGGAGCGACAAGAGTTTTTCATAATTGCTTGAGGCTTTTAAGGACATGCTTCCGGATGATAATGTGTTGACGCATCGCTACTATGATGCTAAGAAAATACTTTGTCCACCGGGGATGGAGTACAAAAAGATCCATGAATGCCCGAATGATTGCGTACTGTATAGAAAAGAGTTTGAAGAGAAGCAGAGTTGTCTGATATGTGAAACCCCACGGTACAAGTCAGATAAGGGGCTTGCAAAAGTGTTGTGGTATCTTCCAATCATACCAAGGTTCAAGCGGTTGTTTGCGAATGAAAATGATGCAAAAAATCTGAGGTGGCATTCAGATGTGAGGATTTCGGATGGACAGCTTCGACATCCGGCCAATTCTTCTCAATGGAAGAAAATCGATCAATTATTTCTGAACTTCGGCGAAGAACCTAGGAACCTCAGGCTTGCCCTTAGCACGGATGGCATGAATCCCTATGGAAGCCTTAGCAGTTGATTTCGAGACCAAAACAACTCGAAAATGACATAGATGTTTACCTTGAGCCCTTGATCGAAGACTTGAAGGAGTTGTGGGAAGAAGGTGTCGATGTTTTTGACTCTTTCAAGAAGGAGGTCTTTAAAATGAGAACCATGATATTTTGTACTATAAACGACTTCCCAAATATGGGAACTTGTCAGGGTATAGTGTAAAAGGCCATAAAGCATGTTCGGTTTGTGAAGAAGGCACACGCTACCATCAACTTCAACATGGAAGAAAGACGGTGTATCTTGGACATAGGAGATTTCTTAGACGGGGCCACCCATATCGTCGATTAAAGAAGGCCTTTTTTGGTGGCCAAGAGTATGAAGAAGCTCCGGTGGCATTGACTGGGGAGTGATGATTGAATATTATTACACTTATTTGTATCTCTTGGTGAATAAATTTAGGAATGTTTGATTGATAAATCATGGATTTTGTTACTTAATTGGGCTTTGAGCTTTTAATTGGATTGAACTCATTTATTATGATTAAATACCATATTTACAATGATTTAGTATTTTCGCCATAACTTTTGATCTAGATATCCGATTAGCCTGATTCTTCTTTCTTTTTTTAGATGATTCAGAGATCTACAATTGTTATGAAGACTTGGAAGATTGATTCGGACAAGAAGATGGACGAAATTGGAGCTAAAGACAGATGCATTTTTCTGGATTTTTATTTTGCCCGAATTTTGTAATAAAAGACCAATCTTTAGAGATTTCTTATTTATTAGAGGTTTCCTATTATTAGGGGATTCCTATTTTTGTTTAGTCATCTCTCCTATATAAGGAGGTTAGATGGTGGCTACAAAGACATTCTCAATATTATATATTCTACATTATCTTTTCTTCTGAGTTTTTCCTAGTCATACTTGGCTAAGCTTTTGTGGTTGACCCATGGATTGAGAATTCTGTGAATCTAGAGGGCCAGCACTTCAAGTGATAATGTAATTCTTTTCTGTTTATTATAATCGGATCCGATTATGATTGCGGAATGAGCATTAGATTTAATACCCAGATTGACATCCCAAGGACATAGGTCGCACCGGGTTACAGAGAGCGTTGTGCGATCGCACAGCGAGCTCGCCATGAGTTCGATCAAATGCTAGGCGATCGTCTAGTCAAGGGAGTTTTTGGATAAATGCAGAGATTTCGGTTTGTTCAGAATCAATCACGAGTTCGATTATTATGTTTTTGCCCGATGAAGGTTACGGAATCCCAATTCTGGGTTAATCGTTTGTTTATCTAATTAATCTCATTTTCTTATTTTCTATTTTATCTTTGCTTCATTTAAATTACATTTCTATCTTAGTTTATTAATTTAAAAATCAAAAACCCAATCCCCCCTTGTTTTCATTTCATTTGCATGACACTTAGATTACTTAGGATTCAATAAAAGGCTCCTAGAAAAGAGAGAACGATCCTAGGTTTGCCTATACGCAATCCTTGGTTAATTGTTGATTGTGGACCCCAAGGCTAACGATAAAAGGTCTTCATCAGGGAGCAAGTATATGAAAAGGTTAAAAATATCAGTGTCATGTTCGGTAAGACTGGAAAGAGTAAAAAAGAAACAAATATATGGAAGAAGAGATCTGTATTCTTCGATCTTCCATATTGGCGCAATCTTGATGTGAGACACTGTATTGATATCATGCATGTGGAGAAAACGTATGTGATAGTATTGTTGGCACGCTTCTCAACATACAAGGTAGTTCCAAGGATGGTGTGAAGGCAAGATTGGATTTGCAAGCAATGGGAATACGTGAAGACTTACATCCAAGGCCATGTGGGAAGAGAACTTATTGTCCCCCGGCTTCTCATACTTTGTCTAAGGATGAGAAAAGAAGCTTTTGTGAGTGTTTACACCGCAAAAAAGTTCCCTCGGGGTATTCTTCAATTTTTAAGAGGCTTGTCTCGATGAAGGACTTGAAATTAGTAGGCCAAAAGTCTCATGATTGTCAAGTCTTGATGCAACAGCTACTCCCAGTAGCTATTCGAGGCATCGCCGAATATGATCTTCGGGTCGTTTTGACTAGACTTTGTTTCTTCTTCAATGCGGTTTGTAGTAAAGTTTTTGAGATTGAAAAGTTGGATGAATTGGAGAATGAATGATATCTTATCTTGTGCCACCTTGAGAAGCTTTTTGTTTCTACATTTTTTGACATCATGTTTCATCTAATTGTTCATCTAGTGAGGGAGATAATGTTGTGCGGCCCTATCCATTTACGGTGGATGTACCCAATTGAAAGATCTATGAAATTCCTAAAAGGGTATGTGAAGAACGCGTACCGGCCATAAGCATCAATTATTCAGAAATATGTTTCTGAAGAGGCCATGGAATTCTGTCAAAATTATTTGGCCAAAATAAGACATATTGGGCTTCCAAAATGTCAGCATGCTGAAGGGGGTAGACGAGGGGCTTCAGTAAAGAGTGTGGATCCTGATAAATTGTCACAAGTCCACTTATACATCTTGAATAATGTTGATGAAGTTCAAGCCAGCATATCTGCACATAAAGAAGCTGTAAGGAAAGAAGATCATCGAATAACCGAACAAAGGTTGATTAGGGAGCATAACAGAACTTTTGCAAACTGGTTCAAACAAAAGGTCGAGGGATCTGAATGTGTTTCTGATACAATGAAATGGTTAGCACGTGGTCCTGAGGTTGATGTCATAAGTTGGAATTCGTATGTGATCAATGGTTATACATTTTACACGAAGTCCCTAGATGATAGGAGCACAGTCCAGAACAATGGTATTATGTTAGAGGCTGAATCTATGCACTTCTCTAGTTCGAAATACAAGAGGCCTAAATTGGCAGTCATGCCATATTATGGGGTTATTGAAGAGATCTGGGAGGTGGACTATGTCAAAATTAGATTTCTCATCTTCAAATGCAAGTGGGTTAATGTCAATAATGGTGTTCAGATCGATCGGCTAGGATTTACTTTAGTCGATGTCAATAGTAGAAGTTTTGGAGATGATCCTTTTATTATGGCAGAGTATGCAAAACAAGTGTTCTATATCACCGATCAAGAAAATAAAATGTGGTCCGTAGCTCTCCAAGGAAAGAGGGTCATTGATATTGATGAGGAAAGTCATTCAAATTATGGTCTTCCTGAGTACTCCTTTTTCAAGGGGTCTACCGGACATGAACGAAGAAGATGAAACAGATAATGAACCCGGCATAAGAAATGATCATCAAGAAGGGATATGGGAGGATATCACTTTATAAAAGAGTCAATTTATAAGGTAATATTCATATGCAGAATTATTTGAAAACTTTAAGGTTTTAACTATATTATATTCCTTCTATGTTCTTAATTAAACAATGTCACGCTGACTATGAATTTGTTCTTATTTTGTTTTTGTGGCAGGATCTGATTCAAAGGGGCATATTTATAAAAGAAGAAGCATGTTATGTTGTTGGGTGGGAATCAAATGAAGGCATGGTGAATAATATATTGGACATGTATGTTGATTTACGTGTTGTATTTGTAACTCATTGTGATTGTAAGTTATCTTAGCTTCTTGTATAAATTACTTTAGCTGTTGTAGTCTTAAGAGGCCACATAACTCATGGTGGATAATATTTGTATTCCTTTTCCCAATTCAATTTATTCATAATTGTTCATAGCTTGTAGCTTAAAGTATCGACTTTTATGTGCTATTTTGGGTGGTGGATTTGTGTATATATATATGATCAGGAAGAACAAAACAGGGAAAAATTCGGGAAAATTTAGACCGCAAATAAATAAGCCAGTCTTAAATTTTCAACTGTTAAGACCGGATGTATTTCTATGACCGGTCTTAAAGGTATTAAGCCGATCTTAAAAGTTGGTCTTTTAAGACCGGTCTAATTATAAGTCCGGTCTAAAAGTTCAATTTTTAAGACCGGATGTATATAACATCCGGTCTTGAAAGTCAGTCTTTTAAGACCGGGTAATTAGTCGTCTGGTCTTAGACTCCGCTATCTTTTGAACCGGATTGATCTTTGTCCGGTCTCAATATTCGGATCTTTTAAGAGCGGTCGAGTTTTTGTCCGGTCTTAAAGGTTGAGTTTTAGGACCGAACAAAAAATATTTCAGATCTATTTAGTACGGCTTTTAAGACTGAAGGTTTAAAATGTTCGGTCTAAAAGAAACTCTTTAAGACCAATTTCAAGTCCGGTCTTAATAGGGAGACTTTTAATACCGCCTGGAACAAGACCTGACACGGGTCCGGTCTTATGATACCTCTTTTGTCCAGTCTTAAAAGCCTTTTTTCCACCCGTGAATTTTAGAGACAACATACTCTCCTATTCTCAATATGTATTATTTATCAAAATATAATATTTATGATAAATAGAAATTTTAGGGTATTACACATGGCATGATTTGTAATGATAGAATTGAGGCTTTTTTTTCACATCATTCGTCGGGACTTGGGGTTTATTTGGTTCATAAGGAGACCCTCTTGGTAGTACAATGGGGATGCAATGTAATGTTTATTACCATTAGCATGTTTGGTTTGTTCTTAACAAGTGGGAGTTTTAAAAAAAAAAAATGGAAATACAAAAGGTATTAAAATGTGCCTTAGACAAAATGACTCTCCATCTCGAGTCATATTTTTCTTCAATCAGAACAACCACAATAAGTGAAATAGTGAAAAATAATATTCCAAATGTAAAATCAACAAGTGAAAAAATCTTCAATGGAAAAATAACACATTAACAAATTGAAATAGGGAAAAATAATCTTCAAAATGTGTTTTCTATGTATATCTAGAAAACACAAATATAGAGAAAAACTATTTAATATTCTTCATAAAACTATCAAATCTATATAAATAATAATAATTCGACTTAGAACACCTTTTGGAAAATGCCACCTAGTACATTATTATATTATATGCTTGGAAAACTAGTACTAACGGAATTGGTTTTTTTGGAACCATTAGTTGATATTGATAATTTGTGATAAAGGAATTGATTTTTTTGTAATATTGTTCATTGAAGTCTTAGATTTTTAAATAGAACATTATATTATAATCTATTAATAAAAAATCCTTAAACAATTTATTGGTAAAAAGGCCACTTGAATTCTGCCTCTTAGTTTGCTGACAAATTCTAAATACAACCAATAACTCAACACCCAAGAAAGCAAGCTCCACAATTAACGTGCATAGTTTTCAAGAAAAGAAACTGTTCTGTCTAGATTGATAGAGATGTCTAACCCGTTGGACTAGTATGTTGATATTGGATCGAATAACTCTTTCCCAAGTATCTATGAATTAAATACTTGTGAGAATAGTAGATCACTGTGCATGAATTGGATGGCGTTAGCCAAAGGGGGTGGTGTGTGTGCATAGTGACAACAGAATAGTAATTGAGAGAGAATGACCAATGCCTCTAGGGTTTACCTCTTATTTATAGAGTTTACCTATGTTAGGGTTTGGAATCATGGACCTTTGTGCCTCTAAGCCGAAGTGTTATGCCGCTATATCCAGGTCACGTAAGTTACCCCTTGTTGGGCCATTCATTAAATGGGCCTCATATGAGTCTGTAACAGTTACCCCCAGCTCGGTAGTCAAGGTCTCTGGGCTGCTGGGGTGCATTGATTGTTTAACCCATATCTCCTTTCGAGTTGTTCAACTTTTACCCGAGTTTTAATGACCTTTGGATTTATTTATATTCTAGTTGTGAATTGCCCCCATACATATAATCCGGGTTAATTCGATTGGAAAACACCTATTCCTTTTCATGATTATTGGGATCTCCTTTGCATAAAAACGTCGGGGTTTCTGAGTTTGTTGTTCTAGCAAATCCCCTTTTGCATCGAACATCCAGGTTTCCAGGTTTACTGTTTTAGCAATGGGCTTCCCCCAATCCGGACTATTTTGAAGAGGAACATGCTCAATATGCTTATACCATTATGACAACTTTACAGCTATACACTTGCAATCGTGATAGCGTAAAACCGCCACCTTTTTGCCGTTTTCAATATTTGTGCACATTTAATGCCCATGTTGTCTCACATATATCATCATTACTTTTTTGGAGGGAATTGTCTCTTTTGCCCTTGTAAGTTCAGATTCGTAATCTCAACAGTTACGTTTATATATTCACATTTCCTCCATTCTCACTACTTCTCATTCATCATTCACTCTTTTCTCTGAGAAACCTCTCCTTCTCTCCAAAGACTCTCTTCTCACGATTCTGATTCGCACATTTAGGTTTCATAAACCTTCCTAAAATTAGGTATTTTCAGCGTTTCTCCTTGCTTCTCTTGATTTTGCATTGAATTTCTTAGATTCGTTGTTATTCTGTTCTTGCTTCTTAATCTGTGCCTTCCAAGAAATTGATTTCTAGGTCTCTAGGTAGACTTTGATAGAGGTTTCTGGGTTTCTTGGTATCTTTCTTTGAGTATAAACACCTTTGTATCTTGATTTTTGTTACTTAATTTCTAGCGTCACGTCCTGAATCTTTAGAGGCTCATCTTGATATATTTCCTCTTCCCCTTTCTCCCAAACACATTGTGCATCTTTGGTTGTGTTGTCGTTAACGATGGATAAGGATAATCCTTTACCATCTTCGAATTGAGGTAAAATAACTCCAGAGGAGGAAAAAGATTTACTTCAAATCGTTCCTCCTAGAGCTCGATTTTGGCTAATTGGGGAATTCCTCGTACTGAAGAAGAGAAGTAAGAGGCATTGCTTCACGGGTACCAGGGTAGAGTGAGTAAAATGAGATCCCAACCACCAAAAAATGAGAGTTAAGGTGAGGGAAAAACTAAACCGGGATCCCATACTCAACCACAAAAACCTGAGAGTCGAGGTACGAGCAAATATATCTCGGCATCTCACATTCCCCACCCACAGGATATAAGCCAAACTAAACCAGGATATTACACAGAGAAAGTTGTCGATCCATATTATGATTATGTCTTTCTAAGCTTCTAACTCATCGAAAGCGGTCGTGACTCTTTGGCCGAGTCTACTTTAGCCTTATGTCATCATAACTTAGTTTCCAAATCCATCATAGCTTTTTGCACTGAGGGTCATCTTATTTCAGAAAAATCTCCCAGTTTACCAACTTTTTCTTCTTCACGTAGTTGCTCACTTGATTTAGGTATGCCTTCCACTTTCTGATTTTATTTCTTTTGCTATAGGTATTTATGGATTCGCCATCAGGACACGTTGAGGAATCTCACTCTGGGGAGTCGGGTTCCATATATCCTTCATAAAATTTCAGAAACGAGTACCTGTGGGTCACCCATGAATTGCTAAACACTACATCCGAGATGACCACGGATGACATTAACAGGCTTACCATAGACAATCTTGAAAACTATACCCTTTGCCTACCCAATAGAAATTAACCAGTTTGCTCCCATAGGAAAGGGAATGATCCGTCTTTTTGCTTTCTCTATTGAGATTTGATTACCCGTCTCGGTATTCGATTCCCGTTTACCGAGTTTCAAATTGAGGTTCTAAATCATCTGCACCTTGCTCTTATCCAGCTTCACCCTAATAGTTGGGGTTTTGTGATAGCCTTTGAGCGTCTTTGTAGGTCTTTAACTGTACCTTGTACAATTCATAATTTCTTTTACTTTTTTACCGACTAAACGGCTCGTACTGGTAGAGAGCCCCAAATAGAAAAGGTTGAACCATGATCCGGGGTGCTCCTAACCGAAATCCTTTTACTATTTATTCTGATTCTTTTACAAACTTTAAAACTGGCTATTTTAAAGTTGTTGCCGAGCCAAGAAAACAACCCTGGTTCCTTAGCTCCCCCTAGTCTAAATATGCGGAATGGAAATTCCCCTTATACTGGACTCGTGACCATCACAACTTTGCTCCTTCCTAATTACCAGTTTCCGAGGTTGGCTCGGTAGTATCCTTGGTTGGATACATCAAAAGACATGGCCACGTTAGTGTGGCTTCATTCCTTTCACAACCTCAAACTGAGTTGGGTTCGGAAATGAGTACAACGCTCTTTTTGTTTCTGTATTGTGTGTTTTTATTTTCTACTGGATAAACATCCATTCATAGTTTATAACCTTTGTTTTCTTGACTTGCAGCTCCAAGTATGGCGAAGCAGTCTCATTACTTATTCTGTCTTGAATGCTTCCTTTGTTCCCAGAGTTAACCTGAGATCAATATACCTCTTGGGGGAGTGTGTTCCTCATTAAAACCTATGAGGGTTGTTTTACACAACTTCAAATCTTCTTGATCGAGGTTCATCCTTTTGCAAGCATCCCAGAGGATAATGTCCGCAGAGCTTCCAGCATCTATGAAAATCTTCCTAACCTGGCAATTTACCAGGGCTCCCGTAATCACCAATCCATCTTCATGACCTGGGACTACGTCATTCAAAACTTCTTTAGTGAAACACCATAGAGGAGGTTTTGGTTTGCTAGAATCTTCTTTAAACTTCGGCTGACCTCTTACAGAAAGGACCTCCCTTAAGTATTTTCTCCTCTGGCTTATCGTATCTCCCCTTCCTCCAAGAGCTCCAATGATAACGTTACAGTCAAACTCGGCTTCTTGGAATTCGTCATCATTACCATCTGGTTTCTTCTGCTTTTCATCTTTCTTTCTCTTTTCAGGAACTGGGCTCTTACTGCGACCTCCTTGTTTGCGCTTATTATTCTTCCGTCCTTGGGATTTTATCATGTACTGTTATAATTTACCCTCAATGATGAATTTTTCCACAACATATCTGAGATCCCAGCATTGTTCAGTAGTATGCCCCGGTCCATCATGAAATTTACAAAACCGGGATTGATTTACGCTTGCCTTATTGTAAAGTGGTCGAGGTCGGTCCTCTTTTTTCATCTCGGTCAACACTACCTCCCTTCAAATTTGAGACCGCAGAACATCCAGAGGAGTGTATTTTTCATATTTTGCTTCATACTTGCCACCCCGAAATTTATTATCCGGGTTTCTTCGGTGGAAATCTTGCTTTTGACTTCTTGGTTGTTCATTTCCTTTTGGAGGTGGACTCTTCCTCCTCTCCTTTCCGGCACCGTTAGCTATCTCCATTTGCTCCAATTCCAGATATTTCTTTGATCGAGTTCTAAACTCCACCAGGGTCTTGACGGGATCCTTATAAATTGACATTGCCAGTCGAGATGAACCATCCAAGCCTGTTACGATTAAGTGCACATGCACATTTTCTTGCAATCCATGTACTTGTAACACAACATCTTTAAAATGGTCCAAATACTTTTGGAGCGTTTCCCCTGGTTGCTGCTTAATCCTACCGTGAGAAAACTCGGACTTTGGTTGTTTTTTGCTTGTTGCGAAATTCAACAAGAATTTATCTCCCAAATCTTCAAAGTTCCGGGTTGAATGTGCGGGCAAAGTGTGAAACAAAGTTTGTGCGGCTCCTGTCAATGTCGTAGCAAATATTTCACGTACATATCCATATCGAAAGGATTAATATGGACTTGTGGATCCTGACTTCCATTGTACTTTGGCAAAAAGGCCAAATCCAAATCTTCCGAGTAAGGAGCATTCGCGATCTCGTCAGTGAATGGATGGTTGTTACACAGCCCCTACTGTATTTCCTCCTATATGTTCCAGGAGCATTTTTTGTCTGAGGTATCGCATCCCGGTTGTCTTCAATAGGTTGGCTTTGCGGTATGGGAATTGAATCCTAAACTCCAAGAATCTAAGCCCAGACTCAATTAGTCGGGTTGTCTTCAATGTCATTACCTCAAGTAGGACCTCCAGCATCAACGTGAACAGATCCCAGTACATTAACCTGAGGAGGATTACTAGCATTCTGATTCGCCTTTTCTCTCCTCTTGTTCTCCTCATCCCAGTTCTCCTTATGAATCGGGATTTCAATTCGTCTTAGATGCTTCTCCAACAACTACATTATTCTGACGTCCTCTTGCCTCTAGAGATTGTTGTGCTGCTCCACCTCCTCAATTTGCCATAATATCGAACTTAAAATGGTTTGCATAAGGCGAGCGTCCGGGTTCCCAACTGGAACTTGCTGAGAAGGGACTTACTTGCTGTTGAACTTGTTGGATAACCACATTCTGAGGATTTTCCGCAAGCACTAGGGAGGAAGCCGTATTGGATACATCTTCACTAACATGCACTGCGTTAAAGTATGGGACATCCTCAAGTTGCGGCAATTCTTGATTTTGCTCCAGTGGATTTTTAGGCAACTGCCCGTGCTAAGGCATCTGACTGTTGCTTCTAGTATTGACCATCTTTGGTCGCAGGAATAAAAAAATTATCGATTCCCCACGGTCAGCGCCAATGTTCTGTCTAGATTGACAGAGATGTCTAACCCGTTGGACTAGTATGTTGATATTGGATCGAATAACTCTCTCCCAGGTATCTATGAATTCGATACCTATGAGAATAATATATCACTATGCACGAATTGGATGACGTTAGCCAAAGGGGTGGTGTGTGTGCACAATGACGGCAGAATAGTTTTTCAGAGAATATCTCATACCTCTAGGGTTTACCTCTTATTTATAGAGTTTATCTGGGTTAGGGTTTAGAATCATGAGCCTTTGTGTCTATAAGCCCAAGTGCTATGCCGCTATATCCATATTACGTAAGTTTCCCCTTGTTGGGCCATTCATTAAATGGGTCTCATGTGAGTCCGTAGCAGAAACAATTTTGCATCATACACATACGACAAAAGATTCAAAATTTGCGACTCCTTACCCAAATGATCTATCATCTTTTAAAAAAAATGTACAAAATCCACTGGCCCGTGCAACACACGGGGAGAACAAATTAAAATTTTTCTGGATAAATATATCAGGGACATGACACGAAAATAAAATCTTTAGGCCATGCCCATTGTGCCTTCGGAGAATTCGCAGTGATAGTGTGTGTGGGTTTAACTGTTTTTTATTGTGGTTATTTTAATATCCATCTATCTATTATCTATTTTAACTATAAAAATGTAGACCAGTCAGTTACCGGTGGGGCAATTGCACAATGAAGAGGGGGTAATGGAAGGTAGTTTCAGAATATTTTTATATCATAAATTTTAAGTTTTTAAATAAAATATTTAAAATATTATATATAAATTAAAATATTGTGATTTTGTGTTAAAAACGAAGTAGAAAGTCCCAAGCAAAATCATAAATGAATTGAAAACCATAGATAAACGATTGCTCAAAGCTTAAAATATCATATAAGAAGCATCAGTTCTGAATATCTCGTATTTTTTCTTAGCATCCAAACAGAACCCGCGCTGCGCGAGGTGGACGTGTATGTAGAATTTAAAGCTGGTTCATGATAGTTGTCATAACTATATTTGTTACTCTATGTTGCACTTAATACACATGTTTATGCAAATATGAATTAAGTCAAATTCAACAAAGTCAAAATACTATGTGCTACGTGAGTTGCATAAGTTGTATACTCCATTTACACAAAAACTAATAAACAATTACAACATGTCTCATGCTATTAAATTTTAAAATATTTCTTTGTATACAATATTTCAAATATTGTTAGTTTGGTGACCTTCCTCATCTAGGATTAAAATTTTCAATCCTTCCTTCTTTCTGACACATGACACGAAGGAGGTGTAAACCAATGTTCAACAAACTTTGTCCTTAACTTTTATTGATGGTCATTGCAAATGAAAGAATTATCGAGATTGTCTATGACATAGAGTGAATGGCAATGATGCATCTGATGGTGTATTGTTATTCTGGGAATCAGGACCTTCTTACCTATGCCAGCACCTGACATTACGTTTTCTAGCCTTGTGACAATCAATTGTGTCCCATTAAACAATCTAATGGACTTATCAATATTAAATATCAACATAATAGGGATGCCAACCTTAAGTTTCAACCAATAATTAGGAAGGCCAGGCATTAATATTGTATTTAATTAGGAATTCAGTCGAATATAGGTTTGCCAAAGAACTATTTAACCTATCCTGCTTTGATACACTATCTTCACTTAAATATAATTTTTCTTCTCCTGGAAGCATGTCAAACACAATTATTTTCCTCATCAATATAGACAAGGTACACATTAGAATGGCATGGTCAATGAAATTTGTTTTATCATTTAAGTGATCCATTAAAGCAGGATAAGTATTTTCTACAATGCAATCCAATGGATCAGAAGTCGGATGCAACATGAACTCATCAGGGATGAAAATTAGTGTACTGATCTTATCAAAAGTTGGCACACTACCGTCTCTCATAGATACAATCCAATCAGCAAATTCTTGAATGGCTCCACTATCCTCACATGATGGAGAGCTTTCTAAGCGCATAGTAAAGTTTGAAAACAACACCACTTTAAAAAGGACGACTTACAGTGTTTATTTTTTTATTAAAAAAATCTGAATAAGACTGGAGAATAAAAGGTGAAGGACTAATAAGAACCCAAAAATAAAAATATTCAGATTTACAATTCTTTGAACAAATCATCAAGTCGCCAAGGAAAGTGGACGATCAGTGTAAAGCTGTAACAGTGTCACTATGATCGATCTCTGGCTTTTCCTCGACTGATAAAACTTTGCAATATGAAAACCCAAATCAAAATTATTCAATAATCCTAAATTAATTTGAATTGAAATGATGAAATTGCGTACTACGGTGCCAGTGGCCAGAGTAAGCTGAGAATAAGTGAGATCCAGAGGCGTGGTGGTCACACGGACTTCGAAAAGCGTAGCAGTGTTACGAGATGTCAGTTTTACAGAGGAATTAATGGACACCATGCTCGTCAGAACTCCTGATCTGTCCTCACCGGCTTGAATCACAAATTGATTGAACACTATACTCTGTTCAACAAGAAAAACGGAATGCAATTAGATTAATATGCTATTTCCAGAAATCAGGATCTCAAAATGCACAAGGAGTTTAGTTTACCATCAGCGCGGACCTAGAAAATTATAGAAGGGGCACAATTGGTGAGGATATTCAGGGGTTTAGGGGTAGTGCCTCCAAATTTTTTTTAAAGGAAATTTTTAAATACATTAAAAAAATAAAAGAATATAAACAAGAAAAAAAATATTTATGAAATTGTGAATACTGATGATATAATAAGAGAAAAAATTATTTTACAAACCTGTCATTTAGAAAAGCAAGGCTAAGTACTGTTAGAAATAAATGTGTTCTGGTGTAGAACACAAATGTCTAGCCCTAAAGGGCTAATATGTTGATATTGATTGGGACTTGACCTAGGAGCAAAGCCTAGGGCCTACGTACCCTGAAGAGGGATCAAAGTCCACGTAGTTTGAAGATATTGGAGGCGTTTAGCCAATGGGGTGATGTGTGTGCTCTCTGTAGGCAGTATAATAAAGGAGAGAGTTTAAAAGATGTGTACCTTTAGGGTTTAACTCTTTTTTATAGAGTGTACATGTTGGTCTTGGGCTCATGGGCCCTCTATTTGCGATAGAGATTTCCATTGATTATCTCCTTGATTGTAGGTTGGTTATGATCTTATTTGATCCGTTGGTGATTATGATAGATCTACTTGTTATTGGGCTGCATCACTACTGGGCCTTATATGGATCCGTAATAGATGCCCCCCAGCCTGGTAGTCCAGGTCTTTGGGCTACCGGGGTGCATTTATTGTTTGACCCTGCCTGGGTGCATTTATTGTTTAACCTAGATTTCGTATCCAAGTTGTTCCAGCTTCATTTGCTTTTGTCCAAGTCTTGACGAATTCAGATTCATTCGTATTCTACTACCAATTTTCCTATTTAGGCGATAGGTTTTTCCCAAGGCGGGATCTATTTGTCTTTCCCTCGATCTCGGTTGATGGCGAACGTGCTTCTTCACTAGTGACGTTCAAGCAACTGGGATGACATTTGAATCTTTTATTGAACTTGGATATCATATCCGAGGTGCTACAACTTGTTTGATTTTGATAACGTGTCTATCCGAGTTTCAAAGAACTCCGGAGTTACTTTTATTTTGATTGAATTGCCCCCAGACATGTAGTCCAGGTTAATTTTGCTTTGAAACTTCGTTTGTTTCTTTTTATGATCGTCAAGATATCTTCTTCGTCAATCATCCGGGTCTCCGAGTTTGTTTGTTGCAACACCGAATTCCCCAAATCCGAATTCTCCTGCAGAGGAATGGACTGGGTTTTTGCTTATGTCATTGACAGCTTTATAGTGCCACACTTGTTACCCCCCAGCCTGGCAGTCAAGGGCTCTAGGCTGCCGGCTGACTGCCGGGGTGTATTGACTTTTTAACCTAGATCTCATATCCGAGTTTAGTCTTCATTTCAACAATAAGTTGATTATATAAATCCAAACATGTGTTCGGAGTTCTATTGATTGACTGAGCCAGGGTCTTAGTTATGTAGAGTCCGCTTGTACTCTTCTGGTATTAGAGACCAAGTGTATGGGTAGGGGTTTTCGAATTAACCACGCTATGGGGTTCCAGTTCCGTTGTCCGGTATCTTAATCAGGATAAGGGCAAACTGTCACATGTTCTAGCCTTGGTATGGAAACGCAAGACTCAAACATTTTGACCTGATCAGGGTCTGGATGACCATTCACCTTCTTATCTAGGAGCGAGTTTTGATGCATCAAAATTGTTGCAAGGGTTGATAACAGCGACCTCGCATAATTCACGGACCCGGGCTTATTGGCTCCGGTGTTAGTCTTGTACCCTTGGTTGCAGTATGACTGGGTTGAGTGACCCAAGTCTTTGTCCATTCCCTTGTAGGTACTTGGCACGTCGTTAAATGTCCCAAATATTTGCAAGGGCTGATAAGAGCGGCCTCGTGTAATTTAGAAACCGGGCTAGGTCTTGGAAGCGACCGAGTTGCGAAAGCTTACGGTGACGGCTTCGCTTGACTGAAAAGCCAGGTTCCATGACCCTTGCACGGAGCCCGGACTTTAACTGTATTAAGTGTAACCGGGGTCCGCCTTTTTTTTTTCTTTTGGAGGTGGACTCCTTTGCAAAACTTTACACGGAGCCCGGATTTTAACTGTATTAAGTTAACCGGGGTCCGCCTTCTTTTTGCTTTCCGCGAAACCTTAAACGGAGCCCGGATTTTAATTGTATTATGTGTAACCAGGCCGGTTTTAACTGGATTCAGTGTAACCGGATTTACTCCGTTCTGGGTGTTGTAACCCGAGATTCATTTGTCTAGTATGGGTGTCGTAACCCTGGATTTGTTTATCCATTATGGGTATCATAATCCAGAATTTGTTTGTCCAATTGTGGGTGTCGTAACCCTGGATCGTTTGTCCATTATGGGTATCGTAACCCTGTTGCCCCCCAGCTTGGTAGTTCAGGTCTCTAGGCTATCGGGATGTGTTGATTTCCCAACCCGGATCAGACTATTTGTGATTGACGGGATTGCTTGCGTGCTAACCCGAGATTCCGGGTTCATATACTCTAACACCGAGATTTCGGGTTTTAACTTAACACCGAGATTTCGGGTTTACATATTTTAACACCAAGATTTCGGGTTGAGATACTCAAACACCAAGATCCCGGTTTGATATACTTTAACCTCGAGATTCCGGGTTTATGATTTCTAAAAACGGGTTTGTTTACCCAGAATTCAATCATTTAAATAGACTTGGTGGTTGTAGCCGTCTTTACACGAAGCCCAGATTTTAACCAGATTTGGTTTAACCCGGGTCCATCTTCAAAACTTTTAACGGAGCCAGGATTTTAACCAGATTCGGTGTAATCGGGGTCCGCCTTCAAATTTACATGAACCCGGGATTTTAACCAGATTTGGTTTAACCGGGGTTCGTCTTCAACAATTTACACGGAGCCGGGATTTTAATCAGATTTGTTTTAACTGTGGTCCGTCTTCAAAACTTTACACGGAGCCGAGATTTTAACCAGATTTGGTGTAACCGGGGTCTGCCTTCAAATTTACACGGAGCCGGGATTTTAACTAGATTCGGTTTAACCGGGGTCTACCTTCAAAACCTTACACAGAGCCGGGATCTTAACCAGATTCGGTGTAACCGGGGTCCGCCTTCAAAGTTACATGGAGTCGGGATCTTATTTGCGAGCAAATAACAAGATCATGAGCGACTTTGTTATATGTTCGGAGGGTTACGGAAATGACTTCCGGTAACATCAACTTCGGGACAAAAATTCACTGATTCATAATATGTCCAGTTGTTTTTTCCTTAATCCAAGGATTTCAAAGTAGGATTTAATTTCTATTGGTTCTCATTTATCCTATTTGCTTTTTCAACAAATATCACAAGATATCCCCTTTTTAAATCCACTTGCACAACCACTTGTTTTTGTGTTCACACTACACAACATTTTCTCTCTCCTTTCCCTTCATATTTTCGAAATGCATGGCTTGCTTTTGACAAAAGATGTTGCTTTCCCCACTTGCAAAACATCCCATGTGCATGTGTTCCTATTGGCTAGACTTTTCCACATCTTTTTCAACAAGTTTTCCTTCTTCTTTTCCTTTCTTCTTTTCAAAATTGAAGGCCCCTTCTTGGCCAAGTTTTGACTTTTCAACTCTTGATTTATAAACTTTCATTATGCTTCAATATATCTTATATTAATTACCAAGAAATTCTCCCATTGGTCCATAAGTAATTACATGGATTTAGGCTTTTAAAATTGTTAGAAATTCTTGTAGCCTTTGATCTTGCTTTATTAAGTTGCATCCTAACCATTGATCAATGTTTAATTTTCCTAATTTGATTAGCAATTTTCATTAGAGTCCTAATCCTATAATTAGTAATCTTTTAGGATTTAGGATTTTCATGTACTTAATCCCATACATTCACTACTACAAAAACACTAAAAAATGACCTAAATAAGACCCAATTAACGTCCTTATTTAGAGGGACGTCTCGGGCAGGGAAGTTGTATTTTCTATGGTTTGGCGTCCTGAATTAACTTCAGGACGCCTCATCCTGAAGTTAATTCAGGACTTATTAAAATTCTATTTGGCGTCCTGAATTTAATTTCAGGACGCCTTATTTTGATTTTTTTTTTTAAATGACATCAATTTGAACACTATTCCAAAATTGCCTGCAAACAGGAAAACAATATTTACAACCCAAGAGATACAGTAGTGCTCAAATAACTCCCAACAAATCAGCAACTATAGTGAACTATATAAACTAACATTCAAACTAACTATAGTGCACTATAAAAACTAAACATTTCAAATACATACATGGACATCAACAACAATTATGTCAATTGAGCATTATTGAAATTTATACATGAGCATTGAAAACTAAAATTCAATAATTGAACTAGCTAGCAAGTGCACTACCAACAACAACATTTTGAAATTCACATACATTTGAACTAGTGCACTACCAACAAGAACATTGTCAAATTCACATACATTTGAACTAGTGCACTACCAACAACAATGTCAAATTCACACACATATATATATACCTATATGTATTGTAGAAGATGACTAGCCATAACGTCTCGAATCGTATCGACTTCTTCATCCGAGAATGGAGCAACATTACCATCAAAAAACTGTAAATTGGAAAACAAACTTGTTATCAACCAATGAAGTACTTCACTAGTGAATGATATAATTAAAAACTCATCAAGTGTGCAATCACATTGAAATTCATGTACATTCATAAAACCTGTAAGACGTCCGGTGGAAACAATGGCATGTATGTGGTGGATAACGTAGTATCCGCACTCGGTCTTCCCCGGTTGTCGAGGGCACTATAAATCAAAAGCAACTTGTTAAAACAAATAAAGGCATATTGAAAGTTACTGTGTCAATGAAAGAACTTGAATTGAAACTACTTACCTTTGGATAATACCACTTCGGTCCACCCTGGTCTTTTGATCCAGTAAGTTCTCTATACGTCTTCAGACCACTATCATTAAAATGGAAATTAATAAACATGATGAAAACAATTAATTTAAAAGAAGAATCAATGATTTAGACGAAAATTTACTTACTTGGCAAATATAGTTTTGATGTCTTCGTCTGGCTTGCCACCTAAGGAATCCAACCAATAACATGCGTTCTTGGCGGGACAGGCAACAACTAAGGTTCAATTACCACTACAAAATATACATATTAATATTAAATTAAGACAAAGCAATTTATTCTAAAAAATGTAATAAATATAGACAAAACTAAAATACATACCCTTCAATTATTGGAGCTAGATAACAAGGCAATTCTCTGTCGCCCATTGTTATTCGGACATAAAGCGACCTTCTGATTAACTTATTCCTCTCACTCGTGGTGTTGGCAAGACATAAGAAGCCATACGAATCCGTTCGGTTATTCTGGACGCATATGTCGTGGCAGACGCTATGATCAAAATAAAATGATAACTATTGTTAAATATATAAAACGAAAAAAAACATTGTAATAATTAATAAGCGGACAAAACTTACAGGATTGCAACTTGAAGTAACTCTATATCCAGACGCATATGTCCCTCAAATCTTCTCTGCACCGACAATGCCCACAGGCATCTGCAAGGATATCTGGGGGATGTCCCTGTACAGCTGTCGCAGCTGTGCTAAGTACGGAAATCTGGGGGCAGCTTCTTCATCCTATGAAAACATACAAAACATTTTACATGTGAGTGTGTTAGCAATGAAAATCGATCAATCGGAAGTCATCACTCAGTAATGTGTGTCCTACCATTGGAGGTGTCATCACCATCTCAATAAGATGAGACGGCTAGAGGATGAACGATCCTATGGCGACCTCTAAATCAGGAACCTCCTCATCATCGATCGGTATGGTTGTCCTTTCTTCCCCCTCTCGCACACTTGTCACAGTCACCCGATGTTGGTCTTGTGGAATTGGGTTGTTATGGTGGATGGTTTGCTCTAAGTAAACAAGACCATCAGCTACATCTGCATTGATGTATTTGTCACCCTTCATCCTGGAAGCTTTCCATTTTTGGTGACGAGGAGGACGGGCAGGGGGCTGGACAACAATGGACGGATTGGCCTGGGAAGCTTCCTTCGTTCACGCCAACTCTGCTTCCATCATCTTCCGTTCCAGCTTTTTATATCCACCTCTGGACATGCAATGTGGATACTTATTTCTCGCCTGCCTCTCTCTATTGGCTTGAGCTTTTTCCTATGACACGAAAAAAAATAAAAATTAGCAAACGATGTCAAGTACATCCAACTAAAAGACAAGATACGAAAGAAATATTACAAGAAATTCAGGATTTTGCCGAGACGCCACAAACTCCTGTCAGTCCTCTGGAGAAATGAAATCGTAGATCTTTGAGGGATCCTCATTCCTCTTTGGCCCTCGAATGTACTTTCTTGTCAGCTTGTTCTTAAAGCCCTTCCATCGTAGACGAACTTCAGCCATCCAATGCTTGTTCATCGCCTTATTGTTGGGGACATCAAACGTTTGCTGCAAGGTAATTAAAAGAGAAGATCAATAAATAACATATAAAGTAATAAGACTAAATCAACAAATGCATTATGTGGAAAGTGATATACCAATATTTGTGCCCAGATCAAGTCCTTCACTTTTTGAGGAACCAATCTCCAATGAGGGTAGACAATGCGAACTTTGCTTCGAGCCATATAGCCTAAATACCTAATGAAATTGTCCTCCTCTTGACCAATTGGATTCATATTGGAATCAAACTCCACATGCAGCCGCTTCTTTTGGTTTTCACGACGTGCAATTAGCGAACCCATATGCGTGCTACCTCTACCCTTTCTTTTAACGGGTTGATCAACCCTATCACCCGATGACTCCTCTGATGAGCTCGACATATTCCTGTTCATGAAGAACAAATCAATGTTAGATAGGCCGAATTCATAGCTAGGAGATCAATGTTATAAAGTATTTAAACCACTGCAAATATCTATAAATGATGGAAAAGATTAAACCAGTCATTTAAAATTTATCATGAATAATATTTTCTTCTCAAAGTTTCATAAACTAGATAATAATTAATCAACACGCTTAGACCATGGACTTCTTGAAGTTCATAATATAATCATTCTACCACATGCCCAATATCAAGCATAATTACCAAAATACTTGAACAACAGTTCTCTCATATATATCCACTTGAATTACTCATCCATGATATTCCCTCCAGTCTTAATTATATGACCTAGTGGTCTTTTTGTGAAAAATCATGGAAGCTAGCTAATTCATGAGGCCTTCCAAGAAAGTAAAACTCATAGCATTAAATGGCGACATCTCTTTTCTTCCTTTCCAAATATTTTAAGACATTTTGCTCAAACTAGATAGTCAAACCCAAAGAGTGCATCCTATTATGCTAGGACATATATTGATTTCCCACATTGCGGGTTAACTAATTCACTACATTGGGATAACGATCAATTCAGTTTGTTTCGTGCAATGGGAGTCATAACAACAAAGATTTTAAAGGCAAAATAGGAATAAAAGAGGCAGGAATCCTAAACAGAAGCAAAAAATCCAGTCCATAAACAATAAGCATTAACTTAAGAATCCTAACTTAAGCAAAAATCCATTCATACATGGGTTATTAGGAATCAAAGAACTTAAGAAATGAACAAGCTTACTTGTTGGGTCTGGTGGGTTTCTCGATTGGGAAAGAGGCGAAGTGAGCGAGAGATAGAACCACGAGTGTGATCAGTGACAACGGCGGCGGAGACGGCAACGAGAGCACCAGGCTTGGAGAAGGAACGAGACGAGAGTGTGAGTGAGGACGACAGGATTCCACGCACGCTGTCTGAGAGAATGTGAGTGTGAGAGAAAATGAAGAGGCGCGCGTGTATATTAACCTAAAAAAATTGAATATAGACGACCTGAATCAGATTTAAGGACGCCTCTATTATGATTTTGGCGTTCTGATTAATATTCAGGTCGCCATTTTCTTCATATTGGCGACCTGATTGACATTCCGGTCGCCAATATTAAAATATTGGCGACCTGAATCTAAATCATATCGCCATTCCGGTCGCCAATATTAAAATATTGGCGACCTGAATCTAAATCAGATCGCCATTATTTTAATATTGGCGACCTGAATATTAATCAGGTCGCCAATATTTTAATATTGGCGACCTGAATGTCAATCAGGTCGCCAATATTATTAAATTTTTAAAAAAAACATCTTCGGCGCCAAAAAAAAAAATTCATGGCGCGAAGTAATTAATATGTGTATTTCCACATTAAAAGCGTCCTTAAAATTATTCAGGTCGCCATAAATTAATTTTATTGCAAAAAAATGATATCCCGCATGGCGCCAAACAAAAAATTCTCATATTTTTGTGGCGCGAAAAAATGTTAGACGTCCTGAAACAATTTTAGGACACCAAAAATAAATTTAAGGAGTCATGATTTCTTATTTAGGACGTTGAAGGCTAAACTTCCCTAAAGATAATTACAAGAATGCCACCGCCTTCATTTTGGACGTCCTGTTTCTAAATAAGGACGTTTTTTAGGGTAGTAATATTTAATTTTTGTAGTAGTGATTTTTCTTAATCTTTTCTAATTAATTAGCAAGTACCTTTTATGCTAATTTTAGCCATAAACCACTAATTAAAAGGGTTTTACATAATTTAACTTGGATATTCTCTTGCTTCATGCATAAATAATTAGCCATTAATTATTTATTTAATCACTTACTAATTTTTTATAATTTTCTTAATTAGGATTAATCATTCTCTCACAACTATTGCACTGACATTGGTAATTTATGTCTCATGTAAAATATTAAAAATCATGGGGTCAATTATGTTTCCCAAAATAATATTTAATTTAACCTCATTGTTTTCCAGGGAAAATAATCCCAAAAATTCCCTAAATTAGAGACAACATATTCTCTAATTTTTAATAAATATTTAATTGTCTCTAAGGATTTTATCATAATTTTCTCAGGGTATTTTATGACCCATAAATGCATTTCTGGCCTTTTGGCACTTTATTTCCTCTAATTTCGACAGAAACAACCTTAGAAGATAAGATAAATGCTACACTAGTTTTGAGACCTCATATTCACCTATTTCCAATAGGTATTATTTACTAATTTATGATATTTATCATAATATCATTTTTAGGGTATTACAATTTCCCAAGGCAATTGGTGTGAGAATTCTCAAATGAAAGGGAGGCTATTTATAGGGAAACAATTCACTATTCATCACTTTATCATCTTGAATTCTAGCCATTGGATCTAGATTTTGTTTCAAGCTTCATCCTCCACTCTTGGATTGCCTTGGCCGACCTCCCCATGCATCATCCCTCCAAAGATGATGTCATCCAAGTGATGCCATCCCTTCTTTATGAGTTTCTACCGATAAAATCCCCTGTTCGGTGTTCTAATCGCGTAATCCTAAATAATCTCAAATATTCCTTAGCATAGCCTTGAAGGTCTAAGCTTCCTCTTGAGAAATATCTGGGTTAACAAAAAATATGATCCCATTAAGGGTATTTCCTAGCCTGCAGATCATTTTGGGACAAACGCCGTTGGTTACGGAAATGACTTCGGGTATAACCAACTTCGGGATAAAAATTCACTTGTTTATAAAAAGTCCTGATGTTAGAAACCTAGTTCAAGAATTTCAAGATAGGATTTAATTTCTATCGGTTCTCATTTATCCTATTTGCTTTTTCAACAAATATCTCTTTTTTCCTAAAATATCATGATATTACCTCAAACCCTTTTCACACTACAATTTTTCTCTTCTTTTCCTTCAAAATTTCGGCTCCCTATCTTCCTCTTTGACTTGTCAACACATTTTAATATAATTAATTTATTCTCTAATTATCTAATTAAGCAATTATCCCATTAGTTAACTAGATAGATAATTATTGCATTAGCTAACTAGGCTTTAGATGTTAATATAATTCATATTATATTTTTCTTAATCAAACTTCATTAATTAGCAATTATTCTTATGCTATTCTTAATCCCTTATTGGTCACTAATCTTCGATTAGGGTTTGCACATAATTAACTTTGAATATCACCCTTACTCATGTTTAAACAATTAGCAATTAATTACTTATTTAATCACTTACTAATTGTTGACAATTTTCTTAATTAAGATTAATTGTTTTCTCACAACTATTGCACTGACATTGGTAATTTATGCACCATGTGTTATTTTAAAAATCACGGGGCAACTTATGTTTCCCCAAAATAATATTCTATTTTGCCTCCTTATTTTCCAAGGAAAATAATCTCATAAATTATCTAAATTAGAGACAAGATAATTTCCTATTTTTAATAAATATTTAGTTGCCTCTTCGGATTTATCATAATATTCCCAGGGTGTTTTGTGACTCATATATGTATTTAGGGATTTTTGGCACCTTTAATCCTTTTAATTTTAAGGGAAATTACCCTAAAATCAAAAGATAAATACCACGAGTTTTGAGACCATATATTCACCTATTTCCAATAGGTATTATTTAATAAATTATGATACTTATCCTAAGTGAGATTTTTAGGGTGTTACATTCCCCCCCCCTCGGTTAAATTAAATTTCGTCCTCGAAATTTGTACATATAACCTCGGAGAGATAACCTAGACCTCTAGTTTAACCCTTGTCTATGCATACAATACTCAACATGCACCCTAACTTCCAGACATCAGTCTTATCCAACTTCTACGTAGTACAGGACTTTACCTGTTCATTCTCACAGTGCTTGGATACGCAGGCCTCACCCTATCACGTTATTTATTCAGCCTCTCGGCTTATCACTGGAAAGATTAATTGCCGTATCTCCCAAAACAACCAAGTTCGTAATTAATTTGCAGAATTAGGGAACCTGGGTCGTTTCCCAACGAATTTGCAGCGGGCTTGTTTAAAAACAATAGTGAAACAGAATGATAAAATGGGGGGGTCAAACGAATCAAATAAACAGAGACAGATTAAAGATGATCAACCCAACGAATTGATTCGAAACCTCCATCATTGAACGAAAATACAACTAACCCACGTTTGGTTCGGATGAATCGAAATCTCTGCATTCATCCGGATATTCCCTCGCCTAGACGATCGCCTAGAATCTGTCCGGACGGTGGCGTCTCAGCGTGCAATCGCACGGCAACATCAGTAACCTAGTCCGAACTAAGTCCTTGGGATGAACCAAACCGAATATTAAATCTAATATTCGAACTATTTCCAGAATCGAATCCGATAAGATGAAAACAGAATCGAGTAGTTACCGATTAGGCACGAGTTCTCTGGATGAATCATGGAATCCTCATCGTTTGGTTAATCACAAGAGTTTAGCCGATCATGGCTGGGAAAATCGAAGAACGAACGAAGAACACGAAGAACGCGCGAAGAACATGAAGAACAGATGAGAGAAAATGAAAACTTGTATTTTGATTCACTCTAATGTTAAAAACGTGAATGAATATGTTTGTGGCAGCTGCCATACTTAAAAATAACCTAAAACGAAATGGGCTGTCATAGTTTTAGCCCAAAACAGAAATAAAATAAAACTGGACTTAAATTACAAAATTCGGGTCCAAAATAAATCCAGAATTGTACATCCGACTTTGGCTCCAAAATTGACCGCCTTCTTGACCGAATTTGCTCTTGATGTCTTCATAACAATTGTAGCTCTCTGAATCATCTGAAATATGAGACAAAAATGAGGCAAATCCGATGTCTGGTTCAAGAGTTATGGTAGAAATAGTGAAGCAACACAAAACTGGAATTTTATTATTAAAAATGGCTAAAATGCAATAAAAGGCCCAAGGCCCAAATAAACATAAGAGCCATTATTTATTAGCTAAAGGTTCCTAAATTATTATTCAAGAGACAAAAATAAGTGTATAAAATATTCAATTATCAATCACATATTGGCCTTTCGGCTCAATCTATTACCACTGCACCGGAGATTCTAGCCTCACAGCCTAGGAAATCATCTGTAGGCCTTAGGCATCTCACTTATCACCTGGTACAACGAGCATCTTATCCCAATCCCCGAATCCGGCCCCTTCATAAGTAGTATCGTTAAATAATGTGGGCGAGCCTCCGTCCCTCCCATAAGAGACCCAGTGTACTCACTGGCACATAAAGTAGCAAACCTATCTACCGGAAACTCAGTCCAGACATAGTCAAGTTCCACTTAAGTAAAACATACGCCCTCGGCGAAATGTTATGGATTGGGTGCATTCCACTACTGGTGCGGTTTTAATTTCCTCAAATCAAATCCCTCAAAAATTCTTAGAAGGTCATTACTAACAAAACGCGTTTGGACCTTTGTCCTTGGCTATGCAAGCTATCTATAGAATACTTATTTTTAGTCTTCCGGTTATTACGGATATCACCCGCTATCCTCGGGTTTCACAGTCTCTTCAAGACACTACCCGGTGTCCATGGTTCAACGACGGTGTACTTCTATAACAGTCTCACATGACTTGGGGCTTTTTGAATATATACATGTTCAATGACCTAAGGACACTCCAGTCAAAAAGGACCTACTGCCCATCATGAACATTTGAGAGGTACATAATACCTCTTTGTCCTTACCAGGACATACCCTAACCCCGTGCAACTTTAACTGCAACTACCGGATGTAATTGATCCATGATCATCGCACATCATATGCTATGGATTCTTTATTCTATCAGAACATTTTCTAGCCGTTCGATCGAAAATTTGCTCCTGCCCGACTACAAGGATCTGGTCATGTTGTACTTTGATATATAGTGTGTCCATAGCGCCCATACACCGTGGTAACACCAGATATCATAAATGTCTCCATGTCGCCCATACACCATGGCAACACAAGATACCTTAATGTCTCCATGGCGCCCATACACCATGGCAACACAAGATACCTCATACTCAATGACACGATCGCGATCGGATTGTAATAACTAAGAAACATGGAATAGAAACTAAAGTTTTCACGTCAAGTAAGGTAGCTATTTATCAAGTCATAGGGAACCTATTAGATGCGGAATTCGTTATAATGTACTTACCTTGAGAACTGATACCCTGGTAGCTCTACTGTATGGTTCGTTGTCATGGCGGTTGCACTAAACGGTTTGTTGTCATGGTGGCTCTACCCCACAGTACTTTACACGGCGCTTCACTCAATCCCTCTGACTGGTCAGCTCCTCCGGTCAGAACCCTCCGTAGGTAGACCCCTCGATCAAAACTTCCTGTAGGTAGCCATCTCCGATCAAAACTCCCCATAAGTAGTATTGTCTTCAACCGATCGTCTCTGAATCATTATAACGAGAACTCGAATCTTACCAGGTTCCTACCCCTTAGTGGTTTCGTACTCTGTTATATCTATTTCTGTCATCTCATCTGGGTAATTCTACTTACAAACTTTCACTATCAGTCTTGCTCCAGGCAGTATCTATATCTCGTCTTTCCCTATCGGGTAACCTCCCACTTCTCAGGGAAATCTATTGGCCACTAACATCACTATGATTATCGGTCTCACCTTGAAACCATAACCCGTGGCTACTGGAGTTCTAACTATCGTATGGTTCCGTTAAGAAACTAACTCTCCGATATTACAACCTAAGGCATCCTCACTCATACTTTCTCAGGGTTTCTACTCTCAGGTACTGGAACCTAAGGTAATGCTCAGTCATACATTGACCTAAGCACTATCTCTGCTTCGATCAGGTTCAAGTTTATCACTTTATCTACTCTCATAGTATCCCAAAGGATCACTATGTTTCATATTGCAAGGTATTCAGGTTTTAGCTTAAAGGATCTCAAGTCCTTATGCTACATTCTAGGGGTTAAAAAAATCCTGAGATTTCTCTCGCCTAAGTATGTTTTACTTCAAAACGTCTATCACATCTGGGTACTAATACCGGTACACATACCACTGCATACCAACAATCTCTCACAGGTACTAGCACGGCATATCTGCCTTCCCATAAATGCTGGGTATTTTCCCTTCTCTATCTAACAACTACCACCGTCAAAGACTTAGTCAAAGACCTCAGTCCCTGGAGCCACGCCCCGTTGCACGCAGGGTGTTCAGACTCTACAAGGCAGGGATTGTCCCCTCAGGGTAACTTAGTAACTCTCTGTTCCTACATGGAACTTAGTCAACATGTCTCTGTTCTTACAGGGAAACCTAACAGTAGATTACTGTCTACAGTAAAAACCTAAGCAGTACCGACTTCTCTGTACCGCTTCCATTTTGAAACACTAGGCGAGTATTTCATTCAGACTCCGTTTATCAGAAGTCCTAGACTTTAGCAACAGAACCCATATTCTGTGCCATCACTTTATTCTCTGGGTCTTCACTTACCCGAGCCTAGCCCTTTTTTCCTTTAGGGTATACGTCCTTTCTGTATCACATAACCTGTATTATATCAGTACTCTTAACCTAGTTGTCCATACAATGCTCAGAGACTAGCTATGAAGCTAGCTCTGATACCAAAATGTAACATCCCAAATTTCATACTACAAATTGTGTTAGATGACACTTGGTTTTAGAAAATTCAACAGAATTTGAGGTGCTACATCAGAGTACTGCGGAAACAGAGAGCAATGTACTAACAAATGGATAATGACGAGTAGCTGGTATAAAAATAACCTGACATATGATGATGCCAAGCGTATGCTGGTATATTAAAAATCCCGAAGGAATATTCATGTGATACAATATACAGAGCTTTGTACAATTACATTTCTCAAAATGTAACTATACAACTTAGACCAAGCCTTGACTAGACTTCGGGAAATGAACCTAACTCCGTTAACCGAACAGAATGACTAGGTAAGTGTCTATCGTGGGGTTCTCACCGAGGTCACGGTGACTGATTGGCTGACCCACATAGACTAGCCTTGCCTTCGGCACCAAACTATTCGAAATAACTTTATTAGATCCATGCCTGACAATAGGCTCTGATAACTTCTTCTGGCTCTTGTCTCGACCCTTGATGTTTTATTACGACTTTTCCACTTGGATCCTTTTTAAGATTCCGTCTACCGGTGCCTTCTCTGTTCCTGGTCCTTACCTGTACTATCATTTAAGATTGAGGTCCAATGCACATTGGACCTCAGGTAACGGTTAACCTCATGCTTATATATACAATATATGGATAACTGATATTTCTAACATCACAGCAATGATCAAGCCAGTACGTCGTATGATCATTTGATAACTACACTAATATGTAAAGTTATCCCCGTTTGCAACATCCATGCCACGATTTACGGTCGTGTCCTCAGCGCTAGGAATACATAACGGCATTATTATGACTATAACCCGTGTAAAGATGTATTTAGTGATCTAGATACGGTTCCCTAGTCACAGTGCATGTCCAGGACAGAGTCCCGTTCATAGCTTTATGAAAGTATCCACAACATATACAAGCATAACATAAGCATTAGAATCAGTGTTACAGTACGTTGCGAACGTACCATCCACCGTGAAATGGCCAAACGTCCGGCCCTTTGAACCCGACTTTGGACCTCCTGGATATCCTAAAGGGTAATACCATATCCATTAACTCATAAACAATATCCTAACGGATATTTTAGTCACAAATGACTATTTTACCCCTGACTTCGCTAACCGGCGAAATTTCGCCAGAGCTTCGCTACTTTGACTCTAATCTTCCAAAATTTTGCCATATCTGTTTCTTCAACATATTTTTGAAATAAATATCATATTTGACCATAAAACATGATATCAAAAATATATTGGAAGATTAAAGATCAAAACAACATCTACCCTAGAACTTCAAGAACAACCGAACTAAAACTAGAACTTAAAACTAGAGACCGAAGAACTTACCCAGAGCTTTGCTACTTTTCCTCAAGAGCTCTTCCATCACTCTACCATCTCTCTAGATTTTGAATTGCCCAAGCCAATTGGTGTGAGAATTCTGAAATGAAAGGGAGGCTATTTATAGGGAAACAATTCACTATTCATCACTTTATCATCTTGAATTCTAGCCATTGGATCTAGATTTTGTTTCAAGCTTCATCCTCCACCCTTGGATTGCCTTGGCCGACCTCCCCATGCATCATCCCTCCAAAGATGATGTCATCCAAGTGATGTCATCCCTTGCTTTATCAGTTTCTACCGATAAAATCCCTTGTTCGGTGTTCTAATCGCGTAATCCTAAATAATCTCAAATATTCCTTAGCATAGCCTTGAAGGTCTAAGCTTCCTCTTGATAAATATCTGGGTTAACAAAAAATATGATCCCATTAAGGGTATTTCCTAGCCTGCAGATCATTTTGGGGCAAACGCCGTTGGTTACGGAAATGACTTCGGGTATAACCAACTTCGGGATAAAAATTCACTTGTTTATAAAAAGTCCTGATGTTAGAAACCTAGTTCAAGGATTTCAAGATAGGATTTAATTTCTATCGGTTCTCATTTATCCATTTTGCTTTTTCAACAAATATCTCTTTTTTCCTAAAATATCATGATATTACCTCAAACCCTTTTCACACTACACTTTTTCTCTTCTTTTCCTTCAAAATTTCGGCTCCCTATCTTCCTCTTTGACTTGTCAACACATTTTAATATAATTAATTTATTATCTAATTATCTAATTAAGCAATTATCCCATTGGTTAACTAGATAGATAATTATTCCATTAGCTAACTAGGCTTTAGGTGTTAATATAATTCATATTATATTTTTCTTAATCAAAATTCATTAATTAGGAATTATTCTTATGCTAATCTTAATCCCTTATTGGTCACTAATCTTCGATTAGGGTTTGCACATAATTAACTTTGAATATCACCCTTACTCATGTTTAAACAATTAGCAATTAATTACTTATTTAATCACTTACTAATTGTTGACAATTTTCTTAATTAAGATTAATTGTTTTCTCACAACTATTGCACTGACATTGGTAATTTATGCACCATGTATTATTTTAAAAATCTCGGGGCAACTTATGTTTCCCCAAAATAATATTCTATTTTGCCTCATTATTTTTCAAGGAAAATAATCTCATAAATTATCTAAATTAGAGACAACATACTTTCCTATTTTTAATAAATATTTAGTTGCCTCTTCAGATTTATCATAATATTCCCAGGGTGTTTTATGACCCATATATGTATTTAGGGATTTTTGGCACCTTTAATCCTTTTAATTTTAAGGGAAATTACCCTAAAATCAAAAGATAAATACCACGAGTTTTGGGACCATATATTCTCCTATTTCCAATAGGTATTATTTAATAAATTATGATACTTATCCTAAGTGAGATTTTTAGGGTGTTACAGTATGCATGGAAAATTTCATGATTTTTAAAGCTCATTTGAAACATAAAATATTAGCCACAACATTCGCTGCCAGCATAGAATTTAAAACTGGTGATTTTCCAACTTTCATCATAATGATCTATTAATTCTAAAAATTATTCCCAAATATTTTTTTTCATTTCATTTTTTGTTTTAAGAGTAATGGAGACTTCAAAACATGAAAGGAAATTTACTGTACAATTTTCTAGATTAAACTAGAATTTTACTAAGAACTAAAAGCTTGAACTAAATAATATTACCTTTGATTCTTGAACTCCTTCTGCCTCTTGCTCCAAGAATTTCACCCTTCTCACCCTCCATTTCTATAATCAGATGTTTTAAACTAATTTTGGTGTGAATAATGAAGAGGAATCATGGCCTATTTATAGGGAAACAAAACAAGCTCATGTGGTTCCTACCGCATGTAATCCAATTACACATCTTAACTTTCAACCATTGGATCTAAACTTAATCGAGAATTTTTTTCTCATCTCTAATCTCCTCCACATGTCTAGCTACTTGTTTGACAAGTTGATGATGTCATTTAGATGACATACAAAAGGGATTAGGCGATTTAGGATTAATTTACAAGGTTAAATGATAACCAGTGGATCTTAATATATGTGTCAAAATCTCATGGTTGGCTAGTTGCCATTGTTGACTTTTGGGGTTGTTTCATTAAGCTTGATTAAATCTTAATCAAGTGTTTATATGTCCACTAATTACATGTGTCATTATATATTTGATTTGTTAGCTAACCATGGTAATTAATGATTATTTATACAAGATTTATGCACTTTAATCTTTACTTATTTCCATTGTCTTTGATTGCCCTTAATCAGGTTGAAATCATAAGCCACTAATCTCAATTAGCACAAGCTAATTGGCTAATTATTAATTGCGAATTTATATGTTAATTTGGCTAAGGGTCTTCATAACCCTTTTCTTATCTCCTTTGATTATAAATTAGTTATTATTCTATGTGCTATTTTATATCACATCTAATAGCCCCTAAATGTAATCTCATAATTAACCATTGGTTAATTAATTCCAAAGTGAAATTTGGATAAAAATATAATCAATAAATTATAATCCCTTGAGACACATATTCACCTTTGTATTTTTGCTAATTATTTGCCAAAATACAATGTTTATAAGAATTATGAAAATTACGGTATTACATTAGCATTCAAGAGATGTGCTGCATATATAAGGCTCCAGAATGGAGTGTTGCTTGAAGACAGCCCAATGGAGGAATAACTTGAAGAACCAAGGGACGACAATGTTTAATTTGTTTAGTTTGCACTATCTGTAATGAATGTAAACGTATGTAAAGAGGTATAAACCTTGGGAATACCCTTGTTATGTAATAAAAAATTCAAATTTGTATTAGTATATTGAACTATTTCTGATTTTGCCACACAACTACATATAATTATGGCCATGAATGTCAAGAATGTCAGTATCGGTGTCACAAGGGGTCCCTCTCTTGTGATGCTAGACTCATCGGTTGATCGGGTTTGGTATTTTAGAAAACTTAATGAGTTCATAAATTGCATACAAAGTGGTTTTTAATAATGTTTTAAAAAGTAATTATTTTCTGGGTGTAGAAATAATTATTGATTAATGTTCTAGATTCAACGATGATGTTTGAGGTTTGGTATTTTGAGGGACTTTATTTGTAAATTGCTAGCATTTTGTATTAAGTTTCAGTTAGAGGGGTTAGGCTTTGCCCGGTGTGGAAGTAAGGGCTTGTTATAAGCTGTTTTTTGGCTTGAGCCTGACCTGGACAAAGGCATAGCTTGGCTTGAAGCCTTTTAATAGGCTTGCATTCTTTTTTTAATTTTTACTTTTTATTATTACTATTTTCAATTTTTAATATTTTTTCTATGTCTTTTCTTTTTATTTTTCAATCCATTTTCTTTTCTTTCTTTTTTTATCTTATGTCTTTTTATTATAATTCTTTTATTATTTTTTATCATGGATTATTCAACGCGGGTGTACAAAAATATCCCCCTTTTAACCTTGGTATTGCAGATTCGTCAATGAATGAGGAGTGTATTAAAGTAAGAATCCAAAAGGTCAGCGGATTATGATTTTGACATCTTTGCAGTGAGTTCTCTCACGAGTTTGGCAGCCACCATGGCAGTCATTCCATCAACAGTGTCACGTTGAGGGTTGAACTCAACCAGGCCAGCCCCAACAACGTCGCCTGTAACATCCCGTTTTTCAAAAGCAGTATAAATTTTTGTTCATCAGAGTAGAGCATTGGAACAAGAGTGTAACTGATATATATATATTCAAAATGCCCACTGGCTAATTACAGAAGCGGTACAGTAACCGAGAGTTTTTAAAGTAAACAACAACAGAAGTGTTTCTTTAATTCCTACGCCGTGACAGCAAACGATAGTCTTCAGTTGAACCTCTAAGCTTGCTGCTTCCCTCTCTCCTCGGTCCTCGGTCCTCCTGACCCTGACGCTATGTTAAGAGCTGAGATCCGTACCGGATCTCAGGTAACGATTAACCTCATATTTACATACACAACATATGCATTACAGATAATCATACAGCAAACAATCATATCCCAACAGCACATAACCCAGCAAACAATCACACTTAGCTATCATGTCACACCTAGCAGCCGTTTCACACCTAGCAATCGTTTCACACCTAGCAATTGTATCCCAATACCCAGCAAGCGTAACAACAGTACATGAACATATCACAGAGCTAACAACTACCTCATATAAGCATACCATACACCTAGCACATACACGCATACTATAAACATCAGATTAGTGTTACAGTACGCGAACGTACCTTCGTTGATGTTATACGGTATTTCTGGTGGAATACGGTACGACAGTAGGTCAGAATGTAATCAGGGATATCCTATCAAGATAACAACGTATTTGTTAAGGATCTATCATTACGACGGGCATTTTAGTCATAAATGACCATTTTACCCCTGACCCCCTAATCGGCGGAATTTCGCCAGCACTTCGTTACTTTGACTCTAATCTTCCAGAATTTCAACATAACTCCTACTCCAACATGATTTTTGAAATATATAGCATATTCAATCTTAAAACATGATATCTAAACTAACTTGGAAGATTAAAGATCAAAACAACATTTCTACTATAACTACCGAATCGAAAACTAGAACTTAAGACTCAAAACCGAAAAATTACCCAGAGCTTCGCTGCTGCTTCCTCCGGACTCCTCCTTCTCTCTAGAACCTCTCCCTATTTCGAATTGCAAGAGGATTTTGTGAGGAATGAAGTGAAGAGGAAGGGTCTATTTATAGAAGAAAAGTGAGGGCATTTTCGCAACTTTCCAATTTCCTTTCCTTCAATTTTAGCCATTCATTTAGAAAACTTAGGAAACAAGTTTCTTCATCCATTCTCCACCAAAAAACAGTCCTCCCCCATGTCATTCTTCAAAAGATGATGTCACCTAGGTGATGTCATCTACTTGTTCAAGGAGTTGTCCTACCGATAAAGTCTCTGTTCGGTGTTCTAATCGCGTAATCTTGGAGAATCTTAGAAATCCAAGAACATAGCCCTGAAGGTCTATTCTTCCTCTTTGGGAATATCTTGGTTAACTAAATTTTTTATCCTATTCAGGGCATTCCGTTGCCTGCCGAACATTTTCGGATAGAAGTCTTCGGTTACGGAAATAACTTCCGGAAACACCAACTTCTGGACAAAATTACACTGAACCATAATATGTCCAGTTGTTAGCAACCTAATCCAAGGATTTTGAGTTAGGATTTAACTTCTATCGGTGGTCATTTATCCTGTCTGCTCTTTCACAAATATCCCACAGAATATTCCTTTAGAATATTCTCTAAACCTAAACCCTTTTCACACTACATCTTTCTTTTCTTCTATTTTTCCTTCTATTTTTTCGAAAATTCATGGGCCCTTTTTTGTTGACTTTTCAACCTTTTTAATCACTTAATTATATGCCTTAATTACCTTAATTAATAATTAGTCCATTGGCTAATTATTCCTTAAGTCTTTATATAACTCATCCTATTCATTTCTTAAACAATTAGCCAATAATTACCTATTTAATCCCTTACTAATTGTTGATAATTTTATTAATTATAACTAATCATTATCTCACAACTATTGGACTGACATTGATATTTTACACTCCATGTAAAATATTAAAAATCATGGGGTCAATTATGGCCCCACAATACTTTTTGATTTTTCTCATTTAATTTTTCCAATGTAATAATTTAATAAATTACCTAAATTAGGGACAATATTCTTCCCTATTTCAAATAAATATTTATTTGCCTCTTTATAATATTTTCAGGGTATTTTATAACCCATAAATATTGTAGGGACCTATTTGCAAATTATCTAATAATAAGATAAATTCAATACAAGGTGTTTGAGACCTCATATTCACCTATTTTCAATAGGTATACTTTACTAATTTTTGATACGGATTTTTAGGGTATTACATCGCCCTTGAGACCATGCAAAATGTTGAGAACATCACGAAATGAGAGACCTCCTGGCTCTATGTGAGACGCTCCAGGAGCAAAGGCAGGATCAGACAATCAACATCTATTGAAACATATACTCCTTTAACACCTTCCCTTAATTTCTGCAAAGCACAAAATTGATAATTATATACAATTGTATCGAAACCATGGAATCATGAACTATAAAGACCATTTCCAAGGGAAAACAATACTTGAGATGAGAACGTGGACATCGCAGTGCATACATTTCATAAGCCAGCGGAGGTTACAAAATATCATTAAACTATAGAAATGCACCCAGCAAAGGGAAGATAACTGAGAATCTCACAGTCTAAATAATGGAGGAGGAGGACCAGAGCAGCAAAGGGAAGAAGAATTAGTTTTACTATCTGAATAATGGCCGAAAATAAGCAAAGGGAGAAGGCTGATATAATGAAGTTGAAGCATCGATCAATTTTTTTTTTTTTTTTGGTGATTTGAAGCATTAAACATATCTACATTAAAGCCAGGGAATACTTCAAAAATGAAGTAAACTAGTATGCTTTGTGCCCAGACATCTCCTTCAAGTATATAAAGGAAAAGCTTAATTGACAATAATAGTTATATTTTCATCATGGATGTCTTCACATCAAACGAGCGTCAACAACATATAACATATCAATATGCAAAAGGTTTCAAAGCATTCATACCTGATCGATAGAGCAGATCGAGTAACCAAATAAATTTGTGTGCATAATATGAAGGAGAATGACATGGTTAACTGAGAGAGACCAGGGAATACCAAGTTTTCTAATAGGTCACGATCCCTAGAAAATGTACGCATTTCATACTGCTCTACACCAAATCTTTTGCCCTGTTCACGCCCTTCAGTTGTTATTGATCTAATACCAACCTGCAACAGAAAATGATAGATGCTGGGACTTAGGATCTAACAGAACAACTCAAGAACCAGAATCTGGAGTTCTTGACCAAATAAGACAATACAAACTGTATATATATCTGGCTAATCATCTATTTACACAATAGGAAAATATATAGGAATACACAATTTGTCAACTGAAAATAACTTCCTAAGTGATAAGAAACACCTAAGCATAACTTCCTCAACTGTTCCTAATCTGTCATAACTGTTCCTAATTCTGTCTTATCCAAACAGAACATGAAACTACCAAACTACCCTTATATCCTATCCAAACGCCAATTCTTTGAGTACACAAGAATAGGACGTGGACTTGGTAACCTATCATTACCCTTCCCTTAAAAATGAGCTTGAAGTGAGGAAATTTTGTAGCAATCACATCATAGGGTTCCCAACTAGATTCTTCAGGTGGTCGAGTAATTCCTTGAAGCTTATATCGCTTGCCATCAACTCAGGAGATCATAAATAATTGCTGTTAATTAGCTTCAACAATATTTAAAGAGGCTAGCCATTTAATCCCTAGAACCATATTTACACTGCCAAGTTTCAAAGGGAAGAAGTCTTCTTTAATAGTTAAGCTTTGAACTTGGATAACCAAATTTTTGCAAATAGAATTACAACCAGTCATAGAACCATCACCAATTTGAACCCCAAATGGTGGAAGACGTGTTGCAGCCAGACCGAAATCAGTCACAACTTTGTTGGATATGAAGTTGTGTGTGGAGCTAGAGTCGATTAATATTAGGACTGACTTTGTATGTAGTATGCCTCAGACCTTCATAGTCGTTGATGATGGTTTTCCCAGAAAAGCATATAATGAAATTTCTGCAAAGGTGCTCTATCCGACATCGTCTTCTTCATTCATCGGCTCTGCATGTTTAGCAGTCAACTCCATTATTTTCAAAGATGACGCATTACACTAGTGACCTGGCGAGAATTTTTCTCCACAACGGTAACATAATCCCTTGTTCCGTCGAAGTTGGTGCTTGTGATTCAAGATTCCCAGAGATAACATTGTTGGCTGATTTTGCGACGATCCCATCGTCAATAACGGCTTGGAGTAATTGGGATTTGTCGAATTGGAGGAATTATTAATTGCTGAATTTGAGGAATTATTAACTCCCCAATTTGGCCGTTGTCCTTCATAATGCAAATTTTGGAAACTATTGTCGATCCCCTTAAATTGCGCATTCCTCCCGTGGGACGATTGCGACATATATTTGGCTTCGAACTCAAGGGCTAGGCTTGCGGCTTTGTATACTATGCGTGGTTTCTGGATTTTGACGTCCGACTTCAATTCTCCCCTTATTCCTTTGATAAACAACGCTAAGAGGTAGTGCTCAGGCCAACCCTGTATGCTTGCTGATCGGCGCACAAATTCCTTGTGATATTGTTCAACTAACCTAGTCTACCTGACGTCGCACAGATAAATGTCCGGATTTTGGAATTTTGCTGGTCCAAACTACTCTAGAAAGATTTGAATTAGTTCTTCCCAGTGACGTATAGTTCGGCTTGAAGACACCCAGGTAAATGCATCAAGTGCTTCTCCTTCTAGATACATGGCAGCCACTTCAATTTTCAAATCTTTGGGGGTTTGATAATATCTGAAGTATTTCTCTGCTTTCATCACCCAACCTCTAGGATCACCGCCTTTAAATTTAGGAAACTCAACCTTAGAATAAGGCCGGTTGTTGGGTTTCTTACTCCACCAGGGTATTCTTCCTTCACATTCTTCGTATTGTATAGGGATTTTACCGAACTCTTGTTCCTCTTGCTTTACCATAACGATTGGAATCTTCTATTTCTTTGCTTCTTTCATCTTGGCATCTAAAGTTAAGAGTTTAGAAACAATGAAATTCAGTTGCTATCACATTTTCTAGGCTGAAGGTAATTCGGCTTCCGAGGGTTTGGACGATTCCACCTCTTGATTGGGAATGGCAGAATCAGTGGATTGTGTTTTGTTCCTATTGTTACCCATAATGCACAAGAAAATTGGCCCAGAGATTGAACTTCTCTAATATCAAACTGATAGATCCTGGGAATTAGGATCTAATAGAACAATTCAAGAATCAGAATCTAGAGGTCTTGACCAAATAAGACAATACAAACTGTATATATATATGGCTAATAATCTATTTACACAATAGGAAAATATATACGAATACACAACTTGTCAACTGAAAATAACTTCCTAAGTGATAAGATACACCTAAGCATAACTTCCTCAACTGTTCCTAATTCTGTCTTATCCAAACAGAACATGAAACTACCAAACTACCCTTACATCCTGTCCAAACGCCTATTCTTTGAGTACACAAGAATAGGACGTGGACCTGGTAACCTATCAGAAAACTACATTCATATACTACGCAACATATACTATATTTATATACTACACAACAGATAAGGATATAGTTGGCAAAGATTGAAGTATTTATTGTCATCACCGAAGCAAAAACATATACAAAAGATACGAGGAGCTTGTAGAAGTGAACAGTAGCCATTTAGCAACCAAAAGAATCAAATGTAAAAAATAGTCATCAGAAGAACACAAACAAATTTCCAATCAATCTTCTGCCAATTTGTCACTGTTGTGCATGATTTCTTCAACATGTTGAAATTACAGAATAATTATGATACGATAGTTGATTCTTAGAATTGCCTATGTTTGCAATAGAAATTATGATAGTGTGACACAATACAAATGCTTCATGCTTAATGAGATGCAAGCAATACAATATTACAATGGAGGACAACCATGTGGGTGTGTTCAAAATGCCTTGTCTTTAAAATAGAAAAGATACAAACGTTAAAATTTAAAAATTGCCTGCAAGAGTCGCCGAACATAGCCACCCTCCATGATTCGAGCGAACGAGGATGCATGTGAGTATTTGTTTCCTTCAAAGCAATGATAGATATCAGGATTTGCATCAAAATGAAGAACATCAATGGGTCCTCCCAGCTTCTCAGAGACAACCCTAACAACTGGAAATGATATGGAGTGGTCACCACCTAAAACTAATGGACGTAATGGATCCTGGAAGCATGTAGACATAATGAGATTTGAGATATATCTAACTAAAATAGGGAGGTAACAGAAAGTGAAATGACAATTCATGCAATAGTATACACGTATCGCAAGTATGAAATTACTTCTCCATGATACCAACTCAAATTGAAATAGCTTTGGTAGAAACCACTTTAGTGCATAGAAAACATTTACCATCCAACATTTAGCCTCATCATGCAACAGATGGATCCAATAAAACTCAAGTTAAAGCTATAACAAAAAATGCTCTATTTGTGTAAAGTAAAATATATTCACTTGATATTTTAAGAGATAAATCAAAATTCAAGACCTCCGGATGCTTAATAAGAGATGGGCCTGATTAGAGGCAGTTTTCCATGACCAATCTACCAAGCAACATTACATTGTTAATAACCCTGTTTTTAAAAATAAATCTGTTTTGAAAGTTAACAACTCTATCTCATAGTGCATGTCTGATTTAAGGTACTTCTGGATTCATGCAATTGAGTGATCAACATTGTTCTCGATGTAGAACACAAATGTCTAGCCTCAGCGGACTAGGTGACATTAATTTCGGATCAAGTGGCCCCTCAAAGATGCCTTATGGATTAAACACCAAAGGGGGAAGGAACATTCATTGATATCTATGAGGGAGATATCTGAGAAAGCTTACAGATCACTGTGCTACACAGATAAGGCGTTTCGTCAGAGGGGTGGGGTGTGTGCACAGTGAGACTGGATAGTAAATAATGGAATAGTGAACGTAGGGAACACACCTGGTGGGTAACCTCCTATTTATAGAGATTACCTAGGGTTTCATTCCCATTGCCTTGAGTCCTATCCTCCAGTGATGTGCGCCTCCCACATCCTATGAGTGCCTACTCCACTACTTGTATGTTCCTGGATTATAGGCATGGTCAAGGGGTAATTAACAATTTACCTGCTTAAAAGGAAATTCCAGCCTGAAGCACTCCTACTGGGCCTCATATCTGCCAGGCCCATTATTTGAGTCCATAACAGTTGCCCCCAAGCTCGAAAGTTCAGGTCTCTGAGCTGCTGAGATTAGTCAACCGCTATCCCAGGCTCTTCTTGTTTAGTTATCACCGAGATTGATTAAGTTAGGAGTTGGTCATTGACTTGTCGTTTCACCACGTATGCACCGGGTTTAACTTGTCGTAATTATCCATTTGCCTTTATGACAACCAGGATTATTTTGACCTCGGCATACCGGGTTTATTAGCTCGTCATCTTCCTAACCTCAGCCTACCGGGTTCACATAATTGTCCAGGTATCTCCATGACAGCAGAGATTATTTTGACCTTGGCGTACCGAGTTCATCAGGTCAAGCTCGCAACACGAATGCTGCCCCCAATCTAGGGTGCTATGGAGACATGTGCCAGACGATGATTTGATGACTGTTCGCTTTGCCATATGGTATCATACGACCATCTCTTCACATTCATTGGTCCTTTCAGCCGCCCTTGGTCTCCGTGCGCATTTAATTCTCACGTCCTTTAATAGTAGTCATTACTTCTTTTCTTGGAAAATAAATCGCCTTTTGGCTGAAATGGCATTTATTGCCGCATGACCCTTGGAGTCCATCTGGCCTACAAATTCTCCCTCTACTTCTCGCCCTCTTCCACAACTGGTTTTCTTTCTCACTCTATCCATGGGCAATTATCCCAAAAGAATGATAATTTCTTTGGTGGGAGTTTCAAACTCTATCACCCCTTGTGGAGCTTCCAACCCTCTAGCAGCGTGGGGAAGGAAAGTAAGATTACGGTAGAAAAGATGGCCCGACCAGCTGCTACTCAACAACTTTCATTCTCAGATGTACTTGCCAGTCTTCATCTACATCGCCTAATGAACGTTTGGGGTCCTAGATGTATTTTCCAGTCTTCACCCACCTGGCTCAACTTCGTCTTGGACCATGGAATGTCAATCAAATGTACATCCAAACTTGTCCACCAGTGTCAGGGGCCCCCAGATATATTTGCCAATATTCATCCACCTGGCTCTACTCCATCTGGGGTCTCCAGCATATCCAACAGGGATCTCCACCACACGATGTCCCATGGATAGTTGTTCAATCTCCAGCAGCTCAAACAACTGCAGAGGGATTTGGGTGTCTACTACCTGTTGTTAATTAGAAAATTCATATTGTAAAGTTATGAATTCTGCCTAACTGTTGTACTTTGATCTTGTAACCGCCTCTTTAAACTAGTAGGCCAGTTCATTTCTTTATAAGAAAATTGTGTAACCCCATCAAGTATCAATACAAACTTAATTTCTGCCTTTTCCTGACTTTCTTGAAATATCTTGAATGCATGCTAACCCCAACATTGAGGTTTTCTTATTGACTGAGGTTAACTAACCGTTCAATCCGAGTTCATCCTTCAATCTGCCCCTGGTCATGAATGCCAAGCTAGTCTTAATGAAAGCTCGGGCTCAATTGTGCAACTATAACCCGGCTATGACCGTCATAAGACTTGAATTGAATTCTCTGGTAGCAACCCAGCTACGGCTATCACGGAGAGTCCCCAAGTTAAGTCACGTGTGTCTTAAACGTATATGAAAGGACGTAAGCCCTCATCCTCTGTTTGTGCATCGTAGCGTATAACTGCTTCTTCAGACGTGGGAGCCACGCTATTGGCGTTCGGGTATCGTGCGCATTTAATGCTTGCGTCATTTCAGGAAAATCATCATTACACTTTTAGGGTTTTAACCTTAATTTTCAGCATACGTGGACGTAACTGCCCCCGTCGTTTCAAATTCAAAAAATCTTCCCAGGACCTTTTTAATTCGCGAAACTATATATTTCCTCTTTCTCCGTCATTTGGACACTCTGCATACTGAACTCTAGTCTGCTTTCTCAGCGATAGCCTCTGCTTCTGAAATGTTTTTTTCGCCCAAGTTTGCTCAACCTTACTCGAGTCCTTTTATCAGGTACTATAACGGCTCTTTTGGACTACTTACCTTTTCTATTTCTTGCTTACATTCGGTGTCTAGATTTTTGAGGATTTTTGAATTCCTTGAGGTTTCTTAGTGGGTTTTCTGGGTTTAGAGAATTGCTCGCACCATACCCCACTCGTTCAAACACGAAGTCCCTCCTTCTTCTCCATCCTCAATGGGTCAAGACTCCCATGTGCCTTAGACATGCATGGCGATTTAATCTTTTATAGAGACAAAGGAACCTCTGAGCGCCTCTCTGATCCTCACAAGTTTCGGTTTTGGTCAACTGAAACTGAGAAAACCAAAATGCAGCCCAGAACATCTTCTGGACATAATATGGGTAGAAAACATACCCTGACGCCATTAACTATGTCCCATGATCCTCAGCACCCCATTCCAAAATTCTCCTCGCACCATAAAGTTTCATCCTCCCCCAATCAAGCCCAAGGCCCAACACCTTGCGACAAGTGTTGTTATAAAAGCATTGATCTTGTTAAGCTTGGCTGGGATAGGGAAGCCGATCTGGTCTTAGGTTATTGTCGACATAACCTCCTTCCCCCAGGAAACACGATTTCGAGGGACCCAAGTACACTTAGTCCAGCATCTTTCACTTCTCGTCGAGATATATATGTCACTCCAGGTATATATCATCTTCTGATTTTACCCTTTTCTGTATTTAAGGTATAGATGGCATCATATCACGCCCTTTTGACCCATCCACGACGAATGAGTACAGCTCGTCCGGCTCTTCCTAAGTCCCGACTTCCCCGGTGAAGGCTGTTAATGCTTGCATAACCTGCCTTAAAAACATTATGACCGCGGAAGAGGTCACATCACTCGGCGTGGGAGATGGAGAAGGATATACAGTAAGGCTTCCCATGGACGATGAGTCGGTCGCCAAGACTCGGCCATGAAATAGCGATCCTCATTTCTTTTTTCTTTACCGAGACGTAATCACCCTACTCGGTGTAAGGCTACCTTTCTTCGACTTTCAAATACGCCTTCTGAACCATTTACACTTAGCTCACTCACAACTTCACCTCAACGGTTGGGCATTTGTCATTGCCTTCGAGAACCTGTGTTAAGAATTAGAGATCAGTTGTACTGTCCCGGTGTTTATGGCTTTCTTCTCCCCCTTAGAAACAAATATGTTGTCTGGAAGCAACACAACGAGGTTTGGGTAGACCTCACTTTGGGGGATCCACGATCGTAAGCTTTTTAGACCCTTTACCGAATCTTGGAAAACCTTTAAAAAAGTATTCGTCAAGGTTGCTGCCGAGACTGGGTGCTGCCCGTGGTTCCTCCAAAGCACTGCCTCTAGGGAATTTGAGGGAAAATTCCCATTATACTGGTCTGCTGGCCATCATAAGCTGAAATATGGAGACTTTGCTCTGAAGCCGGCCAACTTTTCTGAAGCTGAAGAAGCAGCCATGTTGAAACTTATGAAGCTCGCCACTACCCTTGAAATACCAATGGATCCCGCTACGTACATCCCCACACCTTTAGTTAGGTGACGCACAGCGGTGAGTATGAGACTATGCATTTATACATTCTTGTATTCACGTAATATGCATTTATCATTATTCTCTTTTCCTAAGAATGACACTCTGTTTCTTGTCGTGTAGATCAAAATATGGGAAGACCAGAATTTCTGGATGTTTTGGGGCACTTCCTGAGATTCCAGAGATGGTTCCAAATATCCCTACCTCGGATGACCCTACTGTTGGCAACCAACCAACACCCGTGGAGGCGGTCGCAACAGCTAAAGCCCCACGTAAACGCTCAGTGCAAAAGACGAGCCAAAGCGTGGAGAAAAAACGGCCAAGAAATCCAAAGGAAAGCAAGCCATGGAAGTGCCAGCAGCTATGACCGCCACACCAACCTCACAAACACAAACAACCTCGACCCCGTCAACCACAACCACGCCCCTTACTCACACAACTTTATCCGGGGGGGGGACCCTCTGGATGGACGAGGTAACATAAGAGGTGAAAAACCTTATGCGTCCTCCTGCCTAGTTTCATCTCCCGCCAATCTCTCCAATGAAGACAAACTCGAAATATCCCAAATGGAAGACAAAGGCTACAAGGCCATCTCCCTGCTCCGGTCTTATGCAGCTCTTAAAATCAAGTATGCTGCGACCACGACCAGTTTGGCTATGGTTACGAATCAGCTGGTCACGATGACAAGCAAACTTGGCCAAGTAATCCAGGAGAGGGATAACCTCAATGCCGAGCTGGTTTCCTTTAAAGGTAACGTGGACCTAACAAAGGTTACGGAGGAGAGAGACGAGTCCCGGGAGGAGTTGCAGGTGTCCAAGACCGAGCAGGAAAAATTGCGTCAGGAAGTGTTAACACTTACTGTGAAATTGTCACTAGCCGAAGGACAACTAGCCACGGCCCAAGCCGACATAAGAGAAAGAGATTTGTCGTGTCCCTCAAAATAACCAGATTCAGTAAAGGATTTGCAGTAATAGGGAACCTGGATCGTTTTCCCAACGAACTTGCAGCAGGTTTGATATAGGCAGTAACAACGAAATAGAACAAGAAATGGGGTTTGGTTCAACAGATTAAAACGAAATAACAGAAACAGAATGAAATAAACATAGATTAAACAGAAGATTAACCCAGGATTTTGAATTCCACCACTTTCCTTCCTAGGACGAAAACAGATTTTGAAACGAACTTGCGATTGATTCTGGATGAACCGAAATCTCTGCGTTCATCCAGAAAATCCCTCAACTAGACGATCGCCTAGCGTTTATCCGAACAGTGGCGTGTCACTGTCGATCGCACAACAAGCACTTAAACCTAGTTCGAATTTGATCCTTGGGATATCTCAATCTAGGCGTTAAATCTAACACCCAATCCGAAAGTAAATCGAATCCGAAATTACAAAACAGAAACGAATTTGTCACCGTTAAGAACGAGTCCTCTGGATAATGGAATCCTCAATCCGTGGGCTAATCACCGAAGCTTAGCCCATCATGGCTATGCAGAATGAAAATGGAACAGAAATGAAAAAGTTCATCATGAACACGAAGAACAGATGAAGAACAATTAAGAGAATTTTAAAACTTCTATTTTGATCCACCAAATAACATAAACGTGAATGGCATGTGTTTGTGGCTGCCATCTAACTTAAAGTTAACCTAAAATGGAAATGGGCTCCAATGTTTCAGCCCAAAACAGAAATGAAATAAAAGTGGACTTTAATTACAAAATTCGAGTCCAAATAAAATCCAGAATTGTACATCTGACTTCGGCTCCAAAATTGACTGCCCTCTTGTCCGAATTTGCTCTTTATGTCTCCATAACAATTGTAGCTCTCTGAATAATCTGAAATATGAGACAAAACTAAGGCAAATCCGATGTCTGGTTCAACAATTATGGTAAAAATAGTGAAGCAATGTAAAACTGGAATTTTATTATTAAAAATGGCTAAAATGTAATCAAAGGCCCAAAGCCCAAATGAATATAAAAGCCATTATTTATTAACTAAAGAGTCCTAAATTATTAACCAAGAGATAAAAAGAAGTGTATAAAATATTCAACAGCTCAACAGCACCAAAGGGATCCCTCATGAAATTGCTTGAGGCGATGCCCATTTACCTTAAAAGTTCGTCCTGTGGGTGGATCACATAGCTCAACAGAACCAAAGGGAAATATGTTAGTGATCACAAAAGGGCCATCCCATCTAGATCGAAGCTTACCATTTCAGACGAGAGTTAAACAAAAGAACTTTCTGGCCCACAGAAAATTCTTTCCTCAGAATATGCTTATCATGGAATGCCTTAGTCTTTTCCTTGTATAACCGCGAACTCTCATAGGCATGCAATCTAAGCTCATCTAACTCTTGCAACTGCAGCTTTCGTTCCATCCCAGACTTAGCCAAATCCATGTTACATTGCTTAATGGCCCAATAGGCTTGATGCTCCAACTCAACCGGAAGATGACATGCCTTACCAAAGACAATCCGATAGGAGACATCCCAATCGAGTCTTGTAGGTGGTGCGATATGCCCACAAAGCATCATCTAGTCGCTTACTCCAATCTTTCCGGTAGAGTTAACAGGTCTTCAAAGGATTTGCTTAATCTCTATTTGAGACTTCACCTGACCGTTGGTCCGAGGATGGTATCTTTGTGGAAACCTTGTGAAGCACTCCATACTTGCGTAACAAGGCACCCATGCTTCGATTGCAAAAATGGGAACCCTGGTCACTAATAATAGCTCTAGGAATGCCAAACCTGCAGAAAATGTTAGACCTAACAAAGTCCACCACCACAGAAGAATCATTAGTTCGGGTGGCTTTCGCCTCAACCCATTTCGAGACATAATCAACAGCCAGCAGTAGTAAGTATAACCATATGAAGCAGGAAATGGACCCATAAAATCAATACCCCAAACATCAAATATCTCACAAAACAATATAGGGTTTTGGGGCATCTCATGCCTACGGGAAATACTCCCGCCTCCGACGCTTATCACATGACTTGCAAAACAAATGGGCATCATGAAACAGGGAAGGCCAAAATAAACCACATTCTAACACTTTCCTATCAGCTCTTTGGGGTCCAAAGTGACCACCATAGGCAGAAGCATGAGAAAAATGCAATATAGAGTGAAATTCATGATCAGACACATATCTCCTAACCACCTGGTCACTACAAAACTTCCATAAATAAGGGTCATCCCAAACATAATATTTAGACTCACTTTTCAATTTCAAGGTTTGGGCCCTAGTGGAGTCTACAGGAAAAACACCAGCTACCAAGTAGTTAACCAGATTAGCATACCATGGGATCTTACCTTGCAGCTGTAGAAGCTGCTCATCAGGGAAATCATCCCGAATAGAAGAGGGGTGAGAGGGAGAATGGGTGATGCGACTCAAGTGGTCAGCTACCTAGTTTTGTGCTCCACTTTTGTCTCAAATCTCTACATCAAATTCTTGGAGCAATAACATCTACCGAATAAGTCGTGGCTTAGCATCTGCCTTTTTCAACAGGAACTTTAAAGCATCATGGTCAGAAAACAATTACTCTACTAGCTAGCAGATATGACCTAAACTTATCAAAAGCAAATACAATAGCCAACAACTCCTTTTCAGTGGTAGTGTAATTAGACTGACCAGAATCTAAAGTCCTGGAAGCATATGCAATGACATGGGAAGCTCTATCAACCCATTGTGCCAAGATAGCACCAACCGCATAGTTGGAAGCATTGCACATCAACTGAAAAGGAGGTACCAATCAGGGGGCTAGATCACTGGGGCTGTGGTCAGGCAACGCTTCAAGTGATCGAAGGCCGCCTTCCATTCCTCATCAAATACAAAGTCAGTGTCCTTATGTAGTAGGTTGGACAAGGTCGAGCAGTCTTGCTGAAATCTCGAATGAACCGTCGATAGAAACCTGCATGACCAAGAAAACAGCGAACTTCTCGCGCAGAAGCGGGGTAAGGCAAAGCAGTAATTACATCTATCTTAGCAGGGTCTAACTCAATCCCTTTCTTAGACACTATGTGTCCCAAGACTATACCTGACTCAACCATAAAGTGACACTTTTCATAATTCAACACAAGATTAGATTCAATGCACCTATGCAAGACTCTAGGAACTCAGATAAAATACTCACCATACAACGCTGAAAGGTGCCAGGTGCATTGCAGAGGCCAAAAGGCATCCTTCGGTAAGCATATGTCACAAAGGGGCATGTGAAGGTCGTCTTCTCCTGATCCTTAGGAGCAATATGGATCTGGAAATATCTAGAGTAGCCATCCAGGAAGCAATAATGAGACTTACCAGCCAATCGCTCTAACATCTGATCAATGAAAGGTAGAGGGTAATGATCCTTGCGAGTGTCTTGGTTGAGTCTCCTATAGTCGATGCAAACTCTCCAACTATTCTGAACTAGAGTAGGAATGAGCTCATTCTTCTGATTGGCTACCATAGTGACTCCGGACTTATTGGGAACCACCTGGACTGGGCTAACCCACTGGCTATCAAAAATGGGATAGATGATGCCAGTTTGCAGAAGCTTAGTGACCTCTTTCTTCACCACAACAAGGATAAGAGGGTTAAGGCGTCTCTGAGGTTGCCTCACCGGCTTAGATTCCTCTTCCAAAAGAATCCGATGCATGCACATAGAAGGGCTGATGCCAACTATGTCAGCTAATGTCCACCCAATGGCTTTCTTGTTCGCCCTCAATAAGCTTAGCAGCTTCTCTTCTTGATCAGGCAAAAGATTATTTGCCACAATGACTGGAAACTGCTCATTCACCTCCAGAAATGCATACTTCAGGTGATCTGGAAGGGATTTCAACTCTAGTTTGGGCGGTTGCTCAGTGGAAGGAAAAAGCTTGGGTGGTTGTTGCAACAACTCTAATGCCATCATACTAGAAATGCCTGAAACCACATTCAAAGAAGCAGAAGAAGAACTGTGGCTATACAGCTCAATGTTAGCATCGAATTCAGCTTATCAAAATCAGAAGCAAGCTTATCAAAATCAGGATGCACATCAGGATCAGGATGAAGCTCAAATTCAGAATCACTAAGCAAGCAAGTCAGAATCACCAAATAATGCAGTCTTAACCAAGTTAGTGCAAACAGAGCACCATTCGTTATCGCACATGCACAAATGGGAGAATCACTCACGATGCAAAATCGGGATAATCAGCACACCAATCAGTAAGAACATCATCCACAGCGTCATCAATCACATCAATATAGAAAACAGAATGCTCTTCCCTAGGATGTTTCATGGCATCAAAAATATTGAAATTCACAGATATATCACCAAACTCCACGGAAAGAGTACCAGAATGCACATCTATTTTAGTCCTAGTTGTTTTCATGAAAGGCCTCCCTAGAATGATTGGTGACCTACTACTAGGAGACTCATCCTCCATATCTAAGATGTAAAAATTAGCAGGAAATATCAAGTCATTAACTTTGACTAATACATCTGCAACTAAACCAGAAGGATGAGCACTACTCCTATTAGCTAACTGGACAATAACACCAGTAGGACGTAAGGGACCAAGACCAAGAGATTTATAAACAGATGCAGGCATGACATTAATAGAAGCACCTAAATCTAGCATGCAATCATCAAATCAATAATTACCAATAAGGCAAGGGATAGAAAATGTCCCTGGATCTTTGCATTTATGAGGCATGGTAGGTTGGATGAGTGCTTATACATTCTGGTTCAAACTCACTCGTTCATTCCCGTTCAGTCGCCTCTTGTTGGTGCACAACTCCTTCAGAAACTTAGCATATTTAGGAATTTGTTTGACTGCATCTAAGAGAGGAATGTTGATCTCTACTCTTCTGAATGTCTCAAGTATATCCTTCTCTTGTGCTTTTTCTACCAACTTCTTGGATTGAACTGCTCTCTGAGGGAAAGGAAGAGGAATGGGGATGTCTTCCTCTTCACCTTGATGCACAACCTTTTTATTTTTAGAGTCAATCTTCACATTTTCGGACTCTCTTTCTGATGTGGAAGTCACATCTGCAGCTGGTTTAGGTTCCTCCAATTGTTTGCCAGATCGAAGGGCCACCACCACCACCACTACTAGCCTGCTGTTGTGCCGCCTGTGGAGGTGCACATATGGCTGGTCGAGGAGGTGGTGCTGGCAAAGGCAAAGGAGGTGCAGACTGGCCGTTGGAAATTCTCGTGGTCTCATGTACGGTCTCTGTGGTAGTTCCCAAAATTCTACGGTATTGGTTGCTCTGGTTCGATTTTGGTTCCAAATAAAGTTGGGGTGATTTCTCCAACCAGGATTATAAGTATTGGAAAAGGTATTATTCTGCTGGTATTGTGGCTTTCCTGGAAAAACACCCACTGCATTACCGATTGGTCTTGGTAAGTAGGATCATGCAAGGTAGGGCAAGAGTCGATAGAATGATAAGGTTCGAACAAAACCCAGGGAGTACCCATTACGAGGAGGGAAGACTCATCTTGTTGTGTCACTACCAGCTGCCTCACAAGGGAAGTCAGATCATCAAGTCTAGTCTCTAATCTCTGAGAATCATACTGGATTGGAGGTGCTTGAATATGGTAAACAGGAATACTATTGGCCCTGGTGCCAAACTGCTGAGAGTTATCTGCCATAATGGATATCAAGTCTCGAGCATCTTCAGGCGTCTTGTTACTCATAGCCCCACCACTAGAAGCATCCACCAACCATTTGTCTACCGGCGATAGACCATCATAGAAATAGGTAATCAAGTCTTTTTCAGTTATCTGATGGTGTGGACAGCTTGCACATAACCTTTTGAACCTCTCCCAATATTCATCATAGTCTCCCCAGTGACCTGTTTAATGTTGCCAATTTCCTTCTTGATCGCAGTTGCTCTTGAGGAAGGGAAATATTTCTCCAGAAATAACCTCGAATATCAGTCCAGCTCCCAATAGATGAGGGCTGAAGGTACAACAACCAATCCTTGGCTCCACCGTCCAATGAGAAAGAAAAAGCTCTCAGCTTGATATGATATTCATCAAGGGCATATGGTTTTATTGTGCTGCACACTACATGGAATTCCTTCAAATGCTTAATGGGGCACTCACCTGCAAGACCATGAAACTTAGGCAACAAGTGTATTAGACCAAATTTAAGCTCAAAGTTAGCAGCAAGGTCAAGATATTGGATGCACAAAGGTTGATAATTAACATCAGGTGTAGCCAATTCCTTTAAAGTAGGACGATCTGCCTGTTCTTCTGCCATAATTCTGAGTTAGCAAAATTGCTACTAGAATCAGTGAAAACAACAAGACTATCAAAAATACTATCAGAAACACAATCAGAAAGATCAACAGAATGGACACAATCAGAATGGTCAAAATCAAACTCCAATTGAGTGTCCAGTTCAGTATTAATCTTATGACTTAGCCTAACAACTCTTCTAGCAGTAATAATTGTTCTTTCTATTTCAGGATCAAATGGCAACAAATCTTCTGGATTAGTAGTATTCCTGGTACTCGTGCAGCATACACACAAAGCGTAATTGGCAAACACACGAATTACAAGCGCCACCAAAACGGTAAAAACAGAATCTCAGAATTACGAAAATGCCACAAGAAGTGATAAAAAATAGAAAAAACACTACAACATGAAAGCAAAAACACATAAAAAAACAAAAACCTATGCTAGAATTTGACCAAAACAAGTCCAGAAACACTATCAAATGATTTTTAAAATTTTTGGGACTTGGACAGGGCAACTTTTAGACCATTGGGGAACCCAAAAATGGAACAAAAAAACTTCAAAAATTGAAAAAGTGGTCTAAATGATGGAATTTGGCGAAAAGGAGAAGACCACATGGAGAATCGAAGATTCGCATGTGCCCTGTGAGATTGGCCATTTTTCTATCACTGTACCAATTTTCAACCAAATCAGAGATACTCCAAAAAAATTACCGTAGTGGAAATCAAAAAATCAAAACTTAAAACAGCGAAAAAGTGGTCTAAACGTTGGAATTTGGGGAAAATAGGGTATACCTCTCTCCCAAGGAGAGTGACTCTTTCTTAGAATGCCCAATTCCTTGTGAATAAGACCTGGTTTGAGTGATCTGGGTCAGAAAAACTTCTATCCGACCACCCGAACCACCTAAACTACCGAAATGAAGCTATTTACACTATTGTTACTAATCAAACCAATGCAAATTCCCCGGCAGCGGCGCCATATTTTGAAAGAGATTTGCTGTGTCCCTCAAAATAACCAGATTCAGTAAAAGATTTGCAGTAATAGGGAACCTGGATCGTTTTCCCAACGAACTTGCAGCATGTTTGATATAGGCAGTAACAACGAAACAGAACAGTAAAATGGGGGGTTTGGTTCAACAGATTTAAAACGAAATAACAGAAACAGAATGAAAAAAACACAGATTAAAGAGATAAACAGAAGACTAACCCAGGATTTCGAATTCCACCACTTTCCTTCCTAGGACGAAAACAGATTTTGAAATGAACTCGCGATTGATTCTGGATGAACCGAAATCTCTGCTTTCATCTAGAAAATCCATCAACTAGGCGATTGCCTAGCGTTTATTCGAACAGTGGCATGTCACTGTGTGATCTCACAGCAAGCACTTAAACCTAGTTCGAATTTGATCCTTGGGATATCTCAAACTGGGCGTTAAATCTAACACCCAATCCGAAAGTAAATCGAATCCGAAATTACAAAACAGAAACGAATTTGTTACCGTTAAGAACGAGTCCTCTAGATAGTGGAATCCTCAATCCGTGGGCTAATCACCGAAGCTTAGCCCATCATGGCTATGCAGAACGAAAATGGAACAGAAATGAAAAAGTTCATCATGAACACGAAGAACAGATGAAGAACAGTTGAGAGAATTTCAAAACTTCTATTTTGATCCACCAAATAACAAAAATGTGAATGACATGTGTTTGTGGCTGCCATCTTACTTAAAGTTAACCTAAAATGGAAATGGGCTCCCGTTCAGCCCAAAACAGAAATGAAATAAAAGTGGACTTTAATTACAAAATTCGAGTCCAAATAAAATCCAGAATTGTACATCTGACTTCGGCTCCAAAATTGACTGCCCTCTTGTCCAAATGTTCTCTTTATGTCTTCATAACAATTTTAGCCCTCTGAATCATCTGAAATATGAGAAACAAATGAGGCAAATCCGATGTCTGGTTCAAGAGTTATGGTAAAAATAGTGAAGCAATGTAAAAATGGAATTTTATTATTAAAAATGGCTAAAATGTAATCAAAGGCCCAAAGCCCAAATGAATATAAAAGCCATTATTTATTAACTAAAGAGTCCTAAATTATTAATCAAGAGATAAAAAGAAGTGTATAAAATATTCAATTATCAGTAATCCGCCTGGAAGAAGTCCATAGTAATGACATGCTACTGGCAGAAAAGATGAAGTTGGACATAGCCCATCTTGAAGGTGTACTTAAAGAATAAGATGAAGAGCTCGGTAGCACCAAGACCCGGCTCACTAAATTTGCCCATGCAGCTGCACAGTCTTTTGACAATGCCGTGGCGCAAATACGATTTCTGAATGCCGAGGTTACATTACCCCGAATTCATACATGTTTAATTCAGACATGATTTTTGAAGATGGGTTTGCTTACCCTGAATTCATACACATTTAACTCCCACACAATTTTTGAAACCGGGTTTCTTTACCCTGAATTCATACATGTTTAACCTCGGACATGATTTTCGAAAACGGGTTTGTTTACCCTGAATTCATACATGTTTAACTTGGACATGATTTTTGAAAACATGTTTTTTTACCCTGAATTCATACATGTTTAACTCGGATATGATTTTCGAAAACGGGTTTGTTTACCCTGAATTCATACATGTTTTACCTCGAACATGATTTTCAAAAACGGGTTTGTTTCCCCTAAATTCATACATGTTTAACTAGGACATGATTTTCGAAAACGAGTTTCTTTACCCTGAATTCATACATGTTTAACGTGGACATGATTTTCAAAAACGAGTTTCTTTACCCGGAATTCATACATGTTAAACCCGGACATGATTTTCAAAAACGGGTTTCTTTACCCTGAATTCATACATGTTAAACGTGGACATGATTTTTGAAAATGGTTTTGTTTACCCGAAATTCATACATGTTAAACCCGGACATGATTTTTGAAAACGAGTTTCTTTACCCTGAATTCATACATGTTTAACTGGGACATGATTTTCGAAAATGGGTTTCTTTACCCTGAATTCATACATGTTTAACGTGGACATGATTTTCGAAAACGGTATTGTTTAACCTGAATTCATACAATCCTGATCATTACATAGGGGGCAGCATATCAGTTTTTGGAAGTGGGCTCGCTAACCATTTCATTCATGGATTCAAGATTGCAAAACGTCTTATAGTAAAAACCGTGCAACAATGCCAGCCTCCAAAAAGTAAATTCATTACACAACTTTATAATACTACCACCTTCTTTAAGGATTCAGGCTTCAGCTGTAGTAAGCCTTCAACTTATCCGCATTCCATGTCTGCTTGACAACCTTCTTTTTCAGCGTCTCCAGCTTGTAATCCCCCTTTCTGAGATTCTCTGTAATCCGGTAAGGGCTTTCCCAATTTGAAGCAAACTTGCCCTCTCTAGAATTTTTGTTGCCAATATCGGCCCTTCGAAAGACGAGGCAACCCTTCTCAAACGATCGTGGTCGTACCTTTTTGTTATACCGGGTTGAGATGATTTGTTTAGCCGCCAAATCTGGGCAATGTGCCGCGATTTTGACCTCATCCACCAAATCCAGTTCGACCGAAATGGCTTTACTGTTTTCCTCTTCATTCTGAAGGGCTCTGATCCTTCGCCAGGATGACTCGCCAATTTCCACCAGGATCATGGCTTTACATCCGTACGTCAACCTAAAGGGTGTTTCCCCAGTTTTCATTTGGATACTAGTCCGGTATCCCCATAAGACATATGGTAAGTGCTCCACCCAACTAGACGTGGTATCCTCCATCTGCTTCTTCAATCCTTCTACAATGATCTTATTTGCTGCTTCAGCTTGTCCATTGGATTGCGGATGCTCAACTGATGCGAAGTGCTGTTGGATATGGAAATCAGATACCAGCTTCTGGAAGCTTTTGTTGATGAACTGGGTTCCATTGTCTGTGACAATCTCGGCAGGTATGCCAAACTGGGATATAATATTCTTCTGCAAAAACTTTTGTTTGCACCCGAGCTGACATAATCGTGGCAACCGGCTCTGCCTCAATCCACTTGGTGAAGTAGTCGACAACCACTATAAGCCATCGCAACTGTCTGGCAGCTCGCTTGAACGGTCCCAACAAGTCCATACCCCATTTGAAGAACGACCATGGTGTCGAGATCGCGTGAAGCTGGGCTGGAGGCGATCGGATGGTGTTAGAGTGCTTCTGGCAGCTATCACACTTTTGGACGTGATCCTTAGAGTCTACCGCCATTTTGGGCCAAAAGTAACCAGCTCGCACAGCTTTTCGAGCCAACGCCTTAGCTCCCATATGGTGGCCATTTATCCCTTCATGAATCTTGGAGAGGATGTAACGGGCTTCACTTGCCGCGAGGCATTTCATCATTGGGGAATGAAAACCTTTTCGGTACAACTGATCATCGACTAGTGCATAGGAAGCTACCGTTCTCATCAGCTTTTTTGCTTCTAATGGCTCGTCGGGGAGGATTCCTCTCTCCAGATAGTCGGCAATGGGTTTTCTCCAATCACTGATCTTTGAAATTACCATCACACAACTTGGTTCCAACAAGCTTTGCTGAACGATGGTGCGGTGATTTCCAGGGCTCTTGGTGCTTTCCAACTTAGAATATTTGGCAGGATAGGAAATACCCTGAATTGGATCCAAAATTTAGTTAGCCTAGATACTTTTAAAGAGGAAGTTTATATCTTCAGGGCTATGTTAAGGAATTTCTGAGATTCTTCAAGATTACGCAATTAGAACACCGAACAGGGAACTTTATCGGTTGAATACCATAAAGCACAAGATGACATCATCAGCATGACTTCACTTTTGGAAAATATGACATAGGGGGACGTTTTTGTGGTGGAGAAAAGAGGAGAATGAGTGATGTTCAAAGAGGCCACATCTACCTCCTCTGAGCCGTCGATACGAAAGAAGATCCAACGGTTGAAATCTATAACTTTTGCCTATAAATAGGACACCCCTTTGCTCTTCATTCCTCACAAATTCACTTGAGCAATTTGGTTTTAGAGAGAGGGTAGAGAGAAGGAGGAGCCCGGAGGAAGAAGCGTGAAGCTCGGGTAATTTTTCTGCACGAGTCTTAAGTTCTAGTTTTCGATTCGGTAGTTATAGTAGAAATGTTGTTTTGATGTTTAATCTTCCAAGTTAGTTTAGATATCATGTTTTAAGGTTAAATATGATATATATTTCAAAAATTATGTTGGAGTAGGAGTTATGTTGAAATTTTGTAAGATTAGAGTCAAAGTAACGAAGTTCTGGTGAAATTCCGCCAATTAGGGAGTTAGGGGCAAAATGGTAATTTGCACCTAAAATGCCTGTTATGATGTTAGACGTTGATATATGTGATATTATCCTTATAGGATATCTATTAGCACGTACCGCTGTCGTAACACTGTCAATTTACCGTATTCCGCCAGAAATATCGTATAACGTCAACAAATGTACGTCCGCGTACTGTAACACTAATCTGATGTTTATTGTATGCCTATTATGGTAGCTTATAGCTCTGTGGTATGTTTATGTGCTGTTAATATATTTACGTTTTCTATGGGCGATATATCTGCATGCTTTTGGGCGATATATGTATGCATGCTTTTGGGCGATACATCTGCATTGGTTGCATGCTCATATATTGTTTATGTTGTGATTATCTGTAGTCCATATGTTGTATATGTAAATATGAGGTTATGGTTACACCGAGATCCGGTGCGGATCTCAGCTCTTAATATAGCGTCAGGGTCGGGAGAACCAAGGACCGAGGAGAGAGGGAAGCAGCAAGCTTAGAGTCCGAATGAAGATTTTCTGTTGTTGTTCTTACTTTTGAAAACTCTCGGTTACTGTACCGCTTCTGTAACTAGCCAGTGGGCATGTTGAATATATATATCAGTTACACTCTTGTTCCGATGCTCTACTCTGATGAAAAATTTTTATACTGCTTTTGAAAAATGGGATGTTACATTTTTGGTATCAGAGCAGTTGTCTTGGCATAGATCTAACTATGTTATAAACAAACCATTGGTGCTGAAGGCAAGGCTAGTCTATGTGGGTGCGCCAATCAGTCGCCGTGAACTCGGTGAGGCCCCCATGATAGACACTTACCTGGCCAATTGGTTTGAGTAACAGAGTTAGGCTTTACCCCTTTTTAAAGAGCATGTTTTGAAAATGAGTACTGATATAAGCCTAGGTCGGTGTACCACCCTATTTCGGTATACCAGTTTGAACCGGTGTACCATTCTGAACCGGTGTACCACTCTCTGTCGGTACATCAATTCTGATAACCCCCTGATATTTCTGATAACTCTGAGAATTCTGATAACTCTGATAATCGCCAGTTTGTACTGGACGGTGATTCTATCCTAGCACAGAGCTTATATGTGTAGCTGGGCCACGCCGGATGAAACTCCGAGAACAATAAAGATACGTACATGCAGTATTAGACTCATGTAGAGAAACTCTCGAGACGTACTTTCGTACCCGTTTCTGAGTAGAACGAACCAACGAAATTCTAAACAAGGGAAATATTGCGAGTATCCATTCGTTTGTAGCATAAAAACTAGGTGCGATAAAGTCTTTGTGCTATACGAATACTAAGTGTGATAAAATCTGCGATATACTAATCATTGTTCCTATTATATACCTAAACGTTTTCCCTAATAAAGGAAAAGGAACGCGACATGGCAAATTTAAGAGGAGCCGGAGCTCCCAGAGGCCAAGGGAGAGGCCGAGGCTGAGGTAGAAGAGGAGGTAGACAACCACGGATGATTCCAGTAGTAGATCCGGAACAACCAGTTCAAGAACCTAACCTACAAATTGTCTTGCAAGAAGCAATGGCTGTAATACATGAACAAAGAGAGAGGATGGAAGAACTTCATGCGGAAAGGCAAGCAGAAAGGCAAGCAAGACACGAGGAGGAAGAACGATCTGAGAATGAAGAAGAGAGTGAAGAAAATGATAGCCAACCTGAGGAAGCTGAAGGATCAGAAAGGTCCCAGTCACCACCAAGACATGGGAGAGCAATGGTGAACATACCTCGACCACCCAGAGATGCCAACACTTCACAATATTGGGTTACTCAGTTCTGTAAGCTGAAACCCCCAGTCTTCAAAGGTAAGATGGACTCGGCAGAGAATTGGTTGATGGAGTTGGAAAAGATCTTCGAGGTGATGGAGTGCCTGGAAAATCGTAAAGCTCAGTTGGCGATATACAAGCTAGTAGAAGATGCAGGCCGTTGGTGGAAAGTCATGGCGGCAACATTGAGAACACGTTATTGTCCCGTCACTTGGGAGAAATTCTTGGAAAAATTGAATGAGCAGTACTTTCCTCCCTCTGTGCAAGTAACCAAGGAGTGTGAATTTCTCCATATCCGACAGGGTCATGAGGAATCATTATGTTGCCATGGTGTGTGGACGCCATGGAAACATTTGAAGTATCTTGTGTTGCCATGGTGTATGGGAGCCATGGAGACATTTTGGTATCTGTGGTGTTGACCGTGGTGTATGGGAGCCACGGGAAACACTATATATCAAAGTACGATATGACAATATCATTATGGTCAAACCAGAGCGAATTCTCGATCACCAAAAGGAGCGGCTGGCTGACAAAGTAAAGATTCGACGCGTATAGTCCGAAAACAAGATAGTACAAAGTTTAGTGGGTAGAGTACAAATTTCGAGGACGAAATTTTATTTAACGGGGGGAGAAATGTAATACCCTAAAATCTGACTTAGGGTAAATATCATAAATTAGTAAAAGATACCTATTGAAAATAGGTGAATATGAGGTCTCAAATATGGGAAGGAATTTATCATAATTCTCTAGGGCAATTTCTATGGAAATTAGAGGAATTAAAGTGCTAAAATGCCCTAAATGAACTAAGAGCCATAAAAATACTGTGATAAATCCTAAGAGGCAATAAAATAATTATTAAAAATAGGAAAGTATGTTGTCTCTAATTTAGATAATTTTTGGGATTATTTCCCTTGGAAAATAATGAGACAAAAATCAAAAAAGTATTGTGGGGCCATAATTGACCCCATGATTTTTAATATTTTATGTGAAGCATAAAATACTAATATCAGTAAAATAGTTGTGAGATAATGATTAATACTAAATAAGAAAATTGTCAACAATTAGTAGATGATTAATTAAATAATTAGTGGCTAATTGTTAAGCTTGGATTAAGGGAAAATTCAAAGATAATTATGTAAAATCCTTTAATTAGTGGTTTATGGCTAAAATTAGCATAAAATATATTTGCTAATTAATTGGAAAAGATTAAGAAAAATATTTGAGATTAGGTACAAGAAAATCCCAAATCCTAAAAGGTTGTTAATCATGTGATTAGGGCACTAATTAGACTTGTTAATCAAATGGGATAAATTAAATAATTACTAAGGGTTAAGATGTAATCTTGAAAAGTAAAATCAAAGGTTTAGAATTATTCTAGTAATTTTAAAGGCCTAAATCCATGTTAAAAGAAATGGACCAATGAGAGGATTTTGGGGAAAATAAATATTAGATAATTAAATATAATATAAATAAAGTTAAAACAGAAAAATAAAATATATATATATATATTATAGCTGGCCGAAATTTTGACATGAAAATGATAAGAATGGAGCAATTAAATATCATGATATTTATGTATTATAATATTAATATAATTATGATATTTGTGTAAAAAGCAAATAGGATAAATGATCATCGATAGAAATTAAATCCTATCTAGAAAACCATGAATTAGGTTTCTAAAGTCAGAGCATATTATGGACAAGTGTATTTTTATCTCGGAGTGGGCTGTCTCCGAAGTCATTTAAATAATAGGCGGAATGCTTAAGGAATAAGACTGAAAGGAAATAGGACAGATATGAGAAAGGAGAGTCTATGGAAAATAAATCCTAACTCAAAATCCATGAATTAGGTTGCTAACAACTGGATATATTATGATTCAGTGTATTTTTGTCCAGAAATTGACATTACCCGAAGTGATTTTCGTAACCGACGGCGTTCGACTTAGAATCTTCGGCAGGAGAGGAAATACCCTGAATTGGATCCAAAATTTGGTTAGCCTAGATCCTTTTAAAGAGGAAGTTTATATCTTCAGGGCTATGCTAAGGAATTTCTGTGATTCTTCAAGATTACACAATTAGAACACCGAACAGAGAACTTTATCGGTTGAATACCATAAAGCACAAGATGACATCATCAGGATGACTCCACTTTTGGAAAAGATGACATAGGGGGACATTTTTGTGGTGGAGAAAAGAGGAGAATGAGTGATGTTCAAAGAGGCCACATCTACCTCCTCTGAGCCGTCGATACGAAAGAAGATCCAACGGTTGAAATCTATAACTTTTGCCTATAAATAGGACACCCCTTTGCTCTTCATTCCTCACATTCAATTGAGCAATTCGGTTTTAGAGAGAGGGTAGAGAGAAGGAGGAGCCCGGAGGAAGAAGCAGTGAAGCTCTGGGTAATTTTTCGGTACCGACACTACTACAAAAATGGGTTATTACTACCCTAAAAAACGTCCCTATTTAAAAAAGGGATGTAACAAGTGAACACAGTGACATTCTTGTAATTATATTGGCTCTGAAACGTTTCTGAAGTCCCAAAGTATAATTTGGGACTCCAAAAAAACATTTTTGAACTCCCAAAATACAATTTGGGACTCCAAAAATAATTTTTTTGGCGGAATTGCTTTTTTGGCGAGCTGGTGAAACTTTTTGGAGTCCCAAAATATAATTTGGGACTCCCAAACTCATGGTAAACTTTCGGCGGGAATTTTATTTGAAGAGGAAAATTTTTGGCGGGTATGTTTTTTGGAGGGGAAATCTTTTGAATTTCCAAAATATAATTTGGGACTCCAAAAATATATTTTTGAAGTCCCAAATTATATTTTGGGACTCCAAAAAATATCCATAACCTGCCAAAAAGTATTGGTCACAAAAAATTTATTTTGGGACTTCAAAAATAATTTTTTGAAGTCCCAAAATATAATTTGGGACTTCAAAAATAAATTTTTTGAAGTCCCAAATTATATTTTGGGACTTCGAAAATATCCATAACCCGCCAAAAAGTATTGGTGACAAAAAATTTATTTTTGAAGTCCCAAAATATAATTTGGGACTTCAAAAATAACTTTTTGAAGTCCCAAATTATATTTCGGGACTTCGAAAACATAGTTGTGAAGTCCCAAATTATAATTTGGGACTTCAATTGTTTAATATATTAAGCTTTTTCTCTTTTTGCATTTGGCTTCTATCGGTTTAATCTGCTTCTTCCTCTCTTTCATTCCCATCGTTCCGATCGAGTTCGCATCTCTTCTTCTTCATCACTCTCGTCCTTGTGTGTCGATGCGTTGCTCCATCCAGCTCAGGGGTTGATTTGGGTGTCTCGCCGTCGTGCTCCGTCCAGCTCAGGGGTTGATTTGGGTGTCTCTCTTCCTTCCTCCAAGGCTCCAACTCCGATTCGTCATCCACCTTTGTTCCTTCCTCCAACTCCGGTAATTTCGAACCAGTTTGAGCAACGAGTGATTGCGGTTTGTCTCTCCTTTTCTACTTTGATTTTACCGATTTTTGTAGATCTGCGTCTCTCCTGTTCTGTTTCTTTATGGACCTTCGAGCTGGTTTTGGGTGATTTAAATCCATGTCTCATTTGGAATGAATTGCTCAAGTGTCGGGTTGGTTGATTCTTGAAGAGTTTTTCAACTCTTTAATATTATCTATTTATCATATGCTTAGGCTTCTATCACAATGGAGTTTCATGATTGATTTTTATGATTTACGGGTAATTACTTGAAAAATTTCTGGAGCTTACTGTTTTGACATTAAGCATTATGTATGTTTGGCTTCTAGTTTAGGAAATGGTTCTGTTTCTTTCTTCCTTTCTTAAATGCACAAGCCTTTAGGAGGAAAGAGACACTGATGTGGAATCTGATTAGAACGACTGACTAAGGTCTATTAGAATGGGATCAAATTTAAGATTTATGAAAGCGTTTTGCTTCTTGGGTGCATTGAACTAACCTGCAAAGCCAATGTTTGATGGTTTTTAGGGATGTGGGGTAAATTCAAGAAAGGAAGAGCAACTGAGGGTTTTGGATGAAAAAAATAAGCCATGACATCTGTTCAGGGATGATTATTTCAGCATGGCTTTGAGATCAATGATGTGGATTTGGCATTAAATTGAAAACTTTCATGCTTAGTCCTTTTGAGGAATCCCTTCTGAGGTTTGATCACATGCTAAGAAAAGAGTAATTCTAATACTCATAATTGTACCTTTTACTTTAAGCCATTATGAATGAGAGATAGTACGGAACAATGACTTCCTGATAAATGATAATACTAATAATTGGTGTAATACCCTCAAATCTGACTTAGGGTAATTTCCCTTGAAAAAGGATAATTTGCAATTAGGTCCCTAAGACGTTTGGGAATTTGCAAATAGGTCCCTAAACACATTATGGGTTATAAATACCCTGTGAAAGCTATAAAAGAAGCAAGTAAAAATCTACTTGAAATAGGGAAGGATATTGTCCCTAATTTAGGTAATTTATTAAGTTACAAACTTGGAGAAATTGTAGAAGAATACCCAAAAAGTATTGAAATGACCGTAATACCCCGTAGATGCTAAGATAATACGAACACATGGAAACAAATGTGTCGGTGTAAAAGTCATGAGGTAATGAGGTGTGATAATTAAGAAAATTATCAACTATTGATAAGAAAGTAATTAAGTAATATTGGGCTAATTACTTAAGCATAAGCAAATAAAATTCAGAGATAATTATGTAAAGCTCAAAAATTAGTGATTTTTGTGTTAAAATTAGTAAAAACATGTTTACTAATTAATTGGAAATTTTGGAGAAAAATAGTTGAGTTTAGGTATTTTTGAGCCTAAAATCAAGTATGGACCAATAGGGAAATTTTGTAAAAATTATATAAAAATAATTATTAAATAATTATTTTATATAATATTAATTAATTATTAATTAAATAAAAACGAAAATTAAATAAAAAGGGACCATATTTTTGACCGAAAATCATGAGTTCAAAATGGATAAGAATGCAAGATTTGAATATCTAGATATTATATACAAGTTGCAATATTTAATATTATAATTTAAAAAGGATGAATAGTAATTCAGAAAATTAGGAAACGGATCCTATCTAGTGATCCAGGAATGGGATTTTCAAAGTCAGGGTGGAATATTGATCAGTGGAATTTTATCTTCCGTTAGACTCTTCCTAAGTAAATTCTGAAGCCGTTCGTGCTTTTTCCTAATAAGACGAAATAGGGAAAAATGCATATAGGCATATTTTTGGATTTAAAGAAAATAAATTCTAACTCAACATCTAGGAATGAGTTTGAATTTATATGAACATATTTGGAATCGGTGAATTTTTCGAAGAAGTTGATGATTCCGAAATGCGTTCAAACCTAGGAGCGTTTGGACACGTTTCTCGAGAAAAATTCAACTGGACAGTTGGAGCCCTATATGGGATCAAAATTTAGGTTAACTTGGACATTTCTAGTAAGTGAGAACATGTCTTCAAAGTTGTAAATCCAGAATTCTGAGATTTCTCCGAAATCACGCAAATCGGGTACCGATCGGGGAAATTCGGCTAGACCGGGCATAAAGCAAGTTTATGCAACATTTTTGGACCAATTGGAAGCAGCCACACCAGCCCTCAAAAACGTCCAACTCTCTTCCATGGTCAAGGATTTTACACCATTATGGTGTTGAATTTCCAAGGTTGTGAACAATCTTGGTATTTCCATCCATGTCCTTTCAAAACTCTATAAATAAGAGGCCTTGCCTCTTGAAATATTCACACCAAATTCCTATCCTCTCTTGGCCGAAATCCTTGAGTGAGAAAGAAGAGAGAGAAGCTCTGCAGAAGTTCTGCAGAAGTCTTCAACGGGTAAGTCTTTCGGGCTTTAGTTTTTAGTTCGAAAGATAGTAGAATTGTTAGATAGTTTTAGTAGAATTGTTAGATAGTTTTAGTAAGTAGGGAATGAGATTCCTACTATTGTTTTTAGGCCTCATTGCATTGAAAAATGCCTGACGAGGTAAAAACTTGGTAGGGATCGAGTACCTGAAAAGTTGAAGCTTTTATAGCTCTTTCAAAATTAGGGGTAGTAATGCTAGAATAGCCTTTAAATTTTCAAGTATGATTGGGTATCATATGGGAGGGCTATTTTAGTCTTTATTTTCGAAAATCAAAATGGCATCGAAGTTCTGGCAAAATTTTGGGAAGAAAATTAGTCAGAGTAACGAAGTGCTGGCGAAATTCCGCCAATTAGGGGTATAGGGGAAAAATGGTAATTTTTACCTAAAATGCCAGTCGTAATGTCAAAATCACTAATGAAAGTGATATTACCCTTATAGGACGTCAGAAATCCTGATCTGCTGCCGTTACGCTGCCCGACGTGCCACTGTTGGACGTTTCGCAGTTTTCCGTAAAAAGTACGATTCCCGACGGAAGTACCGTCTACCGTCAATGAAGGTACGTTCGCGTACTGGTAACCTTAACTCTGATGTTTATTGTATGCATGTGTGTATATTGTCTGTACTCCGACTGTACTGTTGTTCTGTCATGCCAATTATCTGTCATGCCTGTACTTTGATTCTACTATTGTCTGTACTACGATTGTACTATTGTCTGTACATCCATCGTATCTTGTTGTTATACATCCATTGTATTATTCTCTGTCATGTCTTACATCTGAATGTATGACTATCCGTTGTGCCTTAACCTTACATCCGATTGTATTGTTATGGCCGTGCATATCGATTATGTACATTTCTCATTGTGATTTAACCTTACATCCGACTGTATTGTCATTGCCATACATATCTGATAGGTATACCCTATGTCTGACCATAGTAAATGTTGCCAAAGGTCTAAGATTGTCTGTTGTACATATATGATGTATGTAATCATGAGGTTAACCGTTACCTGGGTTTCGATGCATGGACCTCAGCTCTTAACTTAGCTTCAGGATCGGGTGGACCGAGAATCGAGAAGAAGGACAAGCAGCACGCATAGGAGTCCCATCTGAAGACTCCTTTCTGTCATTTCTTTTGAAACACTTCTGTATCGCTGTTTAAAAAGCAAGACATGCTACCATGGGTATTTTAATATATATATCAATTACTCAATCGCTCCGGTGCACTACTCTGATCATTTTGAAATGATGTTTAAAAAAAAAAATTTATACTGCTTGTGAAAAGTTGGGGTGTTACATTTTGGTATCAGAGCAGTAGTCCTGGCATGAATTTAACCATGTTATTACGGACAGATTGGTGCCGAAGGCAAGGCTAGTCTACGTGGGTGTGCCAATCAGTCGCCGTATAAGTCGGTGAGGCCCCCATGGTAGACACTTACCTGGCCATTCTGTTCGGTTAACGGAGTTAGGTTCTAAGCCTTTTCAAAATTTTGGAGCATGTTTTGAAAATGAGTACTGATATAGCCCAAGGTCGGTGTACCACCTCATTTCGGTGTACCAATTTGAACCGGTGTACCACTTTCTGTCGGTACATCAATTCTGATAATCCTGATATCAGTTTCTGATAACCCTGATATCAGTCTCCGATAATTCTGATAATCCTGATATCAGTTTCTGATAACCCTGATATCAGTCTCCGATAATTCTGATAATCCTGATATCAGTTTCTGATAACCCTGATATTATGAATCAGTGGATTTTTGTCCCGAAGATGTTGTTACCCGAAGTGATTTCCGTAACCGATGACGTTTATCCGAAAATGTTCGGCAGGCAACGAAATGTTATGGATGGGATCAAAAATTTAGTGAACCCAGACATTTCTAAAGAGGAAGAATAGACCTTCGAGGCTATTTTTCCAGATTTTTGAGATTTTCCAAGATTACGCGATTAGAACACCGAACAGGGATTTTATCAGTATTAAACTTGTGGAACAAGTGAGTGACATCATATTGGTGACAAAGGATGACATAGGGGAAAAAATTTGTGGAGGAAAAGAAGGGAAATTGTGTGATTCAAATGAAGCCACATCTTCTTCATCTCGACCATTGATGAAAATTGATCCAAGGGTTGATATCCATAGGTTTTTTCTATAAATAGGCACCATCCTCCATTTGAAATTCTCACACCATTCCCTTAGACATTTCGAAATAGAGATAGAAAGTAGAGAGAAGGAGGAGCTTTGGAGAAGTGAGAGCAAGAAGGAAGAGGAGGTTCTGCAGGGGTAAGTTCTTCGGTTCTTAGTTTTTAGTTCGGTAGTTCTTGAAGTTCTTAGTATAGATGTTGTTTTGATCTTTAATCTTCCAGTAAATTTTAGATATCATGTTTTAGGATTAAATATGATATTTATTTTGGAAAATATGTTGGAGTAAGAGATATGTTGAAATTTTGGAAGATTAGAGTCAAAGTAGTGAAACTCTGGCGAAATTCCGCCGATTAGGGGAGTCAGGGGTAAAATGGTCATTTTTGACTAAAATGACTGTTATGATGATTATTTAGTAACAAATACGTTGTTATCCTTATTGGATACCTGTGATTACGTTCTGACCAACAGTTGTTCCGAATATCGTCAACGAAGGTACGTTCGCGTACTGTAACACTAACTCTAATGTTTATTGCATGCGTATATGTGCTATGTGTATGGTATGCTTATATGAGGTAGTTGTTAGCTATGTGATATGTTCATGTACTGTTGTTATGCTTGCTGGGTATTGGGATACGATTGCTAGGTGTGAAATGCTAGGTGTGAAACGATGGCTAGGTGTGAAACGTATGCTAGGTGTGACACGATAGCTAGGTGAGACACATTCGCTAGGGGGTTATGTGCTATTGGGATATGCTTGTTTGCTGTATGATTATCTGTAATGCATATGTTGTGTATGTAAATATGAGGTTAACCGTTACCTGAGGTCCGGTGCGGACCTCAACTCTTAATATAGCCTCAACGTTTTGTAATTGCGTTTACGTTAAACACTCAGACCAATGTAACACCAATTGGCATTTTGAATATATATCAGTTACTCAGTTGCTCCAATGCTCTACTCTGATGAAAAAAAATAATTATATTGCTTTTGAAAACGGGATGTTACATAATGTCTTGATAAATGGTTTGACCAAACCTTTAATTATTATTATTTTAAGAAAATGGAGAATGTTACATATTGAATAGGGATGAAGTTGAAAAGTAAATAAATTTTAAATATAGTTAGTAATGTCTAAAGTTTTTCTTAATTATGGTAAAACATGTTAGAAATGACTTATAAATAGGATTAAATGAGTAGTATGATGTAAGCTGTGGTGACGAATTTACAAATGCAAGTGTTAATGTCATTGAAAGTACAAAATAAATGATGTAGTTAGGCGATACAACTACTCAGCGAAGGAGCCATAGTGAGGTTGGGTGCATGTGCCAGAGGCTCTTAATTAAAGAAGACTTGAGGTTGAATTCACTCCTATATAAATGCATATATAGGATAAGGCGTAAAGCACTTCATCCACAAGTTTTAATATATTGGTGCTATCTGCTCCTCTTTAATTTCCTGAACCTGAATCTATTGAACCATGAGGTTAGTAGTATCTCTTTCTTTCACACATATCATTTTATTCGTGTCTTGTAATTTCTGTAATTAAACTTGTGTATGTTAGTTTTGAAATTTTTTTTGTTTACTTTTGTTTTGTTATTGTATAGAAGATATAACTCACTTCTGAAGTCTTATTAAGGATCAGAATAAAAAAAATTAAAAATTGGTTCAACCAGAAAGAAAAGATAAACCTTTCGGGTTTCAGCGATGTACTTGAACTAAAAATACTGGTGTTCTAAGTCCAACAAAAGATTGACCCATTTGGCAACTCTTTAATGAGAAGGTGGTTTTTCATTTTTTTTTAAACATAAGGAAAGTGATAATTATGTTCCAACTTCGAAAATATACACAACCTGTATATATAATTATATAAGCAGCAAAGATTCACTAGCTATCAGCAACTCTTAAACTATAAGGCAATTGAAAATTTGAATAATCTTTATCATGCTGTCATTAAACATGCACTATTTGTCCAATATAATTTCCAGTGTGCACTTGCTTGAATTGACAAGTTTGTTAACACGTAGTATATTTATTTTTAATATTTCAAAACTACCATGCTCTCTTTTCTTCTTCCCTCCCGACACTACTCTCACTTTCCCCAATCCCATCTTCTATATTTAGGATTGAACCATTGGGGTTGCTGATCAATAACGTCGAGTTGAAGCAAAATTAAACATGGATTTCTACATTTATTCTTAACGAAAATTGTAGGTCATTGGATTTTTATCAAAGAATATTATATTTTCCTTATAATAACTAAAAGAAAAATTTCTAAAAATTCCAAAAAAAGAAAAAAAAACTAATGCGAGAAAATTGAAGAGGGCTAAATTAATTATAGTATTTTCTTGCTTTTCTTCGCTCATTTTTTCCTCCTGTACGATGTAGAACAAAAATGTAGAAGAGAAGAAGAATAAAGGGTTAAGGAGTAAAAATACACATGTGCTTTACCCCCGGGAGCGCCCAGCACCATATGTTTTTTTTGGAGCAAAAATACACACGTGGTTACCATTTTGGAGCAAAAGTCACATCCCACCGTTATGTTACTGTTCACCGTGATGAGAGAGAAAGAGCTGAAGTGAACAGTAACATAACGGTGGGATGTGACTTTTGCTCCAAAATGGTAACCACATGTGTAAAAAAAACATATGATGCTGGGCGCTCCCAGAGGTAAAGCACATGTGTATTTTTGCTTCTTTACCCAAGAATAAATGTAACATGTATTATATGTATATGGGTCATAATGTTTATTATATTTTTATTATAATAACTAAAGTGGGGCTCAAGACGAGAGTCACATTATTCACAACTTGGGATCAGAGTAATTCCCTATGCTTTGTTTATTAATGATGATTCAGTAATACATAATGTAAATTACTGTACACATGATCATTATAATAATTTTCAGTTCGGTCCCATTTTGTCACATAGAATGTGGAGCAATAGAAGTAATTTAAGCTCCCTGAACGATGACTTAGAAACTATGGACAAGAGAGAGTTTCCCACGCCATCAAGTTGTTGCATCTACAGAGTGCTACCACGACTTCGGAAAATGAATGAAGCGGCATACACTCCTGTCTCAGTTTCCATTGGACCATATCACCATGGAAAGGAAGGATTGGAATCAATGGAAGAGGTCAAATTATGGTTCCTATACAAATTTTTTAAGAGGACTCAAGCTAAACCAGTCGATCATTATGTTGATCGCCTTAAAGGTCAAGAAGGTAAAATTCGACGTTGTTATTCAGAGACAATCCCAATGGAGAGCGATAAATTTGTACGGATGATTCTAACTGATGCTTGCTTCATTATTGAATACTTTCTTCAATGGCATGATAAAACCTACTGGCCTTTAATGTGGGATATAACAACGACAGACTTGTTTTTGCTTGAAAATCAGCTACCATTTTTTGTTCTTAAAGACCTATTTGACCTAACTTTTCCCGATGGCTACAATGATGAACGTCTGTTCGAGGCTTTTACCTTCGACTATTTGAATACATCATTCGGGAGTCAAATAGTTTCTAATAAAGAACTTCGTGATTTTACGTTCCAATATTTTGTACAACACAACCTAGCTCCACAAGTGCATCACTTGTGTGATATGCTAAGAATGTTTTTTGTGCGACTGGATGATCAACTACCAAGGGAAAGTACTGACAGAGAAATGAAGCCTGTGTCCAGAGTGCATCACTTATGTGATATGCTAAGAATGTTTTTTGTGCGACCAGATGATCAACTACCAGGGAAAAGTACTGACAGAGAAATGAAGCCTGTATACAGTGTAAGCAAACTATATGATGCAGGAATTAAATTTAAGGTCAATGAAAAAGAAATAAGCTTACTTAAGCTGAAATTTTCAGAGGGAGTGTTGAAAATACCAAAAATGATTATATGCGATCACACAGAGGCCCAACTTAGAAATGTAGTTGCATTTGAGCAGTATCACTTTCCTAGCTCAAGAAGCATGACTAATTACATACTTCTCTTGGGATTTCTCATCAGAACAGAAAAAGATGTTGAAATACTCGCTGAAAAGGGAATCATACAGAACATAATGGGAAAGAATGATGCGGTGGCTTCCATGACCGAGAGACTAGGCTGGAATACTACCTACACAAATTTCGATGAAGGTTATATCATTCTATTTGAAGCATTAAACAAGTTTTGTGATAGTTCATATCACAAGTACAAAGCAATCTTCAAGCAACAATACTGGAGCACTCCATGGAGAATAGCATCTTTCTTGGGAGCAATTCTGCTTCTTTTGCTCACTTTGACCCAAACTATAACTTCTGTCATTGCCTTATTCCAGAAATAGCTCCAAAGCTATTGTAAGACTCAAGCCTTAATCAAATCTGTGGACTATTCTCTTTCTCTAGACGCTACTTCAACGACTTTAGTTTCGTTTAGTAAGATTGTTCATTTGTTTTTCTTAGTATTTTTTTTTCTTCTTCTTTAAGTGGGGTGTTAGCTGCTTGTAGGATTTTCTAAGTGTTTCATTGGCTATAGTTATTGATGTCTGTAATGTTTTATTATTATTAATAAAATTGTCTGTTTTGGCAAAAACGAAAAAGAAGTCTACTTCAGCGGATGTTTGTGTGGGAAGGATTTCTTTTTCTGTTTCCCTTTACTTTCTATTGGAATAAAGACTTGACTTGTAAGTGTGTAAAGTCATGATGCCTAGTTAGTTAAGAGGGTTGTTGAGTTTATTAGATACTATCATCATCTTCATCTTTTTTTTTTTTAAAGTAATTAATGTCGCGCTCTCTCTCCCTACATATCCTACATATACATAGAATCGCAAGTTTCTGTGTCTAAAGGCGTTCTTCATTGTGAGGTACACTGAGAGTCATGATACTGTTAGAAAACTAAGCGATCTAAACATGTTAAACACAGATTAACATTTAGATCAATGCGGAAAAATGAAATAGAGATCACAAATACCTTCCGCCATTGATTTGTTTCCAGAAGAAAGCAGGGACGAACTCCGAGTTTCAATCCTTCTGATCCTTCTCTCAGAATCTGCAGATGGTGTGCTTGTCTCAATGTCAGAGCAGGTTCAGGGGACCAAACAGATTTTCAAGTTACTTTTCCCCTTTGGCCATCAAAGAGATATAAAGGGAAAGGCATTAATGTGTATCAATTAGCAATTATTGCGTATTGATTGGGCCGTTACTGAATTAATGGACGGTTACAAAACCGGAATTAATGTGGGCCACTTAATAGAATTAATGGAATATTAATATGGACGGTTACAATATTAAAATTCCAACATTCTCCCACTTGGTCCACATACTTCAGTATATGCCTCTGAGAAACAAAATGCATGGATCATAGCGATAGGTCCTCTTAAAGCGAGTAATATCTTCCATGTATCACAGTGCATCATGTTTCCCAAGCCCAAGTAACTTAATGAATAAACCCTACGTTTATTCTAGATCCAAACTCAATGATGTTCCTCAAATTAAACAAATAAATGTGTACACAACTGAAATGAGAAAAACATCACAAATGGAGTTTCATAAATAACATAGTTCTTACAACAAAAATCACATAAGGGAACCAAGTCCCAATTTTTCTTATATGATCCTGAAATTTCAATGTAGGCATGCTTTTAATTAAAGGATCATTAATCATCAATTCAGTGCGTATGTGTTCAATAACCACTGCTTTATCTTTAACACACTATTTTATGGCTAGATACTTGATGTCGATGTGCTTAATTCGACTATCACTTTAGTTATTCTTAGCCATAAAAATAGCAACTGAATTGTTACAATATAACCTCAATGGCCTAAATATAAAGCCCAGAAATGAAACTCTTCATCTATACACCATGTGAAGGAATCTAAAAAAGATATGAACTCAGCTTCCATTATGGAAGTAGTAAATAAAGACTGCTTCTTACTACTCGATAAAATAACTCCACTGACTAGCATAAACATATATCTTGAAGTAGATTTTCTTAAGTATGCAGCCAACATAGTTTGAAGCGGAGTAACCAGTCTCTTCCATATGAGTTCGTTTGCATTTAAGCATGTAATCTTAAGTCCCTTGAAGGTATCTCAATACTTTCTTCGCAGCTTTCCAGTGGTTCATGCCTGGATTACTCTGATATTTCCCTAACATCCCAACTGCAAATGCAATGTCAGGTCTTGTGCAGACCTGAACATACATAACTGAAGCATTTTTTCATTTGTTCCTGCTTAAAATCATTCTTTGGACATTGGTTTAAATCAAACCTATCACCTTTCACAATGGAAGCTACATTTGGTGAACAATTCCTCATCCGAAATCTTTCCAAAACTTTGTTGATATAGGTCTCTTGAGACAAACCTAAAATACGTCGACGTCTGTCTCTATGTATCTTAATGCCAATGATATAAGATGCATCTCCCATATCCTTCATATCAAAATTTTTAGAAAGGAATTGTTTCACCTCATATAGTAATCTATTATCATTGGTTGCAAGTAAAATATCATCCACATATAGAATAAGGAAACAAAACTTGCTCCCACTGACCTTACGGTATATACATTCATCCACAATGTTCTCTACAAAACCGAATGAAGAGACAACATTATGAAATTTTAAATACCATTTATAGAAAGCTTGTTTCAATCCATACATAGATTTCTTGAGCTTGCACACCAAATGCTCACCATTATTAGAGGAAAATCCTTCTGGTTTGTTTCATACAAACCTCTTCCTCTAAATCTCCATTGAGAAAGGTTGTTTTCACATCCATTTGTTGCAACACTAGTTCAAAATGTGCAACTAATGCTAGAATGATACGAAGAGAATCTTTCTTAGATACAGGAGAAAATGTCTCCTTGTAATCGATTACTTCTCTTTGAATGAATCCTTTAGCAACGAGTCTTGCCTTATATCTGTCAATATTGCCCAATGAGCCTCTCTTTGTTTTGAAAACCCATTCAAATTCAATAATTTTTACACCATCAGGCAACTTAACAAGGTCCCAGACTCCGTTAGATGCCATAGAATTCATCTCATCTTTCATAGCATTATACCATGAATTTGATTCTCTACAGTTCATGGCTTGTGAAAACGTTTTAGGATCATTTTCAGCTCCTACATTATAGTCAGATTCCTGTAGATGCACACAATATATTCACTAGATATTGTTGATCTTCTTTTTCTTTTAGATCTCCTTAATGTTGTTTTAACATAGTTGTTCAACAATTTCTTGTTGTTCCTTATTAACAACTTGATCTACTAGATCAATATCAGCAGATTATGGTTCTTGAATAACTGGTTGTACAACACTCAGTTGAACTGAAGGAATATTGTTAACAACCAATCTAAAACTCGAAGTGGAAGATTAACTATCTAAATGATACTTTTTCAACAAAAAAGGTTTCTGAATCGACCGCTCCCACTAATCAAGTCATATATTCAAGAAATTCTCCCATTTGCATTTTCAGCCTTTCCTATTCCTGAGCACACATGATCAAAAGTTCATTGATTGACCATTTGTCCTTATGTGTGTTGTAGGATATCCTAAAGGGTCTATATGGTTGTGGAAGGGAGTTCAGAATGTAGTGTACGAGAAAGGAGTCAGACATGTCAACCTCAAGTGACTTCAGTTGAGCTGCAATGTCTCTCATTCGTATGATGTGCTCACGCACACCTTTTATTGTTGTTTCCAAAGATGAAAACTTCATAATTAGGATGTTTGCAAGTGCCTTATCTGAAGTCTGAAATTGTTCATCAATAGCCTTCAGAAGTGGCTCAATCTTGTTATGATGTTCGACATAACCACAAATACCAGTAGAAGTTGAGGTTTATATGAACATAACTGAGAGTCGATTAGATCGCTCCCATTATTCTTACAAATTAACCTCATCTGAAGTATTGGTCACAGTAATACAAAATGGTTCGTCTTTCCTAATAGCATAATCAATGGTACATCCACCCCAAATGAAAGAGAACTTTCTCCCTCCATATTTTATAGTTATCACCCTTTAGTTCGGGAATGTCACATTTCATATCAGAGAAATTCACAGGTTGTATGACTGAATAGTATTGAACATACATGCTTATAACTAAAATTTGAGACTAATAAAATATATCATGTTTTACCAATGTAAATCATGCTTAAAATCATGAATCTACTGACATATAACTTGCCTGTGGGCTAAAGTTATAATTCAATTAGATCCATATATAACTTTATGATACAATTATCAAATTATATCCTTATTCTTTTTTTTTTGTAAAAACACGGGGCCTTAGCCCGTTCTTATTCCAGCATCATAGTAAGGTCTTGGGTAAGCAGTACCCATACAGTCCCTGTAAAGCAAGCGGTGGACAAACAGGGGAGGACTAACAAAAGTAATCCTACTCTCCACCTGTGAACAACTATGTTTAGCTAATGCATCAGCACATAGGTTCCCTTCTCTAAACACATGAACAAATGTTACATTTAAAAATTTCTGGGCAGTTCTCTGAATCAAACCTAGCATTTTCATATCAGACTCAACATATGCCTCTGAGCCATTCAACATATTTACCAAATTAACAGAATCAGATTCGACTACTATCCTGTTATATTGTTGTTGCAGGGCTACTTCAAGTCCTGCCTGTACAGCCCACGTTTTTGCTCTCAATGTAGAACATACACCCAACCTCCTGCTAAAGCCGCAGAGCCAACGCCCATCTGAATCACGAAATAGCCCCCCACATCCCGCAGCCTTACCACCGCCTTGAGAAGCCCCATCAACATTCAATTTGATCAGGCCCTCTCCTGGAGCTTCCCATCTAGTCATTATTCTGCATCTGTTGACTTTCTCCCTACCAAAATCGCTATGTACTTGCTAAATCTCCTTCACATATCCTACTACAACTTGCATGCAATCCATTGGCATCACGTATCCCTCCTGAAAACAGACTTTATTGTACCATGACCACAACAAACAACATGTGATCCCAAAGACAAGCTCCAACTCGCCTCCGGGTGAGCTAGATTCCATTTCAGCCACTCTCCATCTTGCAAGATTACAAACTCAGGCATACTGTGGCATGGCAGCAGCTTCTGCCACAATGACCAGGCACAATCACAATCTCTAAGCACATGCATCATGTCTTCCTCCAAGCTACAATAGTGACAGCCTGCATTATATTGCCCCCCAGCAACTTACTTCTGCGCACAGCTATGAGTAATCTGGTGTGTGCTGCTAACCAAAGAAAAATCTGTACACGTCTTGGGCCCTTCCACCTCCATATTACCTCCCAGCCTCTATCCTCACTTGCTGCTTCATGTTTCAGCGAGTGGTACATATCTGCAACAACATATTTGCTCTTGAATTTGCGCCCCCACCTAATGACATCCATCCCATTCTCAGGGTCCGGAGGTAGAATGGACCTTAATAGTTCTCTGCCCTCAACATTCACCATGCTTTCAATTCTACATATATCCCATTATCCATTCTCGTTTACCATCTCCCCAACTGTCATCCTTTTCTCTTCCAGATTCAGCTGCCCAATACATTTTGCAGAGAGCTTCCCTTCATCCTCTACCCATTTATCCTCCCAGAAACTCACTGTCTTCCCATCACCAATCTCCCAATATATGTTATCCACTATATCCGGCCATAACTTTGTTAGTTTTTTCCACATTTCAGAGTCGGTTTTCAGACTCTTACAGCTTTCAAGCAGATTGCATTGTCTGCTGTATTTTCCACTGAGAACCAGAGAGCATAAATTGGATGGTTTTGAAATTAAATTCCAAGCCACCCTTCCCAACAACGCTTCATTCATACAAGCCAAGTTACGCAACCCTAAACCACCGTTCTTTTTGTCCTTGCAAATTAAATCCCAACTCACCGAGTGTATTTTCCTTTTCTCCCCCTCACGACCCCAAATGAAATCTCGTTGTATTTTTTCCATTTGCTTCCGCACTCCAACTGGGATAACAGAATGTTGCATGGCAAATACCCCCATCTGGTTTGTTACTGATTGCACAAGCGTTAATCTTCCAGCTAGCGACAACGTTTGCCTCTTCCAGCTACTAAGCTTATTCTGCATTTTATCAAGTATATGCTGAAAACTCTTGCTCTTCACTCTTTCCTTTGACAGAAAAGTCCCTAAGTATCTTCCCAAATCCTCCCTATGAGCGAATCCCGAGTACTCACAGATCTGATTCTGAGTTTCCCTAGCTACGTTCTTTGAAAAGTAAACACTAGTTTTCTGTGTGTTTACTTTTTGGCCAGACATGTTACCAAAGGCCTCCAAAATTTCCATGACCACACAAATTTGGTCTAATTCAGCCTCACAGATTAGGAGCAGATCATCAGCAAATAAGAGGTGTGACAATTCAGCACCTCCACGCCCCATTCGCATAGGTTTCCACTTTCCTTTACTCACACTATCAACAATTAAATGTGTGAGCTTCTCCATTCCTAAGACAAACAAATAGGGGGACAAAGGGTCCCCTTGTCTCAAGCCCCTTGTTGGAAGTAGGTCCTTCCTTTTGCACCCATTCCACATTAGCGATAATTGTACAGAATTAATACAGCCCCTAATAACCTTTCTTAGGTGATCATCCATCTCAATTTCCTCCAACACCTTCTCAATGAACAACCAATTCATGCGGTCATATGCTTTTTCAAGGTCGATTTTGACTACCATAAACCCCTTTTTCCCTTGAAGTTTGTTCATAGAGTGAACTACTTCCATCGCAATAATGATGTTGTCGTGGATGTTTCTTCTAGGTATGAAACTTGTTTGGTATGGGGAGACTAGCTGATCTAGAAAGGGTTTTAGCCTATTTACAATTACCTTAGCTAAACCTTTGTAGATGACATTGCACAAAGCAATGGGTCGAAATTGGCTCACCTCAACTGGCTTGTCCACTTTTGGAATCAACACCACCACGGTCTCATTAATTTCTCCAATTCGGTCTGGCTGCCTCCATAAGGTTTGGATAAAAGAAGTGACTGAGTCACCTACCCACTCCCAGTTTTGGTGATAAAACACCGCAGGAAACCCATCCTTACCGGGTGCTTTATAGCCTCCCATTTGAAAAAAAGCATTGCGCACCTCCCCACCACTGACCTCTCTCCCAATCCTCTTCCATCTGTCCATATCTATTGTCCCCCAAGCTTGCTTTGTCTCTGTCCATTTCCTATTAAAATTAGTCTCACCGAACAGTAAGTTGTAAAAATCAAGAAACATACTTGAGATCTCCTCCTCATCCTCAATCCACTTCCCCTCGTTGTTCTTGAGCATTGTAACCTTATTTGACATTATATCCCAATTAATCATACAAAATATAATAAAAATTCCTGTGGGAAAATCTATTATATCACATATGATTAATTACAACTAATGTTTTTATGTGATCATACAATTTAATATATAATTTTGACTAATTAAAGATGTTGTGGCTACTCTCTAATTGATCAAAAATATATAGATCACTAAACATTAATAATTAATATTGCAACAAACTATAAGCAATATTAAAAATAAAATTGGATTTTCATGTTTTGCATATTATTCAACTCAATATTGCATGTATAATTAATTCATGCAAATAACAGAATATGTATAATAATCACATGAAATCCAAATTTAAATAAATTTTCAGATTTATATTTAAAATCCGAAAACAAACATTATAAATTCATATCACTAAAGTCTATCTGTGGGCAAAGACATTAGCATAGCATGAGTTTATCACGAATTGATGAAACTAGAATGCAGTTATATCTCCTAATACCTGTGGGCAATTTAGAAAATATAATGTCATTCTATTCCACTCTAATTAAAACTATGATTATAATTATCTACCTGCGGGCAAATATTAATTATAACCACATTTTTTATTACAATTGATGTCTTTAAAACTTTATGTGATGTATTTTGTTTCATCAAAACAAAAATGGGATAACCTTAATTGATTAAATATGCATACAATTTGTACATAAAGATGTTGTAGCTATTCTTTAAACAAATATGTATGCTAATCACTAATATCAAATATGTACATTGTAAATACCATACACACATATAATGTCTATAGGAATTTTGATTAATTAATTTAATCAACATAAGTGACTAAATACAATCCTCCCACTTTGATTAAATTAATATTAACAATATTAATCACCAAAATTAATCTTGTGCATTTAGAATCCAAATATTCACAAATCTTTAATGAGAATTTAATTGATCAATTTAATCAAATAAATGTGATTAAATAATCAACTTAGACAAATTCTCCCACTATTTTGTGCATTCAAAATAAATCCAATACATGCACATCTTAATGGAGGGATTATAATCAAACTGAAAGGAAAAATCCTCCCACTGTTTTATGTATCTAAATATTGTTAAAAAAATTAATTTTGACAAAATTCAACTTAAAGTTGGCTTCAACAATTTGAAAAATATATTTAATTGTCTAAAGTTAATTTTCTGAAATATTTAGACAATGAAATAACTCAGAACAATTGTAAAAATTGTAAAAATTAACTTTTCTCAATTTAAACAATTAAATTTGATATAATCAAATTTATACATAAAACAGAAGTCTATGAAGATTATAATCTTGATTTAGCAAAAAATTTGCAAATTATTTAACCCATAGTACATTACTGTAGATTAAAATTTCAAAGCCCAAAGCACAGATTTTCTTTTAATCATTCCTGAGCCCAAAACATGATAAAAACAATCCAAAATTGAGTAACAAGTTTTCGGCCTAGATGCTAAATGAATGACAAAAGAAATGATTTTGCAACTCTTGAAAATTTTTGGCCTGTTACGCAAATGCCAACCATTAAAGCATACACATAATGGAATCCAATGTGGTTGGCCCCACCCAAAAATATTCAAATGCCATTTGACATTAATAAATCATTTAAACTTAATGCAGATGGCAAAACGTCAACTTTCATATATTTCCCTGGTCCCACAGATCTTAAGTTCAAAACCCACTTTTGGCTTTTTGTGAAAATTTTATGAATAATAAATCCTATATATTTATTAATAGTTCACAATCTACCAAAAATGAATGCATGGCACAACTGGCAGAGCACCAGCCCTCAAGCATGTCAGGGACTTACTGGTTCTGTGTTCAAAACCCCTCTGGACCATTTTTAAGTTTTGTGAAAAATTTACCTATCATCTAAAAATTGTCCATATATATTAAATGATAAACTTTAAACACATGGAGCTTGCAGCACAGCTGGCAAAATGCTGGCCTTCTCCCACACATGGTCTCAGGTTCGAATCCCACTTTTAACATTATGTGAAATTTTCCAAACTGAATAAATAAATCATGTATATTTATTAACAGCTCATACTTCACCACATGTGAGCATATGGCCCATCTGGCGCAAGCCCAGCCTTTAAGGCTCTCACCACACTTGGGTCCCTTTTTCAAAACCTGCTGAAGCCATCCGTGCATTTTTTTTTTAATTCACGAAATCAAAAACACTGTAGATCATCTTCCTTACCCGGTTCTGGACCTGACCCGACCCGTCAACCAGAAAATTCCCAGAAATTTCAGGTGCACAGAATGATCAAGAAAAAGCGTTTTTGACCGTAAAAATCACAGAAAAACCGATCCAGAACACAATGTAACATCCCATTTTCAAAAGCAGTATAATTTTGTTTTTCATCAAAACATCATTTCAATCATCAGAGTAGAGCGATGGAGCGATTGAGTAACTGATATATATATATATATAAAATGCCGTAGGTCTGGCTGGTTACAACAGTGGTACGGTAACTGGGTATTTCAAAAGATATATACAACAGTAAAAGGAAAGCTTCCGCTGGAACAACAAAAGGAAGTCTTCAGCCGGGTCTTCTATACGGACTGCTTGCCTCTATCCTCGGTTCTCGGTCCTTCCGACCCTGAAGCTATGTTAAGGGCTGAGGTCCATTGCAATCGGACCCTAGGTAATGGTTAACCTCATATTTACATATACAGTACATGGACTACAGTCAATCACAACATAACAGCATAATAGCACGCAACCCAATGCAAATGTACCGCTCCCCGCGAATGCAAATGTACCACTCCCAGTGAATCAGGACATACCACTCCCAGTGCATGCATATGTTCAATCATCCTCTAACAGCATAACAACTCTACTCATACAATACACCTAACAATATACATGCATACCATAAATATCAGAGTTAGTGTTACAGTACGCGAACGTACCTTCGTTGACGTTATACGGTATTTCTGGCGGAATACGGTACGACAGTTGGTCAGAATGTAATCAGGGATATCCTATCAAGATAACAACGTATTTGTTAAGGATCTATCATTACGACGGACATTTTAGTCATAAATGACCATTTTACCCCTGAGCCCCTAATCGGCGGAATTTCGCCAGCACTTCGTTACTTTGACTCTAATCTTCCAAAATTTTTCCATAACTCTTCCTCCAACATTATTTTTGAAATTAATACCTTAATTACCCCTAAAACATTATATCTAATCATACTTGGAATATTAAAGATCAAAACAACATCTACTCTAGAACTTCAAGAACTACCGAACTAAAACTTGAACCTAAGAACTTACCCGTTGAAGAACTTCACTACAACTTCTCCAGAGCTTCTCTCTCTAATTTCGAAATCCTTAAGAGGATTTGGTGTGAAAAACTCAATGAGAGCAATGGCCTATTTATAGAGAAAATTCGGTGCACTATTCATGCTTTACCAGACGGATTCTGGACCGTAGGATCGCACTTTGTTGAAGTGGCTTTATCTTGGCCATCCAACCCACCTCCTTACATCATCATTCAAGGCCATGATGTCATGCCAATGATGTCACCCATGTGCTTTGATGATGTCACTTACTTCCTCAAGAAGTTTTATACCGATAAAGTCCCTGTTCGGTGTCCTAATCGCATAATCTTGTAAAATCTCAAAATTCTGGGAACATAGCCCTGATGATCTCTTCTTCCTCTTTCAAAATACCTGGGTTAGCTAAATTTTTTATCCCATTCAGGGCCTCTCCTATTTCGCTGAAGATTTTCGGATATCGCCTTCGGTTACGAAAACCGCTTCGGGTAACGTCAACTTCTGGACAAAAATTCACTGATTCATAAAACGTTTAGTTGTTTATCAACTCACCCCATGATATTGAGTTAGGATTTATTTTCTATAGGTTTTCATTTCTACTATCTGCCTTATTTCTTTTTCGTCTTATTACAAAGGCATTCCGCCGGTCTCGGAAATGACTTCTGAGACAGCTCAATCCGAGATAAAAATTCACTTGTCTATAAAATACTCTGACCTTAGAAACCTTATTCATGGCTTTCTAGATAGGATTTAATCTCTATCGGTGGTCATTTATCCTATTTGCTTTGTACATAATATTCCATATAATATTCCTTTTTATTAATTTTATATTGCAACTTGCTACAAAATATCATGATATTATTTTGCTTCAATCTTATCCCATTTTTTTGCTCAAAATTCGGCCAGCACTTCTTTTTCTTTATTTTTATTTTATTTTTCTGTTTTAATTAATTTTTAATATTCTAATTATCTTATATTTATTTTCCCAAAATTCTACCATTGGCCAATAGCTATTAACAATGATTTAGGCATTTAAAATTACTAGAATAAATCCTAGACCTTTGATTTTGATTTCCAAGATTAAATCTTGACCATTAGTAATTATTTAATTTATCTAATTTGATTTACAAGTTTAATTAGTGCTCTAATCACTTGATTAACAACTTTTTAGGATTAGGGATTTTCACACACTTAATCTCATTTATTGTTCTTAATCTTTTCCAATTAATTAGCAAATATATTTTATGCTAATTTTAGCTATTAACCACTAATTAAAGGGTTTTACGTAATTTACCATGATTATTCCCTTGTTTATGTTTAAATAATTAGCCAATAATTATTTAATTAATCACTTACTAATTGTGGATAATTTCCTTATTTAGAATTAATCATTATCTCACAACTATTGGACTGACATTGGTATTTTACGCTCCATGTAAAATATTAAAAATCATAGGGTCAATTATGGCCCCACAATACTTTTTGATTTTTCTCCTTTAATATTTCCAAGGTAATAATTTAATAAATTACCTAAATTAGGGACAATATTCTTCCCTATTTCAAATAAATATTTATTTGCCTCTTTATAATATTTTCAGGGTATTTTATAACCCAAAAATATTTTAGGGACCTATTTACAAACTTTCAAACGTTTTAGGAACCTAACTGCACATTATCTAATTTCAAGAGAAATTACCCTAATAACAAGTTAAATTCAATACAAGGTGTTTGAGACCTCATATCCACCTATTTTTACTAGGCATTACTTACTGACATTTTTAGGGTATTACATTTCTCCCCCCGTTAAATAAAATTTCATCCTCGAAATTTACACTCTACCAACTAAAACTCAGTATTATCTAGACTCCGTCCTACCCAGATTTTGGACTACACACGTCGGATCTTTACTTTGTCTGCCAGCCACTCCTCTTGGTGATCGAGAATTTGCTTTGGTTTGACCGCAACGATCTTGTCATATTATACTTGATATATAGTGTCTTCCGTGGCTCCCATACACCGCGGTCAACACCACAGATACCAAAATGTCTCCATGGTTCCCATACACCATGGTAACACAAGATACTTTAAATGTTTCCATGGCGCCCACACACCATGGTAACATAAGATACCTCCTACTCAATGACACGATCGCGGTCGAATTGTAACAACTAAGAAACAAGGAACACGTCATGGAGGTTTGGTCAAATTCGGTGGTAATACTATCTAAAATCTCGAACGGCCTTTCATAATACGGACTGCAAGTTTGCCTTTGCAGTGTTCTACTGACACCGGTCACCAAGGATATTCGTAGAAACATATGATCATTGACTTCGAACCACAGAGGTCTTCTCCTTTTCCTTCGTCAGAATCTCGTTAGATCTTTACACTAAAAAACGGGTACAGAAATACGTATCAGGAGTTCTTCTACATGAGTCAAATACTGCATGTACTCATCTTTGTTGGTCTCAGAATTTCATCTGGCGTGACCCAGCTTCTCATATAGGCTCTGGGTTAGAGTGATGCACCAACAGAGGGTGGTACACTGGTTCAGGATGGTATACCGGTGCAGACTGGTATACCGAAGTAGGGTGGTACACCGACCTAGGCTTATATCAGTACTCATTTTCAAAACATGCTCTGTAAAAAGGCGTAGAGCCTAACTCCGTTACTCAAACCAATTGGCCAGGTAAGTGTCTATCGTGCGGGCCTCACCGAGTTCACGGCGACTGATTGGCTTACCCACATAGACTAGCCTTGCCTTCGGCACCAAAAGGTTTTGGAATAACATAGTTAGATTCATGCCAGGACAACTGCTCTGATACCAAAATTGTAACATCCTATTTTCAAAAGCAGTATAATTTTTTTTTTCAAAATTTCCTATTGGTCCATAATTGGATTTAGGCTTAAAATTACTTAATCTCATCAATTTTTCTTAAACTTTTCCAATTAATTAGCAAATATATTTTATGCTAATTTTAGCTATTAACCACTAATTAAAGGGTTTTACATAATTTACCATGATTATTCCTTTGTTTATGTTTAAATAATTAGCCAATAATTATTTAATTAATCACTTACTAATTGTGGATAATTTCCTTATTTAGAATTAATCATTATCTCACAACTATTGGACTGACATTTGTATTTTACACTCCATGTAAAATATTAAAAATCATGGGGTCAATTATGGCCCCACAATACTTTTTGATTTTTCTCCTTTAATTTTTCCAAGGTAATAATTTAATAAATTACCTAAATTAGGGACAATATTCTTCCCTATTTCAAATAAATATTTATTTGCCTCTTTATAATATTTTCAGGGTATTTTATAACCCAAAAATATTTTAGGGACCTATTTACAAACTTTCAAACGTTTTAGGGACCTAACTGCACATTATCTAATTTCAAGAGAAATTACCCTAATAACAAGTTAAATTCAATACAAGGTGTTTGAGACCTCATATTCACCTATTTTTACTAGGCATTACTTACTGAGATTTTTAGGGTTTTATACACAATATGTTTGATATAATCATTAAATCGATGCAAATATTAACCAAAACAGATTAAATCAAACAATCCGAAATTTTTTTCAGAAAATCCAGATTTCATGAAAACTTCTTCAAATCAAGGCAGAGGCATATTAACTGAAGCTCTGATACCAAATGTTAGAAAACTAAGCGATCTAAACATGTTAAACACAGATTAACATTTAGATCAATGCGGAAAAGTGAAATAGAGATCACAAATACCTCCTGCCATTGATTTGTTTCCAGAAGAAAGGTGGACGAACTCCGAGTTTCAGTCCTTCTGATCCTTCTCTCTGAATCTGTAGATGGTGTGCTTGTCTCAATGTCAGAGCAGGTTCAGGGGACCAAACAGATTTTCACGTTACTTTTCCCCTTTGGCCATCACAGAGATATAAAGGGAAAGGCATTAATGTGTATCAATTAGCAATTATTGCGTATTGATTGGGCCGTTACTGAATTAATGGACGGTTACAAAACCGGAATTAATGTGGGCCACTTAAATGAATTAATGGAATATTAATATGGACGGTTACAATATTAAAATTCCAACAGATACTCCTCCACTCCTTTTTATGTAAGATCCCATAATTTGAGTTATTTATAAGAGTCCGATAAGAGTTTTCTAACCATTTAATGAGCTCCCCCCCCCCAATTTTTGACCATCATTGATTATATATATTACATTAATTGAAATGTTGATGATACTTATATTTTGAGTGTTTATTTTCTTGAAGCAATATGCTTTCTTTCATAACTTTTATAATTTTTCTTTCTGTTATTCCTCTGTAATACTTTAATCGTCATTTAATATATCATCTTGTCTTTTTATTAAAAAATACATTTCTCTACATATTTTAGTCAAAATAAAATTAAGTTTCTGTGGGGAGTGGTCCATATTTTAGGATAACTGTATCATTAGAAGAATGACTACACATCCATCTAAACATCTTTATCTCGACTACTCCCATCTTATGTTCATTTTGTCCCCTTAAAGCCCAACATTCATTATCATATAGTATTGCTCGTTTTAGAGTACTTCAATAAAACTTCTCTTTTACCTTATTAGGATTCTCAATCACAAATAAATCCAATAGTTTTTCTCCATTTATACCATTGCTTGAAAACTATGATTAACATCTCCATCAATTCACCATCTTCTTGCACAAAAAGTGAAAAGTGCAAGAAAACAATTATATTATGAATAATATGGTTTATGTGTGTGCGAGTGAAACTAGAAGGTAATTCACACTGCAATAATTCATAAGTCAGGGTACCATTATAGGTCAATATTGTTGGTGCATAGCCAGAAAAGCACATTTCACAGTTCACAGAGATTATTAATACTGATTTGAAACTAAAATCAAATTATAGGATCCAAAATAAATCAATCTCAAACAAGACACAATTTCTATATACCTGACTCCTCCTTATACATGCTTATAGATAGAGAACACTTAATCTCGTTCTTCCTTATTTAAGTTCCCACACAGAACAATCAGCTGAGATTTGTAAATCCATCAAGAGAACTAGTCTGCTTGGTTCACGGAGTTCCCAAAAATACAATACCAGATCCCACGGTTTCCTGGCTTCCTTTTCACCAAGCATCTTTAAGTTTGTTTATTAGGAAACGTTAAGATGAATCCATGTAACATCCCATTTTCACAAGCAGTATAATTTTTTTTTCATCAAACATCATTTCAAATCATCAGAGTAGAGCACCAGAGCGATTGAGTAACTGATATATATATTAAAATACCCACGTATATAGCAGAAAGAAGTCTTCAGCCGGGTCTTCTATGTGGCCTGCTTGCCTCTATCCTCGGTGCTTGGTCCTTCCGACCCTGAAGCTAAGTTAAGAGCTGAGGTCCATGCATCGAACCCCAGGTAATAAGGCGGAAAGTACTGGATGAGGCTCATAAGAGTAAGTACACTCTACATCCATGCATGGTCAAGATGTACCAGAGTATGAAATCCGAACTTTGGTGGCCCGGGTTGAAGAAGGATGTAGCCCAGTACGTGGCCAGATGCTTGACCTGTCAAAAAGTAAAGATTGAACACCATCGACCCCCTGGTCTTTTGCAAGGACTAGAATTGCCAGAATGGAAATGGGAGAACATAGCCATGGATTTTGTGGTGGGTTTGCCCAAGATCAGGAATCATGATACGATCTGGGTAGTTGTTGACCGATTAACTAAGTCAGTACACTTCATTCCAATCAGTTTCCATTACTCTCCGGAACAATTGGCGGAGATTTAAATCAAAGAGATCGTGAGGCTACACGGAGTCCCTAAGAGTATTATCTCTGATCGGGATGCACGATTCCAATCCCGTTTCTGGAAGGCGTTACATGAAGGTATGGGTACCAAGCTGAGATTCAGTTCGGCTTATCACCCTCAGACCGATGGTCAATCTGAGCGAACGATACAGATGCTAGAGGATATGTTGCGAGCATGTGCCCTAGATTTCAAAGGAGGTTGGGATCGACATCTTTCGCTAGCCGAATTTGCATACAACAATAGTTATCATGCAAGTATACAAATGGCCCCGTTCGAGGCATTGTATGGGCGGAAGTGTCAATCACCCTTATGCTGGACAGATTCTTCTGAAAGGCAATTACTTGGGCCGGATATGCTTGAGCAGACCTCCGAACAAATCGCGTTGATCAAGAAAATACTCATTGCAACACAAAGCAGACATAAGAGCTATGCTGACAAAAGGAGGAGACCTCTGAAGTTCTATGTCGGCGACCATGTATTTCTAAGATTATCCCCAGTAACTGGTGTCGGCAGAACGCTTAAGAGGAAGAAACTTAGTCCACGATATGTTGGACCATTCGAAATTTTGGCCGAGCGAGGACCAGTAGCTTATCAGATAGCCTTACCCCCGAATCTGAGTAATCTCCACGACGTTTTCCACGTGTCACAATTAAAGAAATACCAACCAGACCATGATCATGTCATCGAGTACGAGGACGTTGAAGTACGGCATGATAATACCTTCGTAGTCGAGCCGGAGCAAATTATCGGACATCAGGAGAAACAGCTTAGAAACAAGACCATACCGATAGTGAAGGTAGTCTGGAAGGGTTTATCACCCGAAGAGGCAACATGGGAAACTGTGAGAGAGATGAAGGAGAAATATCCGGAGTTCATGGCCCGGAGTTTAGTTACGATGGAGTAAATTTCGGGGGCGAAATTTTGTTTAACGGGGGGAGAAATGTAATACTCGGATAAATAAAATGGCTATTTTTGATAAGTGAGTATGTGGTTTCAATTTCTGTGTTATATATATCGTATTTTTAAGGGAAAAATCTCTTGGAAATTAAGGAAAAAGAATAAGGAGTCAAAATGACCAAAATGCCATTGTAGAGCATGTAATGACCTAAGGGAATTATGAAAAATCCTAGGAGGCAGTAAAATAATTATTAAAATTAAGAGAGTACATTGTCTCTAATTTTGGTAATTTAATAAAATATAACCTTGGAAAAATAAAGGGGGGAAAATTAAAAAGTATTATAATGACCAAAATGCCCCCGTAAATTTTAATATAATGCATGGGACATAAAATACTAATGTCAATGTAAAAGATGTGAGGTAATGAGTTATCATAATTAAGAAAATTATCAACAATTAGTGGGTAATTAATTAAGTAATTATTGACTAATTATTTGGGCTTAAACAAAGGAAAATCCAAAGATAATTAAGTAAAACCCTATAATTAGTGGTTTATGGCTAAAATTAACATAAAATATATTTGCCAATTAATGGGAAAATATGAAGAAAAATTGGTGAGATTAAGTAATTTTAAGCCTAAAAACAGGTATGGACCAATAGGGAAATTTTGTGAAAACAATTATATAAAATAACTTTTTAATAATTTAAAAATATATTATTAATTAAATAAATAAATAAAAAAGTACTGAAAATCTCAATATGGATAAGGAGATAAGATTTTTGAAATAAAATATTAATAAAAAGGAATATTCTATGGAATATTCTGTAAAAAGCAAATAGGATAAATGACCACCGATAGAAACTAAATCCTATCTAGAAAACCATGAACAAGGTTTCTAAAGTCAGAGTATATTAGAAACAAGTGAATTTTTATCTCGAAGTAGACTGTCTCAGAAGTCATTTCCGTGGTCGATGGAATACCTAGGGAATAAGACGAAATAGGGTAATCTGTGAAGAGGGCAGATAGTCCCAAATGGGAACCTGTAGAAAATAAATTATAACTCAATATCTAAGGATGAGTTGGTAATCAACTGGACAAATTATTAATCAGTGAATTATTATCCCGAAGTTGATGATTCCGGAAATGATTTCCGTAACCGAGCGCGTTTTTCGAGAAACTTCAGCAGGGCCGTGGAAGACCTGAAAGGGGTCAAAAATTTATTTAGCCCGGACATTTCTAATGAGTAAGAAAAGATCTTCAAAGTTGTGATTCTGGATTTTTGAGATTTTACAAGATTACGCGATTAGGACACCGAACAGGGAACTTATCGGTAAGACGACTTCTCAGACAAGTTTGTGATGTCATGCATGACATCACTTTGTGCCACCTAAGGGGGGGGGGGAAGGACGGTTAAAGTAGCGAAGTTCTGGCGAAATTCCGCCGATTAGGGGAATAGGGGCAAAATGGTCATTTGTACCTAAAATGCCTGTTATGATGTCAAATATTGACAAATGTGATATTATCCCTATAGGAAATCTTTGATCACGAACCGTCGTCGTACCGCTGTCTCGACGTGCATTGTCGCCCATTGCTTCGTCAAAAGTGCGCTGGCCAAAACGTACTGAAGTACCGTATATTGTCAACGGAGGTATGGACGCGTATTGTAACACTAATCTTGTGCTGCTTAAATACATATATGTAATAGATACGTTCGTAGACCGAATATACAGACAGTTTTACACTGGTTATAGTCATAATAATGCCGTTATGTTTTCCTAGCGCTGAGGACACGAGTGGTTATCGTGGCACTGGTTTTGTGCGAGCTATTGTTGTTGTTATCTTATGAGGCTTTACATACTGCTCTGTGCTTATGTTCTGTCGTCATATTGATCATGCATCTGCTGTATGCTTATGTACTGATATACTGTTGTATTGTCTTGAATATCTGTTGTGTGTATACTGTATTGTTTGAACATAAGGTTAATCGTTACCTGAGATCCAATGCGGTAAATTGGATCTCAGCTGTAGCTTCAGGGTCCGGAGGACCGAGAGTTGGAGACCGGGGGAAACAACATGATTAGACCCATAGCCAGAGAATTTATATTCCGCTTTTGCATTTACTTTTGAAACAGTAGGATGACTGTATTATCAATACTATGTTACAGTATGGTTTATATTTGAATATGTATCAGTTACTCTTTCGCTCCATTGCTCTACTCTGATTGAAAAAAAAAATTCGCTTTAAAAATGGGATGTTACAGCCTAAAAAAAAGAAAATTAGAAATCCATATTTTATGGCCTATGGAAGATTAATTAGGAAGGAAAAACCCTTATGGGAAATTAAGAATTTATTTTAAGATTTATCTATGAAATTGCAAAAGATAAAATGATGAAGGAGTATACAAATACCAGGCAGCAAGTAAAGCCCAACCATTTGCCCAACCCCTTAGATGATTCTTCATCACAATAACAAACCACCCAATTCATTTTACCAACACTTCATGTTATTATATCAAAAAAAAAAAAAAACACTTCATGTTATTAATTCATTAGCTCAGCACGTGCTTCTCTAATTTATCAACATATGAATTCATTAGTCATATTCATTTGAACCACATGTTGATAAAAATCGAACCCTCATATTATGTACTGATATACTGTTGTATTGTCTTGAATATCTGTTGTGTGTATACTGTATTGTTTGAGCATAAGGTTAATCGTTACCTGAGATCCAATGCGGTAAATTGGATCTCAGCTGTAGCTTCGTGTCCTGAGGACCGAGAGTTGGAGACCGGGGGAAACAACATGATTAGACCCATAGCCAGAGAATTTATATTCCGCTTTTGCATTTACTTTTGAAACAGTAGGATGACTGTATTATCAATACTATGTTACAGTATGGTTTATATTTGAATATGTATCAGTTACTCTTTCGCTCCATTGCTCTACTCTGATTGAAAAAAAAAAAAAATTCGCTTTAAAAATGGGATGTTACAGCCTAAAAAAAACAAAAATTAGAAATCCATATTTTATGGCCTATGGAAGATTAATTAGGAAGGAAAAACCCTTATGGGAAATTAAGAATTTATTTTAAGAATTATCTATGAAATTGCAAAAGATAAAATGATGAAGGAGTATACAAATACCAGGCAGCAAGTAAAGCCCAACCATTTGCCCAACCCCTTAGATGATTCTTCATCACAATAACAAACCACCCAATTCATTTTACCAACACTTCATGTTATTATATCAAAAAAAAACACTTCATGTTATTAATTCATTAGCTCAGCACGTGCTTCTCTAATTTATCAACATATGAATTCATTAGTCATATTCATTTGGCCCACATGTTGATAAAAATCGAACCCTCATATTATTAACTTAGGTTCAGTGAGGCAATCAAGCCCAACAGCAAAACTAAGCCAGCAATTGATTTGCTATTCCCAACCTCATCGACTTATGGCAGAGGAAATAGACAGATGAAACACAGTCAACGAAAGATCAGCGTAAAGCCAGCGGAAAGGTTAACGTTGTTATGTAAAACGCAGAAGGATCAGATGCTCGCGTCATCTGCAAACACTGTTACTTGCACAGTGAATAAAGGAGTGAATAAAGGAAAGGAATGAATTATTATTCATCATTGTGTGTTTATATATACACAAGAATAATACAATGGGTATTAACCAAATTAGATACATTAACAACCTGCAACAATATGTAACAAAAGTAAAACAGAACTAATGGACTAATACAACTTGAAGCTAACTAATATAATTTGAAGCTATGTTACACCTATCACCCCCCACAAGCTGGAGCGTGTATGTTCCGAAGGCCCAGCTTGGATGTGAGCTCATGAAAACGAGTAGGATGCAAAGGTTTTGTGAATATATCTGCAAGTTGATCAGCGAACGAACAGAAGAAGACGAATAACCTTTGCTTGAAGCTTTTCCCTTACTAGATGACAATCAAGCTCTATGTGTTTTGTTCTTTCATGAAAAGTGGGATTTTCAACAATTTGAATGGCTGATTGATTATCACAAAACAAGAGCAAGGGCTATATCTCGAAATCTGAAATCATTCAACAAATAGACAAGCCATTGTAACTCACAAGTGGTAGAAGCTAAGGCCCGATATTCACTTCCAAGAAGATTTAGAAACAAGAGCTTGTTTCTTGGCTTTCCAAGATATTAAGGAAGAACCAAGAAAGATGGCAAACCCAGTAACGGACCGGCGAGTATCCAGACACCCTGCCCAATCGAATCACCAAGCTACTGAGTCAGAATCAGAATCAGCAGAAAAAAATATTCCAGCACCAGGAGAAGATTTAATATATCGAAGGACACGATGGGCAGCGGCCAAATGAGTGTCAAGAGGATTACACATAAACTGACTAAGCTGCTGAGTAACAAAACTCAGATCTGGCCGAGTGGTGGTAAGGTATTGTAAACGACCAATGAGCCTTCTATAAGCAAGAGGATCAAGCAAGGGCTTACCATGATCCTTAGAAAGCTTCAAATGAGGATCCATTGGACAATTAGCAGGTTTGCAAGCCAAATAACCAGAATCATCAAGCAACTCAAGTGCAAATTTGCGTTGGGAAAGAAATAAACCCTCCTTAGATCGAGCAAGTTCCAAACCAAGAAAATAACGAAGTTCACCAAGGTCTTTAATAGTAAAAGCAAGATCTAAATGCTGTTTTACCAAGTTGATTTCACCAAATCACTACCAAGAAGTACCACATCATCAACATACACAAGAATAACAAGAAATGCAGCAAGAGAGGCTTTAAAAAACAATGAATGGTCGAAGCGGATCGAGTATAACCATAAGACAAAGAAAGGTAAGACAACTTGGAATACCATTGGCGACTTGCTTGCTTTAAACCATAGAGAGACTTTTCCAATTTACAAACCCGATGAGGATGAGTTGGGACAAAACCGGGGAAGGTCCATATAAACTTCCTCATGCAAATCACCATGTAAAAAGGCGTTGTTGACATCTAATTGGTGCAGATGCCAATTCTTTGCAAAGCAAAGAATAGAAAGAAGAAGGCGAAGGGTAGTCATTTTGGCAACCGGAGAGAAAGTATCAAAATAGTCTATACCTTCAGTTTGAGTGTAACCCTTGGCCACAAGTCGAGCCTTATGTCTCTCAATGTCACCATTAGCTTGAAATTTGGTGCGGAAAACCCATTTGCAACCAATGGTGGCCTTTCCAGGAGGTAAAGAAGTAAGAGCCCAGGTTTGGTTGTGTTCAAGAGCACGAATTTCTGCATCCATAGCCTCTCTCCAAACAGGAAATTTAATAGCTTGTTTAAAAGTGGTAGGGTCAGAGTGAACAGTAACATTATTAACAAAAGAATGATAAGAAGAAGAAAGGGAAGAATAAGATAAAACTGAAGATAAAGGATAACGAGGAGAACCTTTCAATGATGATTGGTGTGTAGAAGATGTGAGGGCACAATGAAAGTCCCGCAGATATGAGGGGGTTTATGGAGTCTTGTGGATCGACGTGAAACAGAATAGAATAGGGTGGTGAATTTGAAGGAATAGAATCGTAGATGGGTAAGGGAATTGATGGAGAAATAGGAGTGGGAGAGGAATATCATCTAGGAGAGGAGAACAAGGCTGTATTTCAGAAAAAGAGGTTGGGAGTGGCTGCCTTGTTTGAAAGGAAACACATGTTCATGAAAGAAAACATCACGGGAAAGAAAATTTTGATTATTCGATATATCTAACAATGTAAAAGCCTTTGAACCAAATGGGAAGACCCAAGAAAACACATTTGCGTGCTCGAGGATCAAACTTTGAACGATGAGCGACAAAGTAGAAGCAAAACAAAGAGAACCAAAGACTTTGAAAAGAGAATAAGAGGGTACAACACCATGTAAACGCTCAAAAGGGGTGCTGTTGTGAATAGTAGGAGATGGCGACAATTGATTATATGAGTTGCATGAAGAACCAAAAAGACCAATATGCAACAGGAATATGAGAATGAAAAAGTAGGGCTCTAGCAACATTTAGAATGTGTTGGTGCTTACGTTCAACAAGACCATTTTGTTGAGGAGTAGCCACACAAGATGTTTGATGAATCACACCATTGGAAGCAAAAAATTGAGCCAAGTTGAATTCAGCACCATTATCAGACCTTAAAATTTTGATGGTTGTGCAAAATTGGTTTTTAACAAAAGCAAAGAATTTGGTAAGATGAGTATAAGTTTCAGATTTGGTGGTCATTAAAAAAAGCCAGGTATATCGAGAATAATCATCAACAATGGTTAAAAAGTAACGATGACCCTGAATGGATGGGACCGAAAAGGGACCCCATATATCAACATGAACTAAATCAAAAATTTTATTATACGAACTAGTGCTTACAGGGAAAGGCAAGCGTTTTTGTTTTGCAAAATGACAAGTATCACATTGAAATGTATGAGATACAGGGATATCAGAAACAGATTTATGTAAAATTGAAAGTGTAGATGCAGAGGGGTGTCCCAAGCGCATGTGCCAAAGAGTTGAATTAGAAATAGGAGTGGTATTGGTCAGAAGAACCTGAGAAGGTTTAGTCTGGGTGACCATATCTGCAGTAAGTAGGTACAAGCCCTCAAAAAGCCTAGCTGAACCAATCATCGCCGAAGGTTGGAGTGAGTGTATCCGATGTAAATGAGAGTCAAATGTTAGGAAATAATTTGAAGCAACTCGTTAATTGAGAAACAGACATGATATTAAAGGAAAAATTTGGAAGAAAAAGGACATGATGCAAGATTAAGGAATCGAGATTCTAACTGTCCCGTAAAAGCTAGCAACAACTTTAGCACCGCTTGGAAGACTTACATTAATTGGAGCAATTGATGCATAAACCGAAAATAAAGCCGTGGAACAACATACATGATCGCTGCTCCCGAATCAATGATCCAGAGACAGATGAAGTAGATACCGAAATACCTTCGCTTGGAGCGAGAAACAGAGGCGTAAAATGATTGACCGAAGGTGGAGAGCTGAGGAGACTAAGGAGTCGTTGATACTGATCAGAGGACAATTGAGGGAGAATGGTAGCTTGTGAAGACATGGAGTCTGGAGAGGGAGCAGGAGCAGATGGAGATTGAGGAACATGACCAGAACCCTGAGTACCAACTTGATTCACCATAGGAGAAGGTGTATTTCCAAAGAATTGAACCATTGCGAAATTTGAAGCCGGGGGAAACCGTGCTTTCTATAACAAGTGGCTTCAAGATGACGAGGCTTTCCACAATGAGAACATTGTTTCTGATTTTGACCAGGAGGATTATACCAAGGTGTCTTAGTCAGCAAAACTTTCGAATCAACAGGAAGAACGGAAGGAACAGGATGAAGTTCACGTTCTTGTTGAGTGACCAACGAAAATACACGAGTAATGGAAGGAAGAGGGTCGAGCAGCATAATCTGTGATTTGGTGGAATTATATTGTTCATTGAGACCTTTCAAAAAACGGATCACCTGATCCTCTTCTCTGTGACTAAGAGCAGTACCAATTGAACCACAAGAACACGGTTTCAGTTGAACGCAGATCAATCCAAATCTCAGAGGCAGAATCGAACCACAGAATGCTCTTGGCTATTGTGGGAGAAAGTGATCGAGTGAGCCATCCTTGCACAAGGTTGTTGCAGCGTTCCCATGCCGGAAAAAGTGAATCGGTCAACGGCGGAGGAGTCACTGAACCATCAACAAAACAGAGTTTGTTCTTCGAACGGAGCGCCATACGCATTGCTCTGGCCCAACCATGATAATTTGCGCCATCTAGAGGAGGAGCAACGAGTATAAGTGCCGGATTTTCATTTGGGTGAATGTAAAAGGGAGAGGAAGGATCTGTGAGGGGAAGAGGTACAGCGGAAGGGATGGAATCTGTGAGTGGAGGTACAGCGGAAGGAATGGAAGAAGAAGGAGGATGATCGGTGGTTGAAGCTGAGTCCATGGAAGCCGGTGATGAGATTGAGCGGAGGAAACAAAGTGAATTGGACGGAGGAACCAAGGAGGTCAAAGAAAGAGAAAGGTATTAGGTGGAAAGGTGAATGAAGAAAGAGAAAGGTATTAGGTGGAAAGGTAAATGACAAGCAGAGAAAGGAAAAAAGGTGTTGGCTCGTGATACCATGTTACTTGCACAGTGAATAAAGGAGTGAATAAAGGAAAGGAATGAATTATTATTCATCATTGTGTGTTTATATATACACAAGAATAATACAATGGGTATTAACCAAATTAGATACATTAACAACCTGTAACAATATGTAACAGAAAGTAAAACAGAACTAATGGACTAATACAACTTGAAGCTAAGTAATATAATTTGAAGCTATGTTACACCTATCAAACACAACCCATACCTCTCAATCCTCACAACGCTGATTAACCAATGGTCCTTCTCCTTCGGTTCATTCTTCTGTTGCGTCGGACTGGACCCTTAAAATTCTATTTAAGTGTTGCCTTGGTTCTCAATCATCCTATTGGTTTCAAACTTGAAACAGAACCAGATTTGAGGGTGAGAACCAAGATAAAGAGACGAGAGCGTGAGACGAGAGAGAGAGAGGGAGAGAGTTTCCGGTAGGCTTCATGCTCTGCATTTGCATCGAAAAATAGGGGCTCGGTTCAGCAAGGTTCTCAACGTGCAGACAAGCAAGAGCTGAACGTAAGCTTTCAGATATCTTCCTCCTAGTTTTTTGTTCTTTTCTGTCATCTTCCAGTGGTAGCTTGTTGTGAGTTAAGTGTGTGTGTGTACAAGATGAGGTTCTAAAAAGGAAAACCAAAACTTGGTTAACCTATTGAGGTATAAAATCGCTGCACTAGGAAAAATAAGAATAAAAGCTTGCATGTATATACAAGTGTGTATCGCTGGCATGGAAAGAAAAAGAGAAAACTTCTCTATTATATGTATACCTCTTATATAAATGTATATATATTGATTAGGAACCAAGAAACCTAGCCTTCTTATATATATATACTAGTATAACGCTACTGATACATAAAGAAAAGAAAGGGAACCTTGCTTGCTGTTATGTTTTGAAAATGAGTATATATATAGGCGTGGGTGTGCGTATGTTGTTGTATATATATAAGGGAAACTAAATCAAAGCTGAAATGAAATATAGATATATGTATTTATATATGATTTGGAAGCTGAAAAAAAAATCTACTGTGAAAGGAAAAGGGAAGAAGTTAAGTTTTTTTAGACATATGTACGTGTTTACTGTCATGAGCATGGGAATGTTTATATAAGAAAATCTTGCTTGCTATGTATGCATATAAAAGTATGGCATTTGCATGTGTGTGTATATATATATATAGCTGATCATAGGAGAAAAAGGAAGATTTATATCTATTATTTATATATATATATACACACAACAAGTGAAGCCTCAGTATTTTGGTGTGATATTGATGTGATAAGTACAAAGGTATATATATATATATAACATGAATTCAAAAGTTGTTAGGTGTTTTTTTCTAAATCAATTAATTTTATACTTAAATTCATGTACACACACCCACATGCGTTACTCATAAAAGAAAAAGAAAGTCCATTGTACGTGAATTTCTAGCTCGAGTATACACACACACACACATACTAATTCATTGTGCATTTGAAAAACCGTTAGAAACATTAAAAGAAAACAGATTAAAGCATTTTACATGTTGTATGGTGTTTATTTAAACTTCTAATTTTAAAGCATTGGAATTGTCTAAGAGAGGTTAAATTAATTGTAGAGAAATAAGTAATAAAATAGATAAATAATATTATTATTTATTATTAAAAAGGGAATAAAAATAATAAGGGGAGTTGTTAATTAATAATAAATAAAAGAGTGTTATTATTAATTAATGATAATTAAAAAGGGTATTATTAGTAAGGGAATTTTTAGAGGTTAATTCATTTTTAATCCTGTAAAAATTAGTTCGCGTAGCTAATTACGTTGCGACACGATTAAGTGACTAATGGAAATGATAAACGTTTATAGGATTTCATAGACGCCTCGACCGATCCCAACACCTATTGGACAGAAATTTAAGGATTCAAGTTTGAGGTGGGTAACTGTAATCTTGTTAGTATGTATGTATGTGTTCATGTATTAGCTGATCATGTTTGATAGATGATTTACATGTTATGTTTTTCCTAGCTATGGATTGAGGCTACGTGTCTCATAGGGCTGCGTGTCCTAATAAGGGTTGCGGTCCTTGGCCGTTAACTGTGGTTACGGTGCGACTTGTTTACTTGTAAATGTTTCTGTGTTTAACATGTGCTATATTATCATTTATGCTACATATCTGTTCATGAGATTAACTGTTACCCCTAGGGTTCATTCATTTGAACTCCAGACCGCATGAAAGAGACAGGTAGTGGTTCGGGATCAAGAGGCAAGATGCGGCTGTAAGAATTACAACAGATGGAATTTGTTGGGAAAATATGAGTAGTTAGACTGTACTTTAACGTTTATCATCTGACTATTTTGGATTACTGTAGTAAGAACCCACTATGGGATAGATTTGAATCGCGAAAAATTTATCCTCAGTTTTTCAAACTAAGTTATTTTGTGAAACTTTTATACCGCAATAAGTTATTTTTCGAACTTTTATTTTGTGCGTTATAACTCTGATAAATAAGGGCGTCAAAAAGACGGGCGTTACACTATTTATGGCCTCCAAGGCCTACATTGTAAGTAGGCCTTTAAAAAGACTTCAGGCTTGACCAGGCTCTATGAAGGCTTTGCCCATTCCCCATTACAGGCTCAAGCCTATTTAGCCAAACTTGGCTTGGCCCAACCTATTTCCATGCTTACTTGCTAGGGCTCACGAACAACGAAAACACAAGTTAGGGCAAGCAAAAGCAACTTATGCGGCAATTGTTGAGACAAGTGTCAAAGTATTCACTTGTGCGACTGTCGTTAAGAAGTCAAATGAAGGCTTTTTATAGTGGGGCTTGACTTAAAAAGACTCTCGATGACCAGAAAAGACAACATGAGTAGTAGGGTTACGATATTGGTGGGTTTCATTCTAACAGATTAAGTGTCAAGTTTGTTATGTTTTAGCTGCTTAAATAGAAGAGGAAGGGTAGAGCATTTTGGATTGTCGTACCGAAGGCTTTAAATCATGGTTGTATCATTAAAACTATTATTTATTTGATTATATTCTATGGTTCTTTGTTAATAACTGTTAGTTCTCAATATGTGTTTTGATGATGATTAACTTTAGAAACAATGTATGTTATATGGCTTAATTCAATCGAAAATTTGATGATTATCAGAAAAAAGTTTGCTGTCAAATTGGCTCAAGCCAATACTCTGTGACTCGAGTCAATCCCCTGTCATATATTGCAAAATTGCCACTTTGACTCGAGCCACCAAAATCGTTGCCTCGAGTTTAGACCTTGACTCGAGCCAGCCTATTCTCTGACTCGAGCCAAGTGCTTGAAAAACTTGAAAAATGTTGTTTGATCTCCTTGCTAACTCAAGCCATCATGTTAACTCTAGCCAAGAGTTCTGACCGTTATTTTTGAAAATGGAACCTGACTCGAGCCAACACTTAGTGACTCGAGCCAGTCACTTTGTTTCTGAACTTCAATTATTTTCTTTCACGAGTAACTCGAGCCTGGATTTTACCTGCCTCGAGTCTAGACTCTGACTCAATCCTAAATATTTTTGCCTTGAGTTAAAAGCCACTTTTGTAAAAACAAATAATTCAATTTGACTCGAGCCACATGATTCTTTGACTCGAGCCTATGCTTTGACTCGAGCCAAGCCTTTGTCTGCCTCGGGTCAGATAGCAATTTCAAAACCTCTCTGTGCCTTGATCAATGGTTTGACTTGAGCCATTAATATACTTGACTCGAGCTAGAATCTCTCTTTTCTTAAAATCCATTTACATTTTTTGAAATCTTCTAAGTATGTTCTTGGATTCTTTATATCATCGATTATTACTACTCTTAACTTCATTTAACCATTTTGTTAATGAGTTATAGATTATTAGATTACAAGTTTATTCTGTGTTTCAAATAAAGCAATCCGACGTGTCAGAGCATTTAATGCACTTACCTGTTCGAAACACTCAACCAACGGACATACCTCTGAACAACAGAAAGACGTTCTGGGCAAGTTATTTCATTCTCTTTGTTGGGCTTCCAATGGTCATACTCAAGAATAAAAGAATTAAGGAATGTTGGTAAACATTGATGATTCTGCTTCTCGTCTCTCTAACGACTATATTCAAGAATCACAACGGATACATTCAAGCTTCACCAACGGTCATTAATTGCAACACTTATAAATACCAGAAGCATTGAATTCTAAAACCACCGAAGCTCTGCGCATTCAATTAGTCTCAACTACTACCTACTGTTTCATTAAACTCTCTTAATATCTTCAGATATTATCTTGTACTTCAGTGTTCATTTTCTATCTACTCGTGAGGAGTTATTAAACACTTATTCATTTCCTATTTGAATCTTAAGGTTAAGGAACCTTAAATGTGGGTGTACGATTACAACTTGTAAGGGAGAGTGAGTCCTAGTGAGAGGATCATCCTGAGTACAGAGTCTATAAATGTAACTGTTTTGAAGTGTTAGTGAAAACACAATGTGTGCTTGGGGACTGGACGTAGGTTGTTGAATTAGACCGAACCAATATAAATTTCTCTGTGTTCATTTACTTTCTCTGTCGCTTTCATATTCGTGTTTGCAAATCTTTAGCGAAAGGGTTTTGAGATCACCTATTCAACCCCTTCTAGGTTGTATTCCATCTTCAATAACAAAGAGGTATATTACTGTTTTTAACATATTCATTAATCATGGTTTTTTGTTAATAACCACGAGGTATGTTATTATTGCGGTTCTTTTTAACTATTTAGGCAAATAGTGCCAAGATAATTACACTTCTATATTTTATAAAAATAAAACAAAAAAAATATCACCCTTTGGTGACTAGTTGCCTAAAAATTATAGAATTAATATTTTATGGCTTAGGAAAACTTAATTGAGAAGGAAAAATCCTTATATTAAATTAAAGATTTATTTTCCACGATTAACCAATAATTGCAATTAAATGACACAAGCCCATTCTCATTTATTTCAATTCATTAAGCCCAATACGTGAAAGTGAGTAGCAATGTATATGAATTCGCATTCTAGCCAAACTAATGCATCCTTACATCAGCCCACTTAAACCTCTCTAGCCCAACTCGTGTAACACCCCGGTTTTCACAACTGTTTTCATAGCGTTTTGATCAGAGTTTTGAGCGACGGAATTATTATTTTTTCATAATAAAGAGTAACTGAATAACATTGATAACAGTGTAGCTGGCTGTTCATAAGGCCGTACATTCCTCCGAGTGTTTACATCTAACGTAAGTACAACAAAACTAAAGCGTCTCTGTCTGGTCTTCATGCTAGCTCCTCACCCTTGTCCTCGATCCTGAATCCCTTGGATCCTGTGGCTATGGTAAGAGCTGAGGTCCAATGCATCCGGACCCCAGGTAACGGTTAACCTCATGCTTATAAATGATATATGAACAACAGGTATCTCTAATTTTACAAAGATTGATCAAACCAGTACGTAGTATGATCATTTAATAACAACTACAATAACATGTAAGGTTAAGTCCGTCTGCACCATTCACCCGTGCCACGATGTACGGTCGTGTCCTCAGCGCTAAGAAAACATATCGGCATTATTATGTCTATAACCCGAATAAAGCTGTAATCAGTGATCTAAGTACGATTACATAGTCACTGTGCATCTAAGTACGAATCCATAGACGCAGTGTATCTAAGTACGATTCCTTAGAACAGTGCATCTATGTACGATTCCATAGACACGGTGCATCTATGTACGATTCCATAGACACGGTGCATCTATGTACGATTCCATAGACACGGTGCATATAGCACCGAATAGAATGGCCAGGTAAGTGTCTATCATGGGGGCCTCACCGACTTTACGGCGACTAATTGGCATACCCACATAGACTAGCCTTGCCTTCAGCACCAAACTATTCACACAACATATCATCACATATATGCATTCAATAATCATCAGATCTAGTGTTACAGTACGCGAACGTACCTCCGTTGACGAACGTAAGTGTTTCTGGCGGAAACGACACGTTTGGACGGAAAATAGAGAAACGTCCGACAGCGGCACGTTAGACAGCGGTTCGATGATCAAAGATATCCTATAAGGATAAATATCCCATTTGTCAATATTTGACATTATAACAGGCATTTTAGGTACAAATTACCATTTTGCCCCTATTCCCCTAATCGACGAAATTTCGCCATCACTTCGTTACTTTGACTAATTTCTTCCAGAATTTTGCCAGAACTTCGACCCAATCATGATTTTCGAAATTTCTACTTAAAATACCCCTATCATATGATATCTAATCATACTCGGAAGATTAAAAACTAATCTAGCATTACTACCCTAACTACTGAAAGAACTGCGAAAGCTTAAGACTAAGTACCGAAGAACTTACTCAGAGCTTCGCTGCAGAATTCCCCGGACTCCTTCCTCCTCCAGAGCTCCTCTCTCTAACTTCTCTCTAGGATTTCTAAGAGTGGTTTTTGGTGTGAAATTTCAAGAGGAAGCTTGGCTATTTATAGACTTTTTGCAGGGGCAAATTCGCACTTTTCCTCCTTTAATCTCAACCGTCGGATCTAGGGTTTTGAAGTGGCAAGATCTCCCTCCTCCACCTTGCATGCCGACCTGCCCCTCTCTTAGGTGGCATCGATTGGCCAATCAGAAGGTGCCATGTGTCCTGCTTCTAGAAGCTTTTGCCGGTAGAATCTCCGATCGGTGTCCGAATCGCGTAATCTTGAAGGGACACAGAATTCTGGGAGCAGATCCCTGAAGATCTCTTCTTCCTCTTCCAAAATATTTGGACTAACTAAATTTTTGATCTCATTCAGGGCATTTCGTGCTCAGCCGAAGATTCTCGAAAAACGTGCCGGTTACGGAACGAATTTCCGGAATCATCAACCTCTGGACAAAAATCCACTGATTCCAAATATGTCCAGGAAATTCTCAACTCATTCCCAGATGTTGAGTTATAATTTATTTTCTTCAAATTCTAAATCGTGAGTATCTCGCCTTTTCACAGTTACCCTATTTCGTCCTATTATCAAAATGCTCCACCGATCTCTAATTAACTGGAACAATCTATTTCAAGATAAAAATACACTCTTTCATATTCTTTACCGACTTTAGAAATCCTGTTCTGGTTCTCTAGATAGGATCCAATTCCTATCGGTGTTTATTTACTTTTTACTTTTTTACTTTAATTATTATTTAATTAGAGTTTATTTCTAACACTCTTCCTTATTTCCTTTATTATTATTATTTTTCTCTTTTTCCATTAAAGATGTCGGCCCTCACATAATTATTAGATATATATATATATATATATATATATATATATATATATATATATATATATATATATATATATATATATATATATATATATATATATATATATATATATTTTTTAATTAATTATTATATAATTTAATAATTATTTTTACATAATTTTTCATAACTTTTTCCTATTGGTCCAAACTTGTTTTTAAGCTCAAAAATACTTAATCTCATTTATTTTTCTCAATATCTTCCAATTAATTAGCCAATATATTTATGCTAATTTTTAGCCATAACCCACTAATTATAGAGTTCTACATAATTATCTTTGAATTTCCCTTTGCTTAGGCTTAAGTAATTAGCCAATAATTACTTAATTAATTTCTTAACCATATTTGATAATTTTCTTATTTAGACTAACTCATTACCTCAATACTTTTGCACTGACATTTGTGTTTTCATGTCCTTTGCTTTATATTAGAATTTACAGGGACATTTTGGTCATTTCAATACTTTTTGAACATTCTTCTTTAATTTTTCCAAGTTTATAATTTATTAAATAACCAAAATTAGAGGCAATATACTCTCTTAATTTTAATAATTATTTTACTGCCTTTTAGGATTTTTCACAATTTTCCTAAGTTACTTATGTCCTATAAGGGCATTTTCGTCATTTGGCACTTAAACTCTCTAAGTTCTAAGAAATTTTCCTTTAGAAAATAAGATAAATTTAACATATTCTTTGAGACCACATATTCACCTATTTTTAATAGGTATTATTTCCTAATTTATGATATTTACCCTAAGTGTGATTTTTAGGGTATTACAACTCGTGACAGCTAAATATGATGACAGCCAAATATCCATATTCCTACTTTCTAATATCCATTCAACTAAACACGACATCATAGGGAGCAGCGAAGAAAAAAAAAAGAAAAAGAAACAAATCAAGCAAGAGCAGAAAATGAATCAGTAATGCAATACTCTCTCATCAGTGTATCTCCTAGGCTGCCTACTGTTCACGCAAGAACAAGAAGTCTAGCAACATCCATGCTTCTCATATCAGAAAATACAGACCTCCCATACCCCCTCGAGCTCAATGCCATATACCGTTGCATAATTTTTTCTCAGACTGGACCATGAGTGTGTTATATACACCCATGCTCTTTGGTTCTTCCTTACTCTTGTTAGCTCTACTAGTACTGAAAAAATGAGAACAAAAAAGAAGAAGAGAGAAGAAACATCACCTAACCCATATGTTCTGTTGTAGAACATAAGTGTCTAGCCCTAGGTGGGCTAGTATATCGATGTAGGATGAAATAGCTCTCTCCCAAGGTATCCATGGATGAGATACCTCTGAGAATAGGTGATCTCTGTGCACACATGAAGGCTTTCACCAAAGGGGGTGGGGTGTGTGCTCTGTGTGGCTGAATCGTAAAGGAGAGAGCTTAGAAGATGTGTACCTTTTAGGTTAACCTACTATATATAGAGGCTACCTTAGGGTTAGGGTTTGGACTTGTTGGGCCTCTTGCGCCTCCAAGCCCAAATGTACTAGATGTATCCTGTTGGGCCACACCTTGAATGAGCCTAATATTTGATTCCATAACAGTTGCCTCCAAGCACGGTAGTTCAGGTTTCTGAGCTGCCGAGATTAATTGACTTCTTTCTGAGATCCCCTGAATCCGAATTGGCTTTCGTAGCAATTTTCCCGGGCTAATTGTCTGGTTTATATTCCTACATTTAATACCATGTTAGGAAATCACAATAAATGGAAAATACTTACTGTTTGTGCAAATCGTTCAACGTGCTCATTTCGGATACTTGTCAGAGCTTGCATTAAACTTTCGGGTTTGCATTAATGCCGGTTATTGATAACACGCTTTTCCACTTAACAAATCATTATCCACTCTGTTGCCCCCATCCTGGTAGTTCAGGTCTCTAAGCTGCCAGGATGTGTTACTTTTCAAACCCGGACTAGGTGCTCACAAATGTTGGGATTCCGTGCGTGTTGACCCGAGATTCCAGGTTTATATACTTCAAACCGAGACTCCCAGGTTATATACTTTAAACCGAGATTCCAGGTTTATAAACTGTAACTGCAAGATTCCGGGCTATATATTATAACACCGAGATTCCAGATGTTTGACGAGTTTGCATTAACTTTGGTTATTGTTACCATGCTTTTCCACTAACAACTCGTTCTCCACTCTGTTGCCCCCCAGCCTGGTAGTTCAAGTCTCTGAGCTGCCAGGATGTGTTATCTTCCGACCCGGACCAGGTGTTCGTCATTGTTGGGATTCCTTGCATGCTTACACGAGATTCCGGGTTAATGATTTCTGAAAACAGGTTTGTTTACCCAAATTCAATCAAATAAACTTGCGGCATTGCCGTCGCAGAATGATTCCAATAAAGGAATCTAAAATAGACTTGCAGCCTCAACGCGGGCCCCAGATTTTAACTAGATTAGTTAAAAGCGAGTCTGCCTTCTTAACTTTACACGGATCCCTGATTTAAACTAGATTCAGTTTAAATCGGGGATCGTCTTCTTAACTCTACACGGATCCCTGATTTTAAACTAGATTCAGTTTAAATCGGGTCCGCCTTCAAAACTTTACCGGGATCCCTGATTTTAAACTAGATTCAGTTTAAATCGGGTCCGCCCTCTGTCTTTGTTTTCTGCAAAACTTTAAACAGAACTTATCTTGGCTTTACCGTGTCCCAAAGGGTGCACGTTTTAACCATTAAATCCGGCTTTACCATGCCCTGAAGGAAGCACACTTTAACCATTATTTCTACGGAACCCGGATTTTAACCAGATTCAGTTAAGCCGGGGTCCGCCTTCATCCCTTTTGTAGGGACGGACTCCATATGAAACTCAGATTTTAACTGCGGTCAGTTTACCCGGGTTCCGTTTAAAATAGACTTTGCATGATTCATGAAAATGGGTTTGTGCACCTCGGATTCACGCATGTTTAAATTAGACATGATTTTCGAAGAAGGGTTTGTTTACCCTGAATTCATACATGTTTTCCTTCGACATGATTTTCGGAAACGTGTTTACGTACCACAAATTCCTACATGTTTGGCTTTGTCATGATTTTCGAAAACGATTTTGCTTACTCTGAAAACATACATGTTTTCCTTCGACATGATTTTCGGAAATGGGTTTACGTACCTCAGATTTCTACATGTTTGCCTTTGTCATGATTTTCGAAAATGAGTTTGTTTACTTTGAATTCATACATGTTTAGCTTCAACATGATTTTCGAAAACGGGTTTATGTACCTCAGATTCCTACATGTTTAGCTTCAACGTGATTTTCGGAAATGGGTTTATGTACCTCTGATTCCTACATGTTTTCCTTTGACATGATTTTTGGAAACGGGTTTATGTACCTCAGATTCCTACATGTTTAGCTTTGACATGATTTTCAAAGACTGGTTTCTTTACCATGACTTCATACATGTTTAACTTTGACATGATTTTCGAAAACGAGTTTGTTTACTCAGAATTCATACATGTTTAGACTGGACATGATTTTCGAAAACGAGTTTGTTTACTCATAATTCATACATGTTTAGACTGGACATGATTTTCGAAAACGAGTTTCTTTACTCAGAATTCATCTATGTTTATAGACTTGGCGGTTGTAGCCGTCTTTATAAGGATCCCAGATTTTAACTAGATTCAGTTTAAACCAGGTCCTTCTTCGGAACTTTACACGGATCCCTGATTTTAACTAGATTCAATGCCATCGGGTCCGTCTTAATTTATGTATAAATCCGTACACAACCATATTTCAATTCAATCAATATGCCGCCCATTGATTTATCTAAAGCCACGACCTATATTTCTCAAATAATTATGAAATCCCCAGCTTTCAGTGTGCATGACTCAAGCCCACTATACATCATTTTAATTTATATATATGTAATACATATAAAAAATGAAATGGGTCTTACCATGTGAGAGCTAAGATAGGCATGATAAGAATAAGTGCTTTCCTGCGACAACTTCTCTAAAGCCATAAAAATGATAATAGGAAAGCATACCTTTAAATTGATATAGCTTTTGAAGCACTTTAAATTGGCATGAGTTTGCTCTGAATCGCAGGAAGTACTATACAATTTAGTCGCGGGAGAAAAATCTTCAAATATATCTCTTTTTTGCAATTCCTTCAATAACTTGCTTCGTCCCTTCCATTAAGCTTCCACTTCCAGAGTATAAGTCCAGACGCATTTCCTTAATTGCTTGGAAGTTATTTTGACTCCGAAGGGACCTACAAGTTTGTTTTTATGCCAAGATATCCCATAATTGAATTGCTTACAAAAACAAGTGGTGGCAGAGGATTGGGACGTGGGAAACACCAGCAAGCCTCCGAAAAAGGAAGCAACCGAAAAAGTGCAACCTGCTTTTGTCACTGGGAGGTATTTTATTTTTCAAATACGTGATATAAAAATCAATGATGTTGTCATTAACAAATGCCTCTGGCTGTAGAAACTCAATATCTCTCTTGTTAATAGAAACAACATTAGGCTTCCCCTTTGGATAAATAATCTCTTCCAAAGTCTCATAAAAAATGGGAACAAAATGTATCTGAGAGACCTGGTTGCTCTCATCATATTGAGATATTTTTCCAGTTTATACCAATAGGACTCATCTTTTACGACATTGTCAATTGACCCCTCAAATTTGAAAGTTCCTTCACTTCCATTGGGGCCTTCAATTTTCACAAAACTCCAACTAGGCATTAATTTCAAAAGTTGAAGAACCCTCATTTAGTTGAACAATACTCCTCTGATCCTAAATGTTAGAACCTAGGAAGTATAATGCAATCAGATCAAATTTTCTGTGTATCCCAACTCCTAACCCGACCGACATTGGTATCCCTGGTGAATATGTTCCTCATAATCATATGCAGAAATACTCACAAGCTGGTTCAGAATTCCAAACCACAGAACTTGGAGTAAGACGAGGCGAAGCTGAAACCGAACCTCGTTCACCAGGAGATTCAACGGTTTCAGCCCATTAATGTGACCATATTTGATTGTCGTCTATGCCAAGTCCATTGCAAGTAAGTATCATCCCTCTGAACCTGGAAAGATATTCTCAGAACTTTAATGACTGTCTTCTAGATTTCGCAACTTCGAAAACAGTTGCTCTGATTGAATTAATAGGGTTTGGTTGGCAGCTACACAAAACCAAGTCATTGAAGATAGCCTCAGCCGAGAAGTAACAGTAGACTGAACTTTGATGCCGACCACTTTCCTCAGTTCATCGTTAGCAGATTCATATTCATGAGATGGTAAGAGGCAAACTTAAACTCGGCATCAATACTCTGCAACCCGACTTCAGGCCCTCGAAGCATCTCAGCATCTCAAAGAATCACGATCATGCATCTCGGCATGCCATCTCGGACTGATAACCGTAGCAACACCTCGGAAGATCATCATCTCGACCTGAAGACACTACTGTGCTCATTGATAACTCGAAAAGCAGTCTATCTCGGCCCCACGTACGTCTTGGCATGCACCTCAAACTGAGCCCGCATCGTCAAGCACGTCGTCATTGCTAACGATGAAATAGCTCGCTATCTCGGCGTTGTATCCTTGCACTGTGCTCAAATTGTTAAATCTCTGACATTCATAACGTAGCATCTCGGGTTTGTATCTCGACATCCTGGCAAGTCGAGAAATTAACTCTGACCTTCACCGGAATATGAATCGGAGCATCCCAGCGAGTTGTGGTTCACTTCATCTCTGCGTCTTGAAATTCACGTGAGACATTCCCACCTTAACTAAACCATGTTCAAATGCTATCCTTAGCCTCAAAACGTGATCCCGACATTCTGATTCGGGAACCTCGGGTTTCTTGGTCTCGGTCATTTCATGAGGAGGATCCCCATGAAGACCTAACTTGACCCCGGCCATCCACTAACTTAATCCCTTCACGAAGAGTATCTCGGCATTGGATCCAGAGACACACAAAAATGGAGAGTCGGCCTCAATTCAGTAACATCAGGGTAACACCCATATAATCTTTCAGCAATGACATAGGAACAAGAACCTCAACGCAGATTTTTACCTGGCCAGATACCTCTCAATACGTTGTGGGTATTTTAGCCAGCCTTTGACGTTGTTCGCAATTACAGATTCAAAGCAGCAGTGCAATAACCTTCACTTTCAACGGAGAAGATTGAAGACTTCTCAGAATCCTCAAGGAGGACTTGGTTGTACCAAGTGATTATGTCGGGACTTAAGGAATTGCAAAGATTATGGGATGGCAGGCTTGCATTATCCAGCACTATTGCTTTGCCACACCTCTCGTGAATCACAGGAGAAAATTACCCTCACAAACCCTAACTATAAATCTCTATGATTGTTCGCTTGGCAGTTAGGGATTGGAATCACTGACCATCTTTAGTCACGGGAATCAGAAATTTACCGATTCCCCACAGACGACGCCAATATTCTAATGTTGAACATAAGTGTCTAGCCCTAGGTGGGTTAGTATATCGATGTAGGATCAAATAGCTCTCTCCCAAGGTATCCATGGATGAGATGCCTCTTAGAATAGGTGATCTCTGTGCACACATCATAAAGGCTTTCACCAAAGGGGGTGGGGTGTGTGCTCTGTGTTGCTGGATCGTAAAGGAGAGAGCTTAGAAGATGTGTACCTTTTAGGTTAACCTACTATATATAGAGGCTACCTTAGGGTTAGGGTTTGGACTTGTTGGGCCTCTTGTGCCTCCAAGCCCAAATTTACTAGATGTCTCCTGTTGGGCCACACCTTGAATGAGCCTAATATTTGATTCCATAACACCATACATCATCTCTCGGCCCATGATTAAATACTCAGATCATTATTCATTCATGTATCCTCAGTCTCACTCGAAATAAAAAAATAGAGAGAGAGAGAGAAAGAGAGAGAGAGAAACACATCAGCACATCAGTTCTCTTCCTTCGTTGCACACGAGCTGAACACATTAGATCAAAAGAAGATTCAGCAGCGTCAAAATCTCACTTTCGGCCATCCAACTGTTCACGCAACCAGCGACCTCCATGCCTCTTCCACCAGAAAGTTCAGGCGTCCCATACCTCTTAATCCCAACACCTTTATCCGCTGGCTCCTTCTCGGATTGCACCTTTGGGTCTATATATATATATATATATATATATATAAGCATCCACATTTCACTTCCTCCAGCAAAGTGAATCAAAGACTGAGAAAGAGTGGAGGCCGAGAGAGTGGGAAACCATGACAGGAGAGAAAAAGAGACAAAATCCATTTGCTTTTCTCTATTTTAAAACAACGAAACAGAGGTGGTGTAGCAGGGAGTTTCGGTCCATCGGGAAGATTAGCTAGGTGAGTATTACCTTCAACTTAATACGCGTACATATATATATATGTGTGTGTGTCTGTGTGTGTCTATACATATATGTGTACACACATATATATATACATATATACACACACACATACATAATAATACTGCCTATAGGTCTTGGTTTTAGGAGTTTAAACAGAAACAAAAATCCCACCGTACATAAACCAACGCTAGATGAGAAGTATTAGGATTTGGGAAAATTAATGGAAGCTTGGCCGAAGAGTATATTGTTAGTTCTCAAACTTTTGATGATAACAAGACTTGAAAGCATTTAAGGTTTTGAATCAAGTATAATTATGTGCATTAATGTGTACTCAAGTATGAAGTTGTAATACCCAAGTATAATTTGTCTAGCACAGCTGCTTAAGTGTTTCAGGAATCAATACTTGAGTATTAATAAATTATACCCGAGTATTGAGTTAGCGTTTTTAGTAATCAAGTACTGGATTTAATATAATACTCGAGTATGGTTCAGGAGTACCCGAGTATTGGTTGCAGGGATCAGCTATCGCATACTGACTTCATCGCAATACTCAAGTATAGGTAAAAGTATTAATCGGATAAATCTTTATCAGTGACTACAGAACTATATGATACTCGAGTATGGGTAAGATGCTACTCGAGTGTACTTCATCTCAATATAATACTTGCTCTCTGGTTGGGTTGTAGTCAGGTATGTTAGATTATATACCCGACTCTTTCAGCATACAGAACAGGTGATACTCGAGTATCACAAAGAGATACTCGAGTATATCAGGGGTCAAAACCTTCGACACAGCTAAACTACATAACTACCCTAGTATAGCTCACGGTACAGGTGCTACCCGAGTATCTCAAAGGGATACTCGAGTATATTATAGATTCAGAGCTCCTGGCAGCTAGACCACAGCGATACTCAAGTATTGAGTTATATATATATATACCCAAGTATGTTCGTGGATCAAAATCTTAAGGTATATTGCGACCACATAGGTACCCGAGTATGAGGAACATATACTCGAGTATAATCAAACACCAAAGCTTCTGGTATGCCTTAATCACATAGATACCCGAGTATTAGAATTTAATACTCGAGTATGTTCGGTAAACATGCTTCTGTTATGTCGAGAATTCAGATTTCGATTTTGTTGTTTAATATTAATAATTGTGATCATTAACAATATGTTTCTAACCGTTTTGATTATAGTTTTCAAATGTATAAGATATATTACAGGATCATTTTGAAAACATCATGGGCCACGCAATATATTAACGTATATTCAAAACCGACGCAAGTGGGCGATACTCTGGAAAGTGGTTAACCATGTTCAAATGCCGACAGAAAGCAACGAACATCACCTAAGGATGATTTGTTTAAAGTCTATTCCAGAACACAACATCATGGGCTAAAGACATGACTGTCCAGACGCTCCAACGACATTGTCGTCAACTAACGAGCATCATGAAGTGCCAAGCTGCCAGCATCAATGGAGTTTGAATTTTAGTGGAGTTGCAACGTTCATCAAAACCCAGCAGTATAAATAGATGAAGTAGCAATTGCTCCAAGACCACCCAGAGAACGTATAAGCAGAACTCATACATACAGCAAGAGAAAAATCCATTCAAGTGTTTTAGTTCTGCACTGTTTCATTAAGATTCTCTGTATTACTTAGCTCTTCAGTGTTCATTCCTATCTGCTCTTACAGAGAGTTATTTTTCAGTTAACATTGCTTTGTGAGAATCTCAAAGTATTGGGACTTTGGGATTGGGTTATTTGATTACAACTTGTAAGGGGGAGTGTAATCTAGAGGGAAGATTGCTCCGAGAGTTACAGAATGTGTAATCATTTGAAAGTGAGTTAGTGAAATCCCGGAGTGTATCTGGGGACTGGATGTAGGTCAAGGATTTGGACCGAACCAGTAGAAATTGTCTTGTGTTCATTTTCCTTTCTTCTTCCCTTGCTACATCTGTTTTAGTTTGCAAGAAAATTTTATATCCCCAATTCACCCCCCTCTTGGTGATATTCTGGCTTTCATTTGGTATCAAAGCATAGGTATCTCAGTGGGGCTTAACATCCCGAGATAAGATCGTGGAAGGAATATTGCCAGATGGTGCCTCAATCAATCGACCTCCATGATTCAACGGAGAACATTACTCATTCTGGAAAACAAAGTTCAAAGTGTTCGTGCTAGCTTCTGAGTATGGACTCTGGCGAGTAATAGAAACAGGAAACTACATTCCTACAAAGATTGAAGGAGGAATTGCCACTCCTAAAACAGAAGGTGAGTTCAATGAGACTGATATGAAAAATATCACTCTCAACAGGAAAGCTATCTTGATGCTGCAAAGTGCTCTCAGCCAAAAGGAGTACTTCCAGATATGCAACCTGTCTACTGCAAAAGAGATGTGGAAAGCTTTAGAAATAGTATATGAAGGGACCTCTGAAATCAAAGAAAGTCGCATTAATACTCTAACCACAAAGTATGACCTATTACAAATGAAGTCTGGAGAAACAATTGCTGAATTCCAACTCCGGTATACACACCTTACCAATCAGTTATCAGCCCTGGGCAAGACATATGATCAAGGCTCTCAGGTAAGAAAAGTTCTCAATGTTTTGACCAAAGATTGGGAAGCCAAAGTTACAGCGATAGAAGAAGCTCGTGGGGAATCAATGACCTCAGTTGCAGCCCTGTTTGGAAGCCTATATGAATATGAGAGTAAACTGAAATTCAAGAAAGGGTTAACCGAAGCAAACAATAGCAGAAGCAAAAGCATCGCTCTAAACTCAATGAAAGAAAAAGAAGTCAAAACAGAAGATGATGAGGATGGTGATGAGATGGCCATGTTCGTACGAAGATTCAAGAAACTTTACAAAAAGGATCAAGGCTTCAAAAACAGATTCCAAAAGGGTAGCTTAAGTAACAAGAATGAAAAGGATCAAGTCATCTGTTATGAATGTGAAAAACCAGGACACTACAAATCTGAATGTCCACAGTTGAAAGATAAAGAAAAGAAAAAGAAGTTCGGAAAATTCAGAAAGAAGGCCTATGTGTCTGCCATATGGGGAGACAGCTCCTCAGATGACGAAGAAGATGAGGAGGACGAAGAAATTACTAATGTCTGCTTAGTCGCAGAAGAAGAACAACAAGAAAATGAAAAAGAGGTATTTAACCCTGAACCTACTTATGATGAATTGTTTGCTGAGTACAACCTTTGTCAAGAAGAGTTTGAAAAACTTGCTGAAAAATATATTGCTCTGAAAAAGAAAAAGAAAACTCTTAAACAACAAGTTGAAAATCTTTCCTCTCCTGAAAATATTATATGTGATGAATGCCTTAACTTGGAGAAAAAAAATATGTATCTTACAAAAACTCTTGAAAAATTCACTAAAGGTAGTGAAATGCTTAATGTTATTTTAAAAGATCACAGGTTTACTAATGATAGATCAGGCATAGGATATAATCCTGTTTTTGACAAAAAGAAAGGAAAGAAGAAAACGGGTGAAAAATCCTATTTGAACTACTTTCAGAAAACGGTTCACGTTTCAAATCCTTTTGCTCAATGTAATTACTGCAACCGAAAGGGACACAGTACCTCTACCTGTTTTCACAAAAAGGATGGAAGAAATAAACCTATTGGAAATTATCAATGGGTGCCAAAAGGAACCTATGTTCCTAAGGCCCAAACTAACCCCAAAGGACCCAAGAAAAGTTGGGTACCTAAAACTTAATCCCTTTTGATTTGCAGGTTTGTTTGAGAGCATCGAGAATAAACAAGTGGTACATTGACAGTGGATGCTCCAGACATATGACAGGGGATCAAACTAAATTTCTTGCAATGAGATCAAAGGAAGGTGGTAAAGTCACCTTTGGAGGCAATCAATCAGGAAAAATCACTGGAATTGGTGAAATTGGTGCAAAAGATGGACCTATGATCAAAGATGTCTATTTGGTAGAAGGCCTCAATCACAACCTCCTAAGTGTTAGTCAAAGTGCTGACAAGAACAACTGGATTATCTTTGACTCAGAAGAGTGTCTCATTGTCAATAAAGAAGATATTTCAATCGATAAAGGTAAACTGAAGGTACTGTTTAAGGCTCCTAGAGAAGGTAACTGTTATACACTAGATTTACCTAAGGTTAATTTTGAAAAATGTTTTGTTAGCAACTTGGAGGAGAGTTGGCTGTGGCATAAGCACCTAGCTCATGTAAACATGCTTCAATTGGACAAGTTGTTAAGAAAAGATTTAGTTCTTGGTTTACCTAAACTACGATTCAAAAACAACATGATTTGTGATGCTTGTCAAAAAGGTAAACAAACTAAATCATCTTTTAAGAACAAATTTGAAATCTCTACAAATCGACCTCTTCAGTTACTTCACATGGATTTGGTTGGTCCAGCTAGAGTCAAAAGTCTTGGTGGAAACTTATATACCTTAGTTATAGTTGATGACTTCTCTCGATTCTCTTGGACTATTTTCTTATCTTCAAAGGATGAAACTTTTGATATGTTTGTTGTGTTTGCCAAGAAGGTGCAAAATGAGAAAGGTATCTGTATTTCAGCTATTCGAACTGATCATGGAGGAGAGTTTGAAAATCAAGCTTTCCAAGAATACTGTGATGCTCACGGAATTGACCACAACTTCTCAGCTTCAAGAACACCACAACAGAATGGTGTGGTTGAAAGGAAGAACCGTGTACTTACTGAAATGGCCCGTGCTATGTTGAATGAAAATCAAACATCACAAGTCTTTTGGGCAGATGCAATGAGCACAGCCAACTATATATCAAACCGAGCCTATGCGAGAAAGAAGTTGAATAAAACACCTTATGAGCTCTACAAAGGAAGAAAACCAAATCTGTCCCATCTGCACATCTTCGGCTGTAAGTTCTTCATACATAATAATGGTAAGGACAATCTTGGTAAGTTTGATTCCAAATCTAATGAAGGCATATTTTTAGGTTATTCAAACAGAAGTAGAGCCTATAGAGTCTTTAATACTCGTACTCGTGTTGTTGAAGAATCTATGCATGTCGTGTTCTGTGAATCTAAAACTGAAATGGCTCTGGATGATGATGAAGAAAATGTTTTCAAAAATCAGTTCTTTTCGAAAACTACTCCTACTTCAATTGAGTATTCTGAAAATGTTTTTGAACATGATCCTCAAAATGATTGTGAAAATTTTGAATCATCACAACCTAAAGCTTGGAAGTTTATTAGGAATCATCCCTTAGATCAAGTGATAGGTGATGTGAACCAAGGAGTAAGAACAAGAAAAAGCACCTTAAATGAAGTAACCTTTTCTGCTTTTATTTCTCAAATTGAACCCTCTAAAATTGATGAAGCCCTTTCAGACAATGATTGGGTAATAGCAATGCAAGAGGAATTACAACAGTTTGATAGAAATCAAGTTTGAGATTTGGTACCTAGGCCTAAGGACCATCCGGTCGTTGGCACTAAATGGGTATTCAAGAACAAACGAGATGAATCCGCAATCATTGTTCGTAACAAAGCTAGACTAGTGGCTAAAGGTTACAATCAAGAAGAAGGGATTGACTATGAAGAATCCTTTGCTCCAGTAGCTAGATTGGAGGCTATAAGGGTGCTTCTAGCCTTTGCCTGTGTTAAGGGATTCAATCTCTATCAAATGGATGTGAAAAGTGCCTTTCTTAATGGCTTTATTCAAGAAGAAGTTTATGTAGAACAACCTCCCCGTTTTGAAAATGAACATCATCCAGACCATGTGTACCGATTAAAGAAAGCTTTATATGGTCTTAAGCAAGCTCCTAGAGCTTGGTACGAAAGGTTAAGTAAATTTCTATTAGACCAAGGTTTTATTAGAGGAAAGGAAGATACAACATTATTCATTAAAACTAACAAGTTAAATGAAATTTTGGTTGTGCAAATATATGTTGATGATATTATCTTTGGTGCTACTGATGATGGTTTGTGTCAAGAATTTTCAAAGATAATGCAGAATGAATTTGAGATGTCAATGATGGGAGAGTTGAACTACTTTCTTGGTTTTCAAATCAAACAAAGAAAGGATGGAATCTTTATTTCACAAACCAAGTACCTTCGTGATCTGCTTAAGAAGTTTGGGTTGGAACATTGCAATGGTGCTGACACTCCAATGAGTTCAACGGCATCTCTGGACGCTGATGAAGAAAAAGGCAAGGATTTCAATATTACAAAATATAGAGGAATGGTTGGATCATTACTCTATCTTACAGCAAGTCGCCCAAACATTCAATTTAGTGTGGGAATGTGTGCAAGATTCCAATCCGCTCCTAAAGAATCACATGCTGAACATGTTAAGAGGATCTTTCGATACCTATCAGATACAAAGGAACTTGGATTGTGGTTTCCAAAAGGACAGCAAGAGTTCTTGGTAGCTTATTCAGATTCTGATCATGCTGGCTACAAAACTGACAGAAAAAGTACAAGTGGCAGTGTGAGTTCTTCGGAGGTTCACTTGTGTAATGGTTTTGTAAGAAACAAACCACAGTAGCTGTATCTTCCACATAAGCTGAGTATGTTGCTGCCTCAAGTTGCTGTGCACAAGTCCTTTGGCTAAAACAACAACTATCAGACTTGGGAGTCCATCTCAAAGAAATTTCAATCCTGTGTGACAACACAAGTACAATAAGCTTGGCAAAGAATCCAGTGCAACATACAAGAACAAAGCATATTGACGTGAGACATCACTTCATCAGAGACCATGTTCAAAAGAAGGATGTCAAAGTAATGTTCATCCCAACACATTTGCAGCTTGCTGACATTTTCACCAAACCTTTGGCCAAAGAACAATTCAATTTCATTAGAAGAGAATTGGGAATGGTAAATCCCAATGAGTTGTAAGTAGCCAAAATGTTATTAATTATGTTTTGATGATAATGAGGAAACTGACTTAAGCTTCGGAGTATCCAGCTTTTTGTTTTGCAGGATTCCCAATGAGTAATTAGGAACTGATAATACTCGAGTATGTGTAATAATACTCGAGCAATATCTACATTTGACCTTGTCATTGAACGCACAACAGGTATAGATACTCGAGTATCCCACTTAAGTACCCAAGTAGTATTGAGATTTCCATATCGCTGGAAAGAGAGACAGACCCATACTCAGGTATCACATATACATACTCAAGTAATATCAAGGCAGAGACCAAAAAGGATATTTCTGAAGACAGGTGATACTCGAGTACCTTAAAATTCATACCCGGGTACTGATAAACAAAGGAAGCTACTGCTGATAGATCATTTCAACAATACTCAAGTAAGTAAGTGCCATACCCGAGTACTGTTCATCATCAACGGATAAGATCATCACATAATCATCTATCTGATGCTCTTACAAGTCAAAGAAATTCAAGTATTCACAATACATACTTGAAATGAGGTATTTTGGTATTTATCTTGACAAATTAGAATTTATCTGAGTAATGTATGCGCAAGTATGAACTGCCATTAGCAAGTAGCAGAGCAATACTCGAGTATTTAAATGAAGTACTCGAGTACTGTCTGGTCATTTCAGTGAATTTTAAATCTTCCGCCGTTTCTCTTTTAATCCCTCAGTCTCTCATTCTAATACTTTCATATTTCACATTTCTCACTACTCTCTCATACTTTCAACCCTACTCTCTCCCGCCGTCTTCTTCCTCGTCACCTCCGTTAATCGTCTGTCGCCCCTTTCGACCGTTGAGTTCCCTCCAATTTTTCCATCTTCTCCGATGAAAATTAGAATGGCACACTCGTCTGAATCCTCCGAGCAACCTCTGTCAAAGAAACCCCGTTCATCCTATCAACGCAGACTGAAATTGTCACAACAATCCAAAGCAAAGTTTAAATCCGTCTCCTTCATTGAACCCTCTCACTCTATTTCTCAAACCAATTCGATATCCTCCAGCAAAAAGATGAACGCAGCCCAGTCTCAATCTGAGGGTAAATCGCAATCTGTGGCTTCTGGAGGACCGTCGGCTTTCAATGATTCCGACGAAGTATTCCACGAACGACGCTCGAAGAGTAGTGAGGAACGAGTCCAAAAACCTCAAATTTCAGAACGGGAAGAAGCTTCAGCTGTAGAGAATTCTATCAATACAATCAGTCCCTTCGCCTCAAAGCTAATTGGACAGATTAGCGCTCTTCACTGTCCTCCCGGTATGTGCCAAGATCCTCTGGTTCTTCCAAATGACAATTCCTTTGAAGTAAATTATGGTAACTGACCATTCTGTCCCACTGTATATTTGGACTTAGAAGACTTTAGAAAAAGTTGCAATCTGGATCTTGCACCATGGCTTAGACTATACATGCCTCTGTTAGGAATTACCACACCTTACTCTCCCCAAATTGTCAAAATATTCTATCATAACATGTATGTAGAAGAAAAAGTTCATGAACATGATGAAGATGTATTAGTTACTTCTGTTAGAGGGAAGGAACTGAAAATTTCTGCTGAATCTCTTAATACCCTGTTTGGATTTACAAATGTGCCTAATGATCCTCCTAAACTGTCTCAATCTGAGTGTTTCAACATTCTACTGCCTCATGAAGAATATGATGGGAAGCCATTGAAATTCAAGCCAAGCCAAATGTGTGATACATATAGAGTCATTTGGTACCTATATACCCGCAACATGGTAAACAAAGGGCAAAGTTATACGCATTTCGTGCTTAAAGACTATGAATTGTTTGCCTCTATCATAGTTAAAGAACCACGAAACTTAGGGAAGTGGATCATTTCTGAAATGTCCCATTTCTTATCCACTTCTAGCACTTCCAAGAAAAACACAATCCCTTTTCCAAATCTTGTTTCTCAAATCATAGGCTTCAACAATATTTGGTACCTCCTGGCGGATGACAGAACTATATTTCCAAGGAAATTTGGCAAGTCTCGTCTTCTCTACATGAAAATTTCCTTCACTGAAGCTACTGGGAAGCAAAAGGAGAAAAGTGTTAAGGAACCTACACCTTCTTCCTCCAGGCAACCAGAAGAAGCTCAATCCTCTGAAGCAGGCACTCACTCTACCTCTCCTCCTCTCACTCATGCTGCAATTCAGAACTTGGTCCATACATCTATTCAAAATGTTTTGAATCCATTCATGGATCATTATCAGCAGCTTAACTCTCAGATGCTCTCAACCATGGCCAATGAGATGAAAAACATGGCTAAGTTGGTTGAATCCAAATTTCTGTCACATGCTGAGGAAAAGAAAAAGGAGTTTCAGGCGATAAAAGAAAAGTCAGAAACTCAAGAAGAGCTGAGTGCTTCCTTGGATGATAGATTGAGCAACCTTGAAGGTCACTTTGCTAACTTTGGGTTCAGAATTGATTAGATACACACAGTCTTCTCCATGGTGGACAATAAGCTTGACCGAATCTTACAAGGTTCAGATGGCACTAGCACCTCCAGAGCTCAGCCTCCTCCTACTTCTTCCACTATGGTTGCTCCTCCTGCTCCGGCTGCACCATACTCTAATCCTATTACTGCTTCTCCTGCTGATCCTATTGATCCTACATTCCCCTCTTTGATGGATGACAAAGGGGGAGAAGATCCAGCAGCAAACTAGCTGATTATGATCTTGCTGATTCTGTTTTGCTCTAGAATTAGGATGTTAACATATTTTATGATTTTGGTGTAATGACAACATGTACTTGACATTTATATATATGCAGCAACATCTTGACTAATGAAATGGAATTGCATTACAAGTTCATATTGTACTCTTTTTAATTATTGCCTAACTAATTTCAAAACCTAAATTTCAAAACATCAATCCAAGTGTTGTCATCATCAAAAAGGGGGAGAATGTTAGTTCTCAAAGTTGTGATGATAATAAGACTTGAAAGCATTTAAGGTTTTGAATCAAGTATAATTATGTGCATTAATGTGTACTCAAGTATGAAGTTGTAATACCCAAGTATAATTTGTCTAACACAGCTGCTTAAGTGTTTCAGGAATCAATACTTGAGTATTAATAAATTATACCCGAGTATTGAGTCAGCATTTTTAGTAATCAAGTACTGGATCTAATATAATACTCGAGTATGGTTCAGGAGTACCCGAGTATTGGTCGCATGGATCAGCTATCGCATACTGACTTCATCGCAATACTCAAGTATAGGTAAAAGTATTAACCGGATAAATCTTTATCAGTGACTACAGAACTATATGATACTCGAGTATGGGTAAGATGCTACTCGAGTTTACTTCATCTCAATATAATACTTGCTCTCTGGTTGGGTTGTAGTCAGGTATGTTAGATTATATACCCGAGTGTGTTTTGCTAAGTTCATTTCTTTCAGCATACAGAACAGGTGATACCCGAGTATCACAAAGAGATACTCGAGTATATCAGGGGTCAAAACCTTCGACACAGCTAAACTACATAACTACCCTAGTATAGCTCACGGTACAGGTGCTACCAGAGTATCTCAAAGGGATACTCGAGTATATTACAGATTCAGAGCTCCTGGCAGCTAGACCACAGCGATACTCAATTATTGAGTTATATATATATATATATATATATATATACCCGAGTATGTTCATGGATCAAAATCTTAAGGTATATTGCGACCACATAGCTACCCGAGTATGAGGAACAGATACTCGAGTATAATCAAAGACCAAAGCTTCTGGTATGCCTTAATCACATATATAGATACCCGAGTATTAGAATTTAATACTCGAGTATGTTCGGTAAACATGCTTCTGCTATGTCGAGAATTCAGATTTCGATTTTGTTGTTTAATATTAATAATTGTGATCATTAACAATCTGTTTCTAACCGTTTTGATTATAGTTTTCAAATGTATAAGATATATTACAGGATCATTTTGAAAACATCATGGGCCACGCAATATATTAACGTATATTCAAAACCGACGCAAGTGGGCGACACTCTGGAAAGTGGTTAACCATGTTCAAATGCCGACGAAAAGCAACGAACAGCACCTAAGGATGATTTGTTTAAAGTCTATTCCAGAACACAACATCATGGGCTAAAGACATGACTGTCCAGACGCTCCAACGGCATTGTCGTCAACTAACGAGCTTCATGAAGTGCCAAGCTGCCAGCATCAATGGAGTTTGAATTTTAGTGGAGTTGCAACGTTCATCAAAACCCAGCAGTATAAATAGATGAAGTAGCAATTGCTCCAAGACCACCCAGAGAACGTATATGCAGAACTCATACATACAGCAATAGAAAAATCCATTCAAGTGTTTTAGTTCTGCACTGTTTCATTAAGATTCTCTGTATTACTTATCTCTTCAGTGTTCATTCCTATCTGCTCTTACAGAGAGTTATTTTTCAGTTAACATTGCTTTGTGAGAATCTCACAGTATTGGGACTTTGGGATTGGGTTATTTGATTACAACTTGTAAGGGGGAGTGTAATCTAGAGAGAAGATTGCTCCGAGAGTTACAGAGTGTGTAATCATTTGAAAGTGAGTTAGTGAAATCCCGGAGTGTATCTGGGGACTGGATGTAGGTCAAGGATTTGGACCGAACCAGTATAAATTGTCTTGTGTTCATTTTCCGTTCTTCTTCCCTTGCTACATCTGTTTTAGTTTGCAAGAAAATTTTATATCCCCAATTCACCCCTCCCCTCTTGGTGATATCCTGGCTTTCATATATAAGAAGAGAGAAGAGGAAAACTCTTGTTGTTAATATATATATATATATATATATATATAGTTGTTGGCATATGAAGGCATAGCGTCAGTGTTCTTTTAGCTCACATCTTTTTATCTACTACTTTTGGCTAACATTGATTTTCTAGAGTTTCTCTAGATGTTCTAGGTTATGCAAAAGAACTTGCAATGTGTTGAATTGATTCAAAGTTGGAGCATGTGTGTGTGTGTGTAACACCCCTGCTTAAGGGGGGGGGGGAAGAGGAAGCTTACTGTTATGATTGTGGCACCTGGAAAGAAAGAGAAGGAAAATAAGATAACACATATATACGGGAAAAGCACCAAAATATTTTTTTTTACCAAAAAAAAATTACCTAATTAAAGCAGATTGGAAACATTTTACTGGACTAATGTTTACGCCACTAGTGGCGTGAACTGCCCTTACGTCACCAACTGCATTACTTTGGTAAAATGTTTCCAATCTTTTTTAATTAGGTAAATTTTTTTTTTTTTAAAAAAATATTTTGGTGCTTTTCCCTATATATACATATATCTAATGCTGCACGAAAACCCTACTGTATTGTTATATATATGTATATACATTGGTAGAGGCACACTATTTTCTATGGGGGCAAGTGAACCCATAAAAAATTTAAAATATATATATTTTGTGAAGGAATTTTATTTCGCCATCTGTGTAAAGGTCCCGGGTTTGAATGCCTTGGTTATCCCTTTTTCCATTAGCTGAAACGTTGAGGGGGAAAGAGCTTCAATTGTGAGGTGTTTTATTACCATTTTTTGGGCTGTCATGAGGAAAATCAGAAAGATAAAATCATTTTTTTTTTCAGATTTCATTCTCTTTTAATGTTCAATTGTATCTGGAATTTAAGGATTTTTCATTTATTAATGATTGTAAGGATGATCAAGTCCTGTGAGTTTGTTTTTATGCATTAGGTGGTTTGGATAATACTTAAGAAAACATGTTTTCCCTTTTGGCAAAGATGCTTGGTAGTTTATGACGTGTAGCTTGATAATTAAGAGGCATGCTTATTGGGTTATTTTTGAATGCCTATAAGGTGTTTGATTAATTGTGTGAAAGAAGAATGAGGCTTGAGAGTTTTGTGTATAGCTAAGACATGGGGAGGGAAGATTATCTAAACATGTTTCCTAATCTTGTCAAACTTTTTTCCTTCCAAAAAATGTCAACGATACAATTTTAATGCATTTAAAACTTTCCTTAAAAAAATTTCGGGGGCAGACTAATTGTGCACCCATAAACTCTAAATCCTGGCTTCGCCACTGTGTATATATAAATAAGTTATTATCTTATAAATGTTAACATAGCCTATCAAATGGAAGAAATGCAGGATCTTACTTGTTATATATATAAATATGGAACCATTAGGAAGTTAATGTTCATTGTGTTATGTGAATATATGTTAAGATACGTTGCATATAGGTTTGCTATATATATATAGTGAAGCAAATTATACTTGGTGCTAGTATTTTATTAAACTCAATATTTCTATTTTTATAAACATATATGATGAAACATAATGCTTTGGGAAAACCATGAGAAACATTAAATATAATGCATTAAAGCATAATATAAATGATGATTGGTATTTATGAACTCCTAATTTAAAGTATTGAAATAAGCTATGAGAGTTTAAAATAATTATAGAGAAATACCAATAAAACAACAAAATAATAATAATAATAAAATAAGTAAATATTGTTATTATTATTAGTAAAAAGGGAACAAATAATAAAGGGAGTTATTAATTAATAATAAATAAAAGAGTGTTATTATTAATTATTAATAATTAAAAATGGTATAAATGGAATAACAAATCCACCAAGGGTAGAAAGGTCAATAGTGGCAAAGACATCTCTTAGATATTATTTATAAGGGAAATAATGTGGTGATACTATTATAGGATATCCGGGAGAGTCAAGAATCAATACCAAAAGGTGAAAGTATCGCTAGCTATGCAGACTAAGGTATGGACGCGTACTGTAACTTTAACTCTGATGTGTCTTATATGCTTATATGTGATAGGATGATTCATAGAGTCATGGATAAGACTAGGTCTTGGGTCATGTATTGTGGCTAAGACTCGGTCTTTGGTCATCTGTTTGCATACATTCAGCTTTGTGTGGGTTATAGTCATGATAATGCCGTATGTATGTTTTCCTAGCGCTGAAGACACGTGGAGGCGTGAAACTGGTGAGTGCAAACGTTGTGAACTCTCTTTACCCAGTTTGTAACGAATGGTAAAGTTGAAGGGGAGTAGTTTGACCATAAGGCGTTGTTGGGAATTTGTTAAGATCTTCTGGTCTAGCAGATGCTTTAAGCTGTGATGATCGGTTTGCACCACAAAAGGATGCCCTAACAGGCAATGGCGCCACTTTTGAAGTGATAGGACCAGTGCTAGTAGTTCACGGTCATAGGTAGATTTAAAACGGTTGGAAAATGAAAACCCTTTACTGAAATAGGCGATGGGGTGTCCATTTTGCATAAGAACCACTCCAATCCCCTCCATAGATGCATCACATTCAACGGTAAATGGTTGGTGAAAGTCGAGTAGATGAAGTACCGGCGTGGTAGTGGGAGCAATCTTGAGTGAGTCAAAGGCGGATTGAGTGAGTCAGTCAAGGGTCGAGCAATAACCCCCTAATTTTTCACAAACCGTCGGTAGTAGCCCGTGAGTCCCAAGAATCCACATAGTTCCTATACGGAGGAGGGGTTAGGCCAGTGAGCGACAGTTTTAATCTTTTCCAGTATTACTTCAACCCCTTGGCTAGTCACAATATGGCCCAAATAATCGATTTGTACTTGCCCAAAAGAGACTTCTTGGCGTTAGCATAAAATGAGTGGTGGTGCAGGATCTGGAAGACAATAGTAAGATGGTGGAGGTGGTCGGCTGCCATAGCACTATATATCAAGATATCATCGAAAAGGACAAGCAAAAACTTCCATAGGTACGGGCGAAAAAGGTCGTTCATGATGGCTTGAAATGTGGCAGGTGTGTTAGTGAGTCCGAACGGCATAACTACAAACTCATAGTGGCCCAAATGTGTCCGAAAAGCGGTTTTGTGGATGTCGGATGGAATGACCCTGATTTGATGATATCCGGAGCATAGGTCAATCTTTGAGAAATATTGTGCACCCTGTAATTCATCAAGTAGCTCATCAATGTTTGGAATAGGGTATTTGTCGGGTACTGTTATCCGGTTGAGATGACGATAGTCAAGACACAACCGCCATGAGCCGTCTTTCTTGTTGACCAATAGTACCGGACTTGCAAAGGGACTGGAGCTTGGTCGAATAAATCCACGTGCCAGTAAAGCGTCTACTTGAGATTCGATTTCATCCTTTTGATAGTGAGGACAACGGTAGGGCCGCAAATTAGGTGGTGAAGACCCGGGTCGTAAAGGAATCATGTGATAATGCCCACGAGAGGGTGGTAATGATCGTGGCTCCTCAAATATGGAAGCAAAATTGTAACAAATCTGAGTTATGTCCAATGCGGCCTTCTTAGCCATTTCTGTTTGGTGGAATTCATAACTTTGTAGGCATACCGAAGGAGCAGTTTTCGGAATTTCACCTTGTAATCTGTACTTCTTACCGTTAAGCTTAAAAATTAAGAACATCTCATTCCAATTTGCTTCTACTGTGTTGAGAGAGGCCAGCCATTTAATTCCCAGCACCAAGTTAGATCCCGGTAATGAGAAGGGGAAAAAATCTTGTGTAATAATTATCCCAGTCAGTTGAATGGCTAAGTCTTGGCAAATTTGGTTACATCAGACAATGCTACTATCACCAATTTGAACTCCAAAATAGGGTACTGTTGTTGTGGGTAGGCTGAGACTCTGAATTAATTTTGTGGATATGAAATTGTGTGTGGAACCACTATCTACTAAAAGCAAAACTGATTTTTCTTGTAGTGATCCCCTAAGTTTCATAGTAGATGCCAATAAGGAGCCTAGAATGGCATTAAATGACATTGGTGTATCCTCTGTTAAAGTGGCATTAAAACTTACTGGTGGGTCCATCTCGTCTTGTGCATAGTCGGGGTTGTCATCGCCTAGGTTCTCCAGTGGAAGACCATCCTCGTCGACTTCCAGCAAGGAAAAGGAGGTCGTAGCACACCGATGACCCGGCCAGAAAGGTTCTGCGCAACGGAAATAGAGGCCTTTGTCTCATCGGCACTGGCGCTTGTAGTCCATAGGGGGTGCGCGGCTGGTGACCTGATGAATGGAGGGGCCCGACGCTGACAACTTGCTGGTTGGCGGTGGAGGTTGTCTTTGATTGGAGTAGTAGTCACGTGCGGAAGTGAAGGAAGAATAGGTGGGTGTGGGCTTGGGTACTGGTGTTGTCGGAGGGGGCTGTCGAGGTCGTCCGATGGAGAGTTGGTGCTCAAACTCTAGGGCTAGACTGGCGGCCCTGTATACGTTTTGTGGTTTGTCGAGGCGGACGTCGGATCTATATGCTCATTTAATCCAGTCAAAAATACACCCAAGAGGTAGTGTTCCGGCCAGCGTGAAACGCGGGAAACGCGTTATGCCCATTCATGGCGATATTCCTGGATCGTGCCTGTTTGGCGAATTTGGCAGAGATGTTCATCGGGATTAAGGAACTCTGGTGGCCCAAAATGCTCCTGGAGTGCTGAAGCAAGGTTCGGCCAGAACTTGATTGGGCGTTGGGAGTTTAACCAAGAGAAAAGATCCAGAGCGTCTCCTTCAAAGTATAAGGATGCAATGTCTACCTTATCTTCGTCTGGTGTTCGGTAATACTGGAAGAACTTCTCGGCTTTGAGCAGCCATTCCTAGGGATCGCCCCCATTGAACTTTGGAAAATCAATTTTGGCATAGGGCCAGTGAGGAGGACGATGTTGAAAATCAGTACCCCCATCGCTGTCATTGGAGGAAGGAGGCGAGCGACCCCTGCGATGTCTTCGGTGAGTCGTGCGTGCTTCAAGGGCGAGCACCTTATCTCGCAACTCGTCCATGGAGTCCAGTCGTGCAGTGATTTTGGCCAGAGAGTTGGCAGTAGGCGGGGGTGAGGCCGTTCGTTCATGGTGTGGCGGTGACGGAGCCGACCGTTCATGGCCAGGCGGTGTCGGAGTTGGCTGGCGTGGAGGGGACGGGTTTGGTGTAGGCTGGGAAGGCCTGTGTGATGATCGCGTCTTACCCATAAGGAACAGGAACCGAAGGCTCTTGATGCCAAATGTTAAGTTTCAGATTATAGGGGGTAATCTGGAACTTAATAAGGAATAGTAATGCTCTGTGTTTAAAGAGGAGTAAGTAAATCACAACTCTCTAAGAACAGCCCAGGAGAATCTCCAAGAATTAAGTTACTCTCTAAAATATTTCATGCTTTATTGATGAGGCACTAGGCCTATTTATAAGGATTTACAGAGAGTAGACTCTAACAAATATAAATCTGAAATCTGAAATATATATCTAAAGCTAAGATTTAGATAATCTGCTAATAATCATAAAGGATAATATATATCTAAATCTAAGATTTAGATAATCTACTAATCAAAATATAAATCTGAAATATATATATATCTAAATCTTAGATTTAGATAATCTACTAATAATCATAAAGGATAATAATAAAAGGAATTTGGAACAGACTCAATAAAATCAAAACAAACTAATAAATTCACTTTCTTCCTAATTTATTTTAATATGTCTATTCTTCCTAGAATAAACTAATCCATAAGATTTAGGATTGCTATCAGTTGCGAATTTAGAATTGGGTAACTTTTGAAATCCCAATTTTAAAAGTGACGCGAAAATTTAATATTTAATGTCTTTTTTATTTAAGGGATACATAATATATTAAAATTTTAGCATATAATTATAAAAATGTCATCATTTTCATTTTTTACTTCCCTTTTTGAAAAGGGACGACTTTAGGAAAATAAAATTCATTTCCTGTAGAAATGATCTGGTGGTATCGCCGACAATATCACGAAGTGTTCTGTCTAGAGCTTTAAAGCAATATTTATTTGTCATAGGTGCCTCATCCCAAATAATTAGAGATGTGTGGATTAATAATTCAGCTAGATGTGACCTTGTTTTATACTATAAACCGAATCTTCAATGAAGCTCAGTGGGATTTCAAACTGAGAATGAGCTATTTTACCTTCTTGCAGGAGAAGATATGCAATACCGCTAGAGGCAACAATGAGAACTATTTTTCCATCAGCTCGAAGTGACGTGGATAGTGTCTACCACAAGTAGGTCTTTCCAGTTCCCCTACAACCATTGACAAAGTAGAAACTGCCACTTGCTCTATTGACAGCACTAATTACGGTGGAATATATTCATTATTGATCTGCAGTTAAATTGTTTGGCAATGCTGACAATTCTTCTCTCAATTTACTGACATCAAAGTTCATTTCATTTTGCAAGAATCTATTCACACCCATAACAAAGCTAGGAATTTATGGGTGGAGCATAGACCCGTAGCCACCGAGACTTTGTCCATTAAGATTTGAGATAATTTCTAGTTAACGTAATGCAGCATTGTGCAATTACCGAGACTTTGTCCATTAAGATTTGAGATACTTTCTAGTTCACGTAATGCAGCATTGTGCAATTCCACCTCAGTAAAGCTAAATCTGTGCAGGTGTAAATATCAAATCCTATTAATTATTCATGTAGGGGCAGATAAATACACTCATATTGGTACACGATTAATCTCTAAATTTGTAAAGCAGTTACATGACTAATCTCTATCAAAACCCCAAACTCTAACTCTCTAAATTAATCTTCTAACTTTGCTCTTGTTACTTAACTAAACAAAATTTTGAGCTCAACAAACATTTATTTTCATAAAATAAATAATACATACACCACACAATTACTATGGCATTTAAGCCTTCAATCTCCCTTAAAACTTCGAACAGCATTTTCTCTTGATAATGCTTTGAGTTCTTCCAGGTTAGATCACTTCCAATCATTTCCCAATTTAATCATATATATAGTACGTCTTATGCTAATGCCTTCTTCAACAGTAGCTTCTAATACCCCTTTTATATTCCTTAACCATTTGGCTTATACCAAATGGGTCTCTAAAATATTCCAGTATTTGAAATGGGTATTAAACTATCATTGTAATACCTTTATACATAATGTAGACAGCTAAAACAATTACTATCCTAAATGAGTTCAAACAGCAATGTATTTATGGTTTCAACTTTACCATCATACGCATAAATACGTACATACTTACATATACATACTTTTTTATATTACATCCATATGAATTCAAATATTCTAATCTTTCTAATACATTGAAGGATTTAGATTCAATAAAATAATCTTTCCCATCCAATTAACATTGGCCTAAACAGGGGAGAGGGAGCACTTCCATGAATCAAACTCTATTTTTCCCAAACATACCATATTGCAAACTATAAATGCCACTTCAAATCATTTTCCAATAAATTTGTTTCTCTTCTTGGGAACCTTCACTGACTGAAATAAGGAAGGTTTAAACTTAACATTTAGGTTCATTCTTTAAACACCATATAATATAATCACTACTTTTAGGTACTGAACATAGCTGGCTTATTACATTTTGCTTCTATTTCTAAGAAAATACTTCAATTGTAAAAGTATCAGAACAATTTCTATTTTTGCTTCAACTTGATCTTACTAGCTTTCTTCAATCTCTTTTCGAATTTAGCATAATAATGCTTCTTAGAAGAAAAAGGAAAAGAGAGGAGAAAAGAAGGAAGAAAAGAATAAAGAATATATTGAGAAAGAAGAAAAGAATAGGCTCGCAAACACTCATGCATTAATTTATACTTGCCGGAGAATCGTGGATACTTAATCAGCAAGTAATTTGGAAGTCACCTAAAATGATAAGGTCTCTTCCTTGAAAAATGATCACATATACAAATTATTTAAATTTTACTTATTTTTTCAATTTTAATATTTTTTAACTCTTTAAAATGGCATAATATAAAATAAAAATATATTTTTAACAGTAAATTTGGAGAACATTGTACATATAAGATGGAACAAATTAGAGGTATCCACCATCTACTGAAAATAGTATTAAAACCTAACCAAGTTCACCGTTCAAACTAGTGAATTGGTGAACTGATCCCCTATCCCATCGGATTAAGAGTTTTGGATGAGCTAACGAGTTTAATTGATATTTTTTCGCCTTTTAATGAATTTGAAATTACAATTTTGAGTTTAACAAAAAAATAACAAATAGCAAAAAATCAAATTTGTACTTTAGCAACTCTAATTTTTTTTTTTCTTATATGAGTTATACCTAAATTTTAGGAGTACTGGTGGATTTATATCCTATTAATATAAATACTATTCTTTTTTAGAGTTATAAATGAATTTTTTGTATATTTTAATTAAATTATATTATTTCAATCATGATTGGGTTGACTTCTAGTTAAACCACTAAACCGTTGTTTTTACCGGTTCAATGATTGGTCTAGTTTTTAATACCTTAATTGCAACGCAGGATCCATAACAAAAAAATCTTTACTCTAAACTGGAGATTGGCACAAAAAATGTGCATTTAAGGAGGGAAAAAAAACTCTCTCTAGTTCAAAATATAAGAACCAAATAACTGTTTTCACTTATCAAGAAATTAGTTAAAAATAATAAATATGCAATATATCTATTCCCCCAAACATACCCTTATTTATAAAGGGAATTAGTGAGAGATATAATAAATAGGAAAAATGATGAGAGTGTGTGTGGCATATGAGAGAGAATGTGGGGGCAAAATTTTTTTTTTTTAAAAAAAGAAGTATTAAATGCAGAGACCAAAGTAAAGAAAATAATATTTTTTTTAAAAAAATATTCTTTCAAGAGTTTTGGCTCTTATATTTTAAACTAGAAGGACTATATCTTTATAGCAGCAATGCAAACGCAATCAATAAGTAATCACATCATTAGCTTATTAGTCACGATAACGATTTACTGATTTATTAATTTATTTTTTCCCCTTATGAAAGAAGAAGAGAGAAAGAGATACATAGAGAGGGGAGATTCTAAACACCTTGTAAAAGAACCGTTCGCTTTTTTGTGTATAAATTAGAGTATGGTGTTGTGGTTCCATGGAGAAAACAAGCATTCTGTGTTATTTTTTAGGATTATTCAGTTTCCAGCTGGCGACATCAATCTAAGTATAAGGTTAGTGATCTCTTTTCTCGCAATATTTTATTTTATTAAATCTATGTAATTAATTAATCTGTCTTTTCTTATTTTGAATTTTATGCGATGTTTTACCTCTTCCGTTTTTTCATCGCATGTCTCAATCAAAGAATGCGTTTATTTTTTATTAATTTATTTTATTAGAAGAGGGAATTCATCTTAATAAACAAAGTGGCAGCTAGCAGTTGTCAGTAATTAATATGTGCCCGCAAGCTGTGTGATAAGTTTACAAGTGCGTGCTAGATAGCCAGTGACAATCGCATTTTAATGTGTGTTGATTTTTTTTTTTTTTGGGTGAGATGATGTGTTTGGATTTTTTTGGTCTATTTCTGTTATAAATATTTCAGCTTAGGTTCATTTTTTTTTTTTATATATAAAATACTCTTTTGATCCAAAATATAAGATTAGTTCATTGATAAATTTTTATTTTTTATTTGATAGGAAGTTCATTGATAAATTTGCTTTGTTGTTAAATGTAAGATTTTAATCTAACTTTATATCCCTATTCATTGCCATTAATACAGAGTTTTTATCAATAGAGTTAATTTTCAATGTAAATGATCAAATGATATATTATTGTATACTAAGTACTAACACATTTTCTTAACAAGTAACATAACGGAAATAATTCTTTCAATTTTCATAAATTAGTACTCGTATTATCGATCATGCAATGATGCAACCCTTCCAAAATCCTTCCATAACTTATAAATCATTATTTGTTTAATTATAAAATAACTTCATGATTATAAACAATGTGCTAGTTTGGTAGTTATTATTCCTTCTATATTCATAAAACAGCTACCTAACTAATTCAAGTAGATTAAGAACTTTAAATACATTTGTTAATTATAACAAATATGACCTAATCTCTCTAAAATATCCATATGCAATAGTTTGTTTGGGGGTGTCTGATCAATAACATTGAGTTGAAGCAAAGTTAAAGATGGATTTCTATATTTATTCTTAAGAATTGAATAAAATTCTTCGTCATTGAATTTTTTTTTTCCCAAAGAAAATTATAGTTTCCTTATAATAACTAAAAGAAAATTTTCTAAATATTCAAAAAAAAAAAAAAACTAATGCGAGAAAATTGAAGAGGGCTAAATTAATTATATTATTTTCTTTCTTTCCTGGGCTCATTTATTTGTTCCTCCCCTACGATGTTGCCCAAAAATGCGAGAAGAAGAATAAATGTAACATGTATTATATGTATATGGGTCATAATATTTATTAGATTTTTATTATAATAACTAAAGTGGGGCTCACGACGAGAGTCACATTATTCACAACTTGGGATCAGAGTAACTCCCCATGCTCTGTTTATTAATGATGATTCAATAATACATGATGTCAATTACTATACAAATGATCATTTTTATAATTTTCAGTTCGGTCCCGTTTTGTGACATAGAATGTGGAGGAAAAAAAGTGATTTACATCAGTTTGACTTGTTAAACTCCCTGAAAGATGAGTTAGAAACTATGGACAAGTTAGAGTTTCCCTTGCCATCAAGTTGTTGCATCTACAGAGTGCTACCACGACTTCGGAAAATGAATGAAGCGGCTTACACTCCTGTCTCAGTTTCCATTGGACCATATCACCATGGAAACAAAGGATTGGAATCAATGGAAGAGGTCAAATCATGGTTCCTCTACAAATTTTTGAAGAGGACTCAAGATAAATCAGTCAATGATTATGTTGATCTCATTAAAGGTCAAGAAGGTAAAATTCGACGTTGTTATTCAGAGACAATTCCAATGGAGAGTGATGAATTTGTACGGATGATTCTGACTGATGCTTGCTTCATGATTGAATACTTTCATCTATGGCTAGATGAAAACCCCTGGCATTCCAATCTACCGTTAATGTGGGAGATAACAATGATAGACTTGATTTTGCTCGAAAATCAGCTACCATTTTTTGTTCTTAATGACCTATTTGACCTGACTTTTCCCAAATGCTACAATGATGAACTTTCATTCGAGTTTGTTACCTTCGACTATTTGAAAAGATCATTCGGGCGTGAAATAGTTTCTAGAAAACAACTTCAAAGTAATTTTACGTTCCAAGATTTTGAACAATACTACCTGGCTCCGCAAGTGCATCACTTGTGTGATATGCTAAGAATGTTTTTTGTGCGACGAGATGATCAACCACGAAGGGAAAGGGATGGCAGAGACATGATGCCTGTATACAGTGTAAGCAAACTATATGATGCAGGAATTAAATTTGAGGTCAATGAAGATGAAGTAAGCATACTTAAGCTGGAATTTTCAAAGGGAGTGTTGAAAATGCCAAAAATCATCATATTAGGTATCACAGAGGCCCAACTTAGAAATGTAGTTGCATTTGAGCAGTATCACCCTCCTTACTCAGGAAGCATGACTGATTACATATTTCTCTTGCGATATCTTATCAGAACCGAAAAAGATGTTGAAATACTCGTTGAAAAGGGAATCATACAGAATATCCTGGGAGAGAATGATGCGGTGGCTTCCATGACCAAGAGACTGCTCTGGAATACTCAATACGGACCTTTCAATAAAGATTATATCTCTCTATTTGAAGAATTGAACAAGTTTTGTGATAGTTCATATCACAAGTACAAAGCAATCTTCAAGCAACAATACTGGAGCACTCCATGGAGAATAGCATCTTTCTTAGGAGCAATTCTGCTTATTTTGCTCACTTTGATCCAAACTATATCTTCTGTCATTGCCTTATTTCAGAAATAGCTCCAAAGCTATTGTAAGACTGTGGACTATTCTCTTTCTCTAGATCGCTACTTCAGCGACTTTAGTTTCTTTTAGTAAGATTGTTCATTTGTTTTTCTAAGTATTTTTTTTTTTCTTGTTTAAGTGGGGTGTTGGCTACTTGTAGGATTTTCTAAGGGTTTTATTGGCTTTGGTTATTGATCGATGTCTGTAATGTTTTGTTGTTATTAATAAAATTGTCTGCTTTGGCAAAAACGAAAAAGAACTCTACTTCAACGGATATTTGTGTGGGAAAGGATTTCTTTTTCTGTTTCCCTTTACTTTCTATTGGAACAAAGACTTGACTTGTAAGGGCTTGTTTGGTTTGAGGGGAGGAAGAAATTTTTTCTCTCATCTTTACTAAATAACCCACAAAAAAATTTCAATATTCCAAAAATACACTTAAAAAAAAAAAGGAATATTTTTCTCATTAATGCCAATTGGTCAATATCCTCTCTAGGAGCTCTTCCCCTCTCATTCCCTCCCCTCAAACCAAACAGGCCATAAGTGTGTAAAGTCATGATGCCTAGTTAATTGGGTTGTTGAGTTTATTAGATATATACTATCATCATCTTCTTCTTTTCTAAAGTAATTAGTGTCCGTCTCTCTTGTAATGCCCCTAATTCTAAGTTCATTATGACATCTAATTATATTTCTAGGCCTCTTATTAATCTAACCAACATGTAATTATCAGAGTGAGTCACAACAAAGAACATGCCTAACGTTTGGACAAATGAGTGATTGATAACATATGCCCAGACATATGCTGATTAATTTAAATTCCTATTGGAATATAAGCGTGATATAACTTAAAATTCGGTAATAGTCAGGATTAATCACGTTGATGCAAACTCAATCTATAACTAGCTCGTATGTTTAGGATTGAACCATTGGGGATTTCTGATCAATAACATGGAGTTGATGCAAACTTAAACATGGATTTCTATATTTATTCTTAAGAATTGAAGAAAATTATAGTTCATTGGATTTTTTTTTTTTTTGAAAGAAAATTATATTTTCCTTATAATAACTAAAAGAAACTTTTCTAAATATTCCCAAAAAAATAAAACTAATGCAAGAAAATTGAAGAGGGATAAACTAATTATATCCTTTTCTTTCGTTTCTTGGCTCATTTTTTCCTCCTCTACGATGTAGCACAAAAATGCAGAAGAGAAGAAGAATAAATGTAACATGTACTATGTGTATATGGGCCATAATATATATTTATTAGATTTTTATTATAATATCGAAAGTGAGGCTCAAGACAAGAGTCACATTATTCACAACTTGGGATCTGAGTAACTCCCTATGCTATGTTTATTAATGATGATTCAATAATACATAATGTCAATTACTGTACAAATGATCATTATTTTAATCCATAGCTTATATGAGAAGCTGGGTCACGTCAGACGAAATTCTGCGACCAACAAAGATATGTACATGCAGTATTTGACTCATGTAGAGAAACTCCCGATGCGTGTTTCCGTACCCGTTCCTGAGAAGAGCGAACCAATGAGATTATGAATAGGAGAGATATTGCGAGTGTCTGTTTGTTGTTGATGCATGCGGGTGTTTGTTCGTTAGTAGTGTGGATACTAAGAGTCCGTGATATACTAATCAACGTTTTCCTTGTATATCTAATGTTTTCCTAATAAAGGAAAACGTACGAGACATGGTGAATATAAGAGGAGCCGGAGCTCCCAGAGACCGAGGCAGAGGACAAGGTGAACGTATAGTCCGTATTACGAATTAGATGTTAGACACGTGTTCCATGTTTCTTAGTTATATTCGACCGTGATCATGTCATTGAGTAGGAGGTATCTTATGTTGCCATGGTGTGTGGGAGCCATGAAAACATTTGAAGTATCTTGTGTTGCCATGGTATATTCCATGGAGACATTTTGGTATTTGTGGTGTTGACCGCAGTGTATGGGAACCACGGGAAACACCATATATCAAAGTACGAAGTGACAAGATCTTTATGGTCGAACCGGAGCGAATTCTTGATCACCAAGAGGAGCGACTGGCAGACAAAGTAAAGATCCGACGCGAGGAGTCCAAAGTTTGAATAGGACGGAGTTTAGATAGTATGAAGTTTAGATGATAGAGTGCAAATTTCGACGACAAAATTTTATTTAACGGGGGAGAAATGTAATACCCTTTTTTTTTGCTCAAGAGAAATGTAATACCCTAAAAACTGACTTAGGGTAAATATAAAAAATTAGTAAATTATGCCTATTGAAAATAGGTGAATATGAGGTCTCAAACACCTTGTATTGAATTTATCTTGTTATTAGGGTAATTTCTCTTGAAATTAGATAATGTGCAGTTAGGTCCCTAAAACGTTTGAAAATTTGCAAACAGGTCCCTAAACGCATTTATGGGTTATAAAATACCCTGTGAAAATTATAAAGAGGCAAGTAAATATTTATTTGAAATAGGGAAGATATTTTCCCTAATTTAGGTAATTTATTAAATTATTACCTTGGAAAAATAAAGGGGGAAAAGTTAAAAAGTATTATAATGACCAAAATGCCCCCGTGAATTTTAATATAATGCATGTGACATAAAATACTAATGTCAATGCAAAAGTTGTGAGGTAATGAGTTATACTAATTAAGAAAATTATCAACAATTAGTAGGTAATTAGTTAGATAATTACTGGCTAATTATTTGGGCTTAAACAAAGGAAAAATCCAAAGATAATTATGTAAAACCCTATAATTAGTGGTTAATGGCTAAAATTAGCATAAAATATATTTTCTAATTAATTGGAAAATATGAAGAAAAATTGGTGAGAATAGGTATTTTTAAGCCTAAAAACATGTATGGACCAATAGGAAAATTTTGTAAAAAAAATTATATAAAATAATTATAAAATAATTATTTTATATAATATTAATTAATTAAATAATTAAAAAACGAAAAAAAAAGACCAGGTTTGACCAAAATTTTTGGATAAGAATTGGTGAAGAATATTCTAAGGAATATACTATGGAATATTCTATAGAATATGGAATATTCTGTTGAGGAAGCAGATCAGATAAATGAAAATCTATAGAAATTAAATCATATCTTAGAATCCAGGCCTAAGGTAGTAAACAACTGGACGTTTTATGAATCAGTGAATTTTTGTCCTGAAGTTGATGATTCCGGAAATGATTTCCGTGTAGAAGCGCGTTTTCGAGAACTTCGACAAGGTAGTGGAAGACCTGAAAGGGGTCAAAAATTTATTTATCCCGGACATTTCTAATGAGTAAGAAAAGATCTTCAAAGTTGTGATTCTGGATTTTTGAGATTCTGCAAGATTATGCGATTAGGACACCGATCGGGGAACTTATCGGTAAGACAACTTCTAAGGCAAGTTTATGATGTCATGCATGACATCATTTTGTTGACAAAAGGGGTAGGCAAGGACGTTTTGGAGCAATGGAGGGTCAAGATGAAGCCATCGAAAACACCTTCAATCCAACGGTTACGATTCAAGATGAATAGTAACCGAATTTTTCCTATAAATAGGCCTTGCTTCCATTTGTTTTCTTCACACCAATTCCTCTTTGGAATTTTGAAATATTGGAGCAGAGGAAGAGAGAAGGAGTCCGGCGAAATTTGTAGCGAAGCTCTGAGTAAGTTCTTCGGTCCTTAGTCTTAAGCTTTCGTAGTTCTTTCGGTAGTTAGAGTAGAATTGCTAGTTTAGTCTTTAATCTTCCAAGTATGATTATATATCATATGTTAGGGGTATTTTAGTCATTAATTTCGAAAATCATGATGGGGTCGGAGTTATGGCAAAATTTTGGAAGATTAGAGTCAAAGTAGCGAAACGCTGGCGAAATTCCGCCGATTAGGGGCATCAGGGGCAAAATGGTCATTTATGCCTAAAATGCCTGTTATGATGTCAAATGTTAATAAAATGTCATATTATCCTTATAGGATATCTATAATCACAAACCGCTGTTGTACCGCTGTCAAACATACCGTTTTCCGTCAGAAGTACCGATTACCGTCAACGAAGGTACGTTCGCGTACTGTAACACTAATCTGATGGATATAGTATGCGTGTATGTGATGTGTGTGTGGTGTGTATGTGTGGTATGTTGATTGGTGCATATTATGTTAGTAGATAACTGTATGCATGCTGGGAGCGATATATCTGTAAGGCTGGGAGCGATACATCTGTAATGCTGGGAGCGATATATCTGCATGCTGGGAGCGATACATGTGCATTGGTTGGGTGTGATTTATATGTTGTGTTAATGTTGTTTTGTAACCCATATGTCTGTATGTATACATGAGGTTAACCGTTACCTGAGATCCGGTGCGGATCTCAGCTCTTAACATAGCATCAGGGTCGAGAGGACCGAGGACCGAGGAGAGAGGGAAGCAGCAAGCCTAGGGATGCGGCTGAAGACTTTCTGATGTTGTCCTTTACTTTTTGAAAACTCTCGGTTATTGAACCGCTTCTGTAATTAGCCTGTGGGCACTTTGAATATATATATATATATATCAGTTACACTCTTGCTCCGATTCTCTACTCTGATGAAAAAAATTTATACTGCTTTTGAAAAACGGGATGTTACAATTACTTGTATTATGCTATTAGATTTTTATTAGAACTAAAGTACGGTTGAAGATTTTGTCCAAAAAAGGGGGGTTCAAGAGGAGAGTCACATTATTCATAACTTTGGATCAAAGTAACTCCCTATGCCTGTTCTTCACGACAATTTAAATGTCAATTATAATACAAATGTTAATTATTATGATAGAAGGAATTGAAGATATTTCGTATTTTCCCAGAGAATGTTGAGAGAAAAAACTGCTTTAAGCTCCCTGAAAGTTGAGTTAGAAATTATGGACCAATCAAAGTATCCCGCACTACAAAGTTGTTGCATCTACAGAGTGCCAACACAACTTCGGGAAGTGAATGAAGCAGCTTACACTCCTATGTTGGTCTCCATTTGCCCATTTCATCATGGAAATGAAAGATTGAGTTCAATGGAAGCGGTCAAATTGTTGTTCCTCCACAAATTTATGCAGAGGACTCAAGACAGATTGTCATTTGATGATTATGTTGGTGTCCTAAGAAATCCAGAAATCAAAATTCGACGTTGTTATTCAGAGATCATCCGAATAGACAGGGATAAATTTATAAGGATGATTCTAACTGATGCTTGGTTCATGATTGAATACTTTCTTCTAAGGCTAGATGAAGACCGTTGGCATCCCAAGTTATGGTCAATGCATAACATAAAAAGAGACTTGATTTTGCTTGAAAATCAGCTACCATTTTTTGTTCTTAAAGACCTATTTGACCTAACATTTCCCAATGGCTACAATGACGGTAGATTTCCATTTGAGTTTGTTACCTATAACTATTTTTATTCTGCATTCATGTCTCTTATATTTCCTAACCAAAAACTTCCCGAAAAGTTTACGTTTCCATATTTTGAACAACACTACCTACCGAGACTTCCAGATGGTACTCCGCAAGTGCATCACCTATGTGATATGCTAAGAATCTGTTTTGTACCACTTGATCAACTGCCAAGGGAACATAATCACAGAAAACTGAAGCCTGTATATAGTGCATGCAAACTACATGATGCAGGAATTAAATTTGAGGTCAATGAAGATGAAATAAGCTTACTTAAGCTGCAATATTCAAAGGGAATGTTGAAAATACCAGAAGTCAGGATAGATGATTCCACAGAGACCGAGCTTAGAAATATGGTTGCATTCGAGCAGTGCCAATATAATTCCTTTCGTCTAGAAGCATGACTGATTACATAATATTATTGGTACATCTTATTAAAACCGAAAAGGATGTTGAAATACTTGAAGAAAAGGGAGTAATTCTGAACTTCATAGGGGAGAATGATGCAGTGGCTTCCATAACCAAGAGACTGGGCCTACATACTAATTATGTAAATTATAATCATGATTATATCTCTCTATTTAAAGAATTGAACGAGTTGTGTGATAGCCCATATCAAAGGTACAAAGCAATCTTCAAGGAGCAATACTGGAGCACTCCATGGAGGATAGCATCTTTCTTGGGAGCAATTTTGCTTATTGTCCTCACTTTAATCCAGACAATCTCCTCTGTCATTGCCTTGTTTCAGAATTGTAACAACCCGACTTTTCAAAAGCAGTATAATTTTTTTTTTAAAAACATCTTTTCACATTATCAGAGTAGAGCATTTGAGCGGAAGAATAACTGATATATATATATTCAAAATGCCCACTGGCTGAATTACGAAAACGGTATAGGAACCGAGAGTTTTCAAAAAGTAAAAGAACAACATCGGAAAGTCTTCAGTCGGAACCATGATTCAGCTGCTTTCCTCTCTTCTCGGTCCTCGGTCCTTCCGACCCTGACGCTATAGCTGAGATCCAATTTAACACATTGGATCTCAGGTAACGGTTAACCTCATATTCACATATACGTATATCATCCACAATCATTCATATTAACAAGATAACAGATGTGTCACACGAAGTGCATAAAGATGGGTCACACGTAGTGCATGTAGATGGGTCACACGTAGTGCATGTAGATGGGTCACACGTAGTGCATGTAGATGGGTCACACGTAGTGCATGTAGATGTGTCACACGTAGTGCATGTATTCAAAAGCTCATAACAATACTCACCACATATCATCCGACTCACAACCACAAGTACGCATACGATCAACATCGGCGTTAAGGTTACCGTGACGCGAACGTACATACTTTCGTAAACCGAACAGAATGGCCAAGTAAGTGTCTATCATGGGGGCCTCACCGAGTTCACGGCGACTTAATGGCTTACCCACATAGACTAGCCTTTCCTTCGGCACCAAACTGTTCTAACATATTTGCATTCAATAAACATACCATAACAATACACATAGCACATACATGCATACCATGAACATCAGATTAGTGTTACGGTGCGCGGACGTACCTTCGTTGGCAACGTTAGGTACTACTGGCGGAAACGTACTTTCTACGGAGAAACGTGCAAAAGTCCTACGGCACGTCGGGCGGCTTAACGGCGGCGAGAATCAACGTTTCAGATATCCTATGAGAATAATGTCACTTCCATTAGTAATTTGACATTATAACTGGCATTTTAGGTAAAAATTACCATTTTGCCCTTCTACCCTACTTGGCGGAATTTCGCCAGCGCTTCCGCTACATAGGCTATTTTCTTCCCAAAATTTCGCCAGAACTTCGACGCCATCATGATTTTCGAAAATAAAGACTAAAATAGCCCTCCCATATGATATCCAATCATACTAGAAAAATTAAAGGCTATTCTAGCATTACTACCCTTACTACCGAAAGAACTACGAAAGCTTAAAGCTCGATGCAGAAAAACTTACCCAGAGCTTCGCGCGAATTTTCCCAGAGCACCTCTCTCTAAAATCCTATCTCTAGAATCAGCTCTTGCTTCTCAAATGTGAGAAAAACCAAAGGGGAGGGGTGGGTATTTATAGAAAAAGGTGTAGGATTTCGGCCGTCGGATCAACTTTGTGAGAATCGATCTGAACCGTCCAGGGAAACTTTTGAAACAAGTTTTCCACCTTCTCCAACCTTCCAAGGCCGACCTGCCCCCATGCTTAGGTGGCATCCATTGGCCAATGGGAGGTGGCCACGTGTCACCTTCCGAAGCTTCGGAGTGATTCCCCGATCGGTAGCCGATTCGCGTGATTTCGGAAAAATCTCAAAATTCTGGATTTACAACTTTGAAACCATTTCCTCACTCAGTAGAAATGTCCAAGTTAACCTAAATTTTGGTTCCATATAGGGCTCCAACTGTCCAGTTGAAGTTTCCTCGAAAAACGTGTCCGATCGCGTCCGGTTTCGAAACGAAAATCCGGAAGTTCCAGCTTATAGACATAGATGCACTGATTTCAAATATGTCCATAAAAATTCCCAATTCTTTCTCAGTTGTCACAACTCTAATTTTGAAGTCTTTACTTCCAACCCGGCTATCTCGCCCCTTTTTGAATTTAGTATTTCGTCTTATTAGGAAAAAGTCCTATTGACTTCGTAATTAACTTAGGGAGAGTTTAACGGAAGATAAAAACCCACTGATTAATATTTTACCTTGACTTTGGGAATCCCATTCCTAGATCTCCAGATAGGATCCGTTTCCTATTTCCCATTTTACTATTCACATAATTTTACTTTAATTAATTATATTAATAAAATAATAAACTTAACTTATCAACTAAGTTTTCTATTTTTATTTCTTATTTATTTTTTCATTTTTTCATTTTTTTTTTCTTTTATTTTCTGCACTTTCTTTTTAATTAATTATTTAATTAATTATTTAATTAATTAAATAATTATTTTTACATAATCTCTCACAACATTTTCCTATTGGTCAATTCTTGCATTTAGGCTTAAAAATACCTAAACTCATCTTTTTCCTTCAAATTTTCCAATTAATTAACCAATATATTTATGCTAATTTTTAGCCATTTATCACTAATTTTGGAGCTTTACATAATTATCTCCGAATTTTCTATACTTGTGCTTAAGTAATTTGCTAATAAATACTTAATCACTCGATTATCACTGCTTAGTAATTTTCTTAATTAGAATACCACATTACCCCTTAACCTTTGCTTTAACATGAGATTTTTCATGCATTACGCATTATTACGCATTTTTCCATAATTGCAAGGGTATTATGGTCATTTCGACACTTTGACCCTTAAATTCCCTGATTTCCTACAGAATTTAACTTAGAAAAATAGACTATAATTACACAAGTCTTGAGTCCTTTATTTCACCTATCAGAAATATCCATTATTTATAATTTTCCAGATAATAAATATCCGGGTATTACAAGAATTAATTAGCTCCAAAGCTCTTGTAACATTCAAGCCTTAATTAAATATGTGGGCTATCATCTTTCAGTAGATGTTTGTGTGGGAACTGGGAAGGGATTTCTTTTGTTTCTTTCCTTTTTTCTTTTTGGCCTTTTTTCTACTGGAATGAAGACTCCACTTGTAAGTCTCAATAATCATGATGTCGAGTTAATTTGTTATTGAATTATATATATATATAGGTATATATATATATACACACACACACATACATATATATATAGGGTTTATCATTTGTCATGTCACTTGACATAAGGCTATGTCAAGTCACCCCAAAACTACATCGTTTTGGGAGTTAGGGGAATTAATGAAGGGTGTTTTGGTAAAATTCATGTAATAAGTACAAAAGCAAAAATATAAAAATACCCTTCATTAATTCTCCTAACTCCCAAAATGACATTGTTTTGGGGTGACTTGACATAACCTTATGTCAAGTGACATGACAAACGATAAACCCATATATATATATCTGTGTGTGTGTGTGTGTGTGTGTGTGTATTGAATTGCATGTTTCTGTGTCTTAAGGCACACTTCATTGTTATATACTCCAAGATTTGCGCATCATAATAATAAATAAATTTAGTCCATATTAAAAAGACCGCAACATAGTCCGATTGCATTGGAACATATGTGCTCAGCTGAACGACTGGTAGATGTTTTAACAAAGGCATTGGAACGAAGGCAACATGAGAAGATACTTATCAAGTTGGGTACTTTAACCAAATATTGAATCACAGTATACGTTCTTTCCTTTTTTTTGGGTATTCATACGGGGCCAAGCCCAATCAATGCTCTGTTACTAAATCTTTAAAAAGCGTGGGTAAGAAACACCTACCGCATCCCTAGACAGGCAACTATGTAATGAGTCCCACATCGGGGAGCCAAACTCTTGTAGTGAGGTTTATAAGTCCATTGGGTTCTCCCTCCTTATAGGCTAGCTTTTGGGGATTGGACTCTCCCTTTGGGCTTGTGTTCATCTCATTGGTGCTTTCATTGAGAGTCGATGTTTTAGAGAGGACTACCCACGGAGGGTTCTGACCGGCCAAAGGCCGAGTAAAGTGTCGTGGAGTGGAGCCGCCGAGGATGTCGGCTCTTGAGGGGGTGACTATGTAATGAGTCCCACATCGGGGAGCCAAACTCTTGTAGTGAGGTTTATAAGTCCATTGGGTTCTCCCTCCTCATAGGCTAGATTTTGGGGATTGGGTTCTCCCTTTGGGCTTGTGTTCATCACACATCCCTAGACAACCAACTATGTATACACAAAGGGGGTTCAGTAAAAACAACATGTACATCTCTCTTGTGCAAAGCTCAAGTTCGTTAAAGCATCAGCACAGGTGTTACCTTCTCTATATATGTGACTTACTATCACCCTAGAGAACTTCTTCAAAATTTGACAGATATCAGTCAGCAAACTAGAAATCTCTTGTTCATCGTCCTGCACTTTATTAGTTAGAGCTACTACCGAGGCCGAATCACACTCCACTACCACACTCTGGAAATGAAGATTATGTGCCAGCTCAAGCCCAGTAAGTACCCCCCACAGTTCAGCCATGACAGCAGAACATACTCCTAGTTTCCGAGAAAAGCCACCCAGCCAGTCACCCCCACTTCCTCTAAGCACCCCTCCACATCCTGCCTGCCTTGCTTCCCCTCTAGATGCACCATGCATCCACATTAAGTTTCATCCACCCATCCCTTGGAGGTACCCATCTAATATGCTGCTCTATTTTTGTCCCTATGATCCTTCCAAAATCCACTTTAGCAGATCTGATCTCGCCCACATACCATTTCACAACAGTCCCCAAATTCCTTGGCAATTCAAATCCTTCCTCAAAGATCCCACGATTCCTCCACTGCCAGAGCCACCAGCAGGCCACCCCAAACAATACATCCCACTCCTGTACTTTCCTATTCAAATTCCACATAAACCAGTCTTTTCCTTCCAGAACCATGAATTCTTTCTCAATCCTACCATTATGCAGCTCACGCCACAAGCCCAAGGCTACCAATATACGTTCTTTTTATTACAATATTTGACAAGTTGTATTTAGAGTTTAGCATATAATTATGCTCCTTTGACTTAAAAAAGGAAAAGAAGGGAGAAAAGAATAAAAAAAAAAGAAAATGAAAAAGAATAGGTTCGCAGACAGTTACGCATGCATATGTACTTACTTGAGAATCGTGGATATTGCAATACCCAATTTTCGATTTACCAAAAATCCTAAATATGTGACCATATTGAAATGGAAATTGTGGAATAGTTGACCATATTAAATTGGCGGCTAATATATGTGAACATAAGGTCATATAAAATAAGGGAAATACAATTCTCATGCTGTAGGAGAAGTGTATTCTCTTGTCATAGTTATTTTGATTTCCATGCTTAAGTTTTTTTATTTTTTATTGTTTTAAAAAGATGTGGGTCCCACCATTTCATGTGTTTGTAGGAATCTTCTTCTTCTCATGCAACATGAGAAGTGTAAACCCCATAAAATAATGCCTATTTTAAGTTCAAAAGAGCCATGAAAGATGTTGAAAGACATTAATCTAATTAAGACCAATTAGAAACTACTAATTGACAATTAAGCTTGAATGTCTTCAACTTGATTAAGGGCAACAAAGGACATCTATTAGAGGCCATTATTTAAGAAAATAATAAGGGCCAAAAGATGAAGAATTTAGCTTGAGTAAAAAGGTACTAATGACCTTTATTTAGAAACAAGCCAATTATATAATGACACATGTAAATGAAAGGCATATAAGCATTTGATGAAGATGTTAATTAAAATTTATTAATTAGCTTTGAAAAGTCAACAATGGCAACTAGCACATGGAGGAAAGATGGTTAGGATCATGACACATGTATGGTTGTCATTTAATCTTGTAATTAAGTCTTAATCCTTAGGAAATTAAAGTGACCGATTAGAGACTTAAACCATTGGATATTTGACACATAAAAAGCTATCCAAAGGCTCCAATTCATGCTGGAGGTCGGCAGCCATGAGGAGAGGATGAGATTTGAAGTTAAAAAGTGAAGTTTGAGATCAATGGTTGTAAGGAAAGAAGAAGATTTGGATCTCTTATAGTGAGGTCCACCTAAGCTTGGACTTTTGCCTATAAATAGCAAGGGTCTCTCCTTCATTTCCTTCACACCACAACAAACTCAGCTGATCCTAAAGAGAGGGAGAGTTGAACAAAATGGAGAAGAGAAAAGGAGGAAGAAGGAGTTCATGATTCAAAGATAATGTTCTTGAGTTTAAGCTTTTAGTTCTTGGTAGAGCTTAGGTTTAATCTAGAAAATGGTTTGGAAAATTCTTTTTCATCTTTTGAAGTCTCCATTGCTTTAAAACGCAAAATGGAATGAAAAACATGTCAGGGAATAATTTTTGAAATGAATGGATCAAGATTGTGAATGTTGTAGAAATTCCAGTTTTTATGCTTCTGGAGGCAAGGAATATTGTGGTCATTATTTTATGTATCAAATGAGCTTTAAAAATTATGAAATTTTGCATAAATAAATTAGACACCCATGGATTTCCATTGATATAAAATTTGTAACTTTTTGAGCTCTGGACAAAGAGATAGGAATTTTTGAAGTTAAGCCTTGTTTCTGGATTTATAAAATAAACAGCAATGAGTAATCATAAAATTGGGAATGACCCGTGATGTTCTGGCTTCTGGGACTATTTTTCCTTGAAACTAGACATGTCAAGGGTCATGATAATTTTTGAAGCACTCAAATTGGATTTGTTTAGAATTAATTATGATTTTTCAAATTTGCTGCAAAATCCTGCTGGAAAATTCAGAATTACATTTTTGAGAAAAAATAAGGGTAAAAATGGAATAATTAATCCACCAGGGTAGAAAGGTCAAGAGAGGTGAAAATATCATTTTTGATATTATTCTAAGCAATATGATATTAATTACAATATCATATAAGTTATGGAAAAGGAAATAGTCTGACGGTAATGTTATAGGATACTTGAGAAGTCTAGGGTTGGATTCAAAGGTCGAGTGTATTGCTTACTACGCAGAAGGAAGGTACATTCACGTAGTGTAACTCTAACTCTCTAATGTCTTGTATGGCTTTGATATGATTAATTGAATCATGAATTGTGGACTCGTGAACAAGACTAGGTCTTAGGGTCATGTGTGTTTACATTCAGTTGACTGTGGATTATTGTGATATAATGCTACATTCTTGTTTTCCTAGCGTTGAGGAACCCGTGACTGGGTCACGAGGCACTGGTGAGTTCTAGTAATGATACATGTGTTATAGGCCATTGTAGTCAAGCACCAATGTGTTGCTGAATGTATGTTGTTGTGATTGTCTATCATATATTATTTATACTTTACATATGAGGTTAATTGTTACCTGAGATTTAATCTGATTGAATCTCATCCCTAACTAAAGGATCATGAAAGGAACCTAGATTTGAGAAGGCGACGTGGTCAGAGTCGAGAAGTGGCACAGTGGACGGAGCTGTGAAGAGGCACCGATCAAGACAAGAGTCGGAAGAAGTTAGATAGGGTTTAGTTTCTAGCATGAATTTAGTAGAGTTGTTTCAAACCGTTTGGTGCTTAAACTAAGAAAGGGTTGGTCTATGTGGTTACAATAATTAGTCACCGTGAAAGACGGGGAGACTCCAACTAGACTAACACTGGCATGACCAATAGGTTTGAATAACTATATTGGGTTCCAAGCCATAGGTCTAGCAGAATTTGAGTCTGTAAATTGTATCACGGATATTCCTTCGAGAATTTGAATTTACCAGCTTATGCCTAGACATTTTATATCAGTCACTCATTGTTCAAACATCAGTGCATGCTCTTCGTTCCGCTTTACGCTGACCTGATAACACCTTCAACTCTGTTGATATTCCTGATACTACGTGTCATCAAACATAATAAATAGTAAGGAATTTGGGGTGTTACCGATATCTTATCAATAATTAACAAAATTTGGAATTCACTTAGAATGCGTAGAACGATAAGAGGTCTCTGATGATCCCTTGGAAAATGACCACATATACAAATCGTTTAAAGTGTTCTTAATTTTTATCAATTTCAATGTTTTATACTCTTTAAAAGGACATAATATAAAATAAAAATAAATTTGTTAATAATAAATTTTAAAAGCATTTGTATATGTGTACATAGACCAAATCTGGGATATCTAAACACAGGAAAAACAGTAGATAGTTTTTTTTTTCCGAAGTGAAAGTAATATCTAGCATCTTGATATTAATTTCCTAGTTGCATGCAATATTTTTTTATTCAATATCTAGCATCTTGGTGTTACTTTATTAGTGCATCCAATACTCTGTTTTGTTATTTCTCAGTTACATCTAATACCTTGATTTTATTTAGGGTTAAGGTGCAAATTTGCCAACGAACTATTAGCCGAGGAGCATCAGGCACAAAAAACAATTGAAGGTACACAAATTACCAATAAATAATTAAAAATTGAAAAAAAGTACCAGATAACAGTAAAAAAAAAAAAAACTATCACAATTACGTTAAAATATGAGGCACTGGCGTAGGATGATGGCAGAGACGCTGGAAAAAAGAGCGGTTAAGTCTTATTGTTGGATAAGGCAAACACCAACAGAGATGGGACCCATGCGAGCGGGCGCTGTGGACTACTGAATTTGGTTTCGATGCGTTATTCTTGCCCTGAAGCTGCATACAGACCTTGATGAGTTCAAGAGGGTGAGTGGAACACCCAACAACAACGGAAGCTTTGGAGACGTCGATGTCGTCGACACTGTAAAAGTCAATGGAAGACAGAAACACCAAGACAGTGACGGAATAATAGTGACGGGGTAATAGTTTGTTAGCCAATTTGCACCTTATTGTGTTTTTTTTCCACTTTTTAATTGTTGATTGGTAATTTTGGTACCCTCAATTGTTTTTTGTGCCAGATGCTCCTCGGGTAATAGTTCGTTGGCAAATCGGCACCTTAACCCTTTTATTTATAGTTTAAAGTGCTAGATACACTATAAATAATGTTAGGGCGCTTGAAGTATAAAAAAAATAACATCAAAGTGTTAAATGCTCTATAAATAAAATTAGTATGTTGGATGTAACCAGAAAACAACATTAGGGTGTTGGATATTAGTTTCCCCCCCCCTAAAAAAAATAAAAATAAAATGAAGATAAGTAAAAAAGATTACGCGTATGAGAAAAACATCTCTCTAGTATACTCCTCGGTCCTTAATATAATGCATATTTGGAGATCTGATCTTAGTCTCAAATATAAGATATATTTGACATATTTGTCAATCTTTTCCAATTTACCTCACTGATACTTCCATAACAATAATTAATGAGAAGAGGGAATGAGAGAATTAAGGGAAATGATGTTGGATATGCTTAGTTTTGATGATGTCAAATATACTTATCAATATCAAGAGCAAAAAGTTCGCATACTACATTTATCTACTACATTGACTAATTCTTATATTTAATGTAGAATCAATGAATATGTGAAGTTCAATAATAAATAATGATCAAGAGGGGAGATAGATTGAAGAAAGAAAAACTTGCTGAATGGGATGAGAATATCATTATTCAAGTTCTTAGATTGATACTAGAAATCTCCACGATCAAATGGAAGTTGGAATGACTCAATTCGGAGTTAAAAACAAGCAAAAATGAGCTTCAAGATGAACAAACTCGAGTTAAGGACTATCTGCCTTGAGTTTACCACTTCGCTACAGTGTTTTTCTCTTCTGGAACGAGTTGCCTCGAGTCAAGACACTGATTGCCTCGAGTTAAGGTGTATTATAGCTACTTTGTTCAACTCTGTTTCACGTTTCACTCGGGTGAGGTCTGGTAATTTGATGATATCTCCCAAACCAGAGATCGAATTGGGTTGAAACCAATGTTTTTGGAAACTAGACTTCCAATGTGTCATTTTGACATAAATTTTAAGCCCAAAGGAGTTATGATGAAGGAGCTATGAATTTTTGAAGTTGACAGTGAAATCAACGTCACACAACAGACCAAGCTTTGGTATTTTGGGTGTATCTCACAAACTATACATCCCATTGAGCTGAAACCAGTGGCATTGGAAACTAGACTCAAATAAATTTTCAAAAAAAAATCAAGATCATGAAAAAAGAAGATCAATTGAAGGAGATATTAAGTTTTGAAGTTGACATTTAGTTTAGGATATGGCAAAAATGCTGGTCAAGAACAACCTTCATTCATTGGATCATAACGGTCAAAATTCAACGAGTTTGGAGCTTATTCTTTTTGAGTTGAAAAGAATACTCAAAGAGATATAAGGGGATAAGGGGTTTGCCAAATTTGGAGCTATATCAAAGACACTACACTTACTGGAAATTGACCCTTGTGTTGAAATATGCTTGTGTTCTGAAAGGCAGAGAGCAATTCATGTTGAAAAGAATTACTGCCCCAAGTTCATATGGAATCACCTCGAGTCAATTATTCTCACTACATACTTGACTTCCAGGTAAGTCCGTTTGTTACCTCAAGTTAAATCTTTATTGCCTCGAGTCATATGATTCATTTGATCAAAGGCCAAATGTTTTCCTTCAGTTACCTAAAGTCAAATTGGTTTTAACTTGGAGTTAATAAGTATTAAATCGATTTGTCTCTAGGTAAAATTAATATGCCTCGAGTTATCCTATTCAATTGTTTCAAATAATTTCTTCGCGCCATAAGGTGCCTCGAGTCGTCTATTTAAATGCCTCGAGGTAACTGGCTTATTACTTAGTCGTTTTGGTCTCTGCGAATTGTGTGCCTCAAGGCATTTTATAAATGCCTAAAGTCACCATGACTCAAGGCAAGTCATGGTGACTCTAGGCAACCCCTCTAGAGACTCTTTCACGCGAAAAACGCTTTTTGCCTCTAGTCAATAAGTTATTTGCCTCTAGGCATAATGACTCCAGGCATCACTTTTTAAATTAAGGCAAAATCTATTATACATGTTTTCCAACTTACTTTTCTTGCCTCGAGTCATTCTAAGTTACCTCCAATCAATATGGCTCTAGGCATGTTCTTTTTAACTCAAGTTAAACTTCATTGTCTTTCAAATCACCGTCTCCAAAAATCTAAATTGATTGTGATTTTATTTCTACATATCATCACTCATTACTAGGGGTGAGCATGGTGCCCAGATGCCTGGTACGCCCGCCCAAGCCCGGCAAAAAATTGCCCAGCCCAACCCTAAAAAAGTGGCCCGAAAAAAATTTGGGCAGTTTTGGGTTTGCAAGGCGGTAGGGCATTGGGCAGGGGGTCCTGCCCTGCCCATTTGGCCCTGCCCGGAAAATTAAATATATTTAAATAAATATTATTCTATATATATTATTTTATTTAAAAAATATTATATTATTATGTCTAAATATATTATAAATATATTATATTATACTTCATGTATCTCCAAAGCTTTGAAATTCTATGAAGTGTGAACTGGAATCTTTATGGAGAAGGGCAATGCATCACTACTTGGGCAGGGGAAGCCCGCCTAGCCCAGCCCGCCTTTGCCCAGCCCGAAAATGGTTAGGGCTTTTATTGGGCAGGGCGGGGTATCGGGCTGCAAAATGCAGCCCATTCATTCTTGAGTGGGCATCGGGCGGGGTCTCGCCACTTGACCCCGCCCATGCCCACCCCTACTCATTACCATTCCTAATTACTTTGAATCAGTTTGCTAATGAGTCTAAGATGATTATTCCAAGGATTAACAACAAATTATCATAAAGCATTTTGAGTGTTAGACAGCATTAAATGCTACATCAGAAAACTGAGGAAAGCTTCTGAGTCTAACGGATAGTTTGAACATTCTAACGAAAAACTTGAATCTTCACAACGGCCATTAATACAGCACTCAAGACGGAGCATTAACAAAGCCAACGTTAAACATTATATGATTAAACTTGGAGTAGAGCTCAACAGGCAAAAGGTAACAAAAGCTTCAACGGCTACTTCCAACTGATTTCCAACAGTCAAATGCTCGCAATGGTCAAAATACAAATGCCTATAAAATGCAAAGTCTTCAAATTGGAAGAGGTGACGATTGATGAATGATTCGACAAAGCCAATGAAATTATTTTACTACTTCAACATCGATATGTCAATATCTTATAAACTCTCTATTTCTCAATTTTTATATAGTTTACAGTAGAGAGTGAGACAAATGATTATGTACTTCAGTGTTAATCATATTCACTTCTAAGAGAGAAGATTCATCGTATCATTTTATCTGAGAGTTACTCAAGATTGGGTGATCTTGAGTGGGAAATCGATTGTATCCTTACAATGTGTAAGGGAGAGTATTTCAATGAGAGATTCGTCTTCACAACTGCCTGGGTGAACTAGTGGGATTGTGTAGGCTTCTCCTGTGCCCGGATTAAACAAGAGGATAGTGGATTGGAAAACTCAAGCGGAGCTTGGGGACTGGACGTAGGTCAAGGATTGGGCCGAACCAGTATAAATCACTATTTGCATATTCTCTTCTCTAAACTCTTATATTTCCAGCATATATGTTTGTATGACTGGCTATCACTTTATAAATTATTATTGTCATATGAACTGCTTTTAGTAAGTTGCGAAAAGATTTTCAAAGTTATTTAAAGTTTTATCAGATACCAAATTCACCCCCCTTTAGGTGATAGGCAGGTCTAACAAATGAGTGGGGTGTTCTAGACAATAGATGTCATATTAACTAATTGAACTAACTTTATCAATTTATTCAAATTAGGTAAATATATCTTATATTAAGGAGGGGGAGTTCATAACAGCAATACACAAGAAACTAGTAATCACATGATTAGCTTATTATTACTCATGATAACGATTCAGTACTTTTTTTCATTGTTTTTCCCCTAACCAAAGAAGATAAATAAAGAAAGGAGATTCTAAAACAACCTTGTAAAAGAGTTATTCAATTTTGTGTATAAATTAGAACATAGTGTATAAAATATCACTCTACCTGAAAAAAAAATTCTTCATCCTTGAGTTCTTTCTTGTGTTAACAGATCGATTCCCAGAAAGATCCGTTCTTCAAGTGTCCATGGCCAGCTGAGTATATAAAGCTAGACTTGCTTTTACATGAAAATTAATGACTATTTTTTCCTTCTAGTGGACGTATTCAATTCTGCTTATCCCTTTGGCTTCAAGAACATACATTCATTTGTTGAGGCTACACTCAAGTTTTTCAAGGAAGTGTTTCTGCATGATACAGTTCCAAGCAAGTCAAAACTTACTAGCTTCACCTACTTTAAACAACATTGCCTTAACCGAACTCTAGAGCTGGTCATTATTTGCAAGGGTATCACCTGAATGATATGCTGAGGATGTTTTACTTACTAGATCATTTACCAGGAAGAGCACTTGCCAATTCTGTGAAGCCTATATGTAGTGCAAGCCAATTACGTGAAGCGGGTATCAAAATTAAGGCTAGCAAGCAAAGCAACATAAGTATAACAAAGTGAAACATTCAAATGGAGTGCTCACAATACCATGCTTTCTGGTACGTGATTGGACTGAGACTATGATCAGAGATCTGATTGCATTTGAGCAGTGTCACCATCTGTAATACCCTAAAATCTGACTTATGATAAATATTATATTTTGATAAATAATACCTATTGGAAATAGGTGAATGTGTGGTCTCAAAACTAATGTAGAATTTATCTTATTTCCTAAGGTAATTTCTATTAAAATTAGAAGAAATAAAGTGTCAAAATCCCTAAAAATGCAATTATTGGCCATAAAATGCCCTGAAAATATTGTGATAAATCGTAAGAGGCAGTAAAATAATTATTAAAAAATTAGAGAGTATATTGTCTCTAATTTTGGTAATTTATTAAATTACAACCTTGGAAAAATTAAAGGGCAAAAATCAAAAAGTATTTTGAGGACCAAAATGACCACATGATTCAATTAATTACTTAATTAACCACTTACTAATTGTTGACAATTTTCTTAATTAAGATTAATCAATAACTCACAACTATTTTACTGACATTGGTATTTTATGTCAAATGTAAAATATTAAAAATCATGGGGTCATTTCGGTCCTCCAAAATATCAAACTTGCATGGAACTAGGACATGCTCCTCTCATGCAGGACAAAGGCAGCAAATGTATACTTCTATTCACACACCAAACCATTTAACTAACAGGATTAGATGTACACAATAACATTCACATATCCTCACAAAGCCGGATAGTGTCCCACATAGGATCCTTTATTGTTTTTGGTCCACATTTTTCCACTCATCTGTCAAAATGCTAACCTTGCTGCGTACTAGAGCGCCGACAAAACTAGTATATGTGGTTTTATTAGGACTGAAAGGTTGCAAATTTTCATCAAAAAGAATCTCGAGCTTCGTCCCGAATTCCGACTAAGGGATACTTCCATCATTCGTGTGCCGCTTCTACCACGGCGTGCACGGCGAGAGGCTCAATGTGAGATGAAGAGGGTTCGTTTGTCCGACCCTCCCGATCAAACCGAGATCTGGAGTTTCAAGAACACGAGTGGAATCGTTTTCACCGTTCATTTTCAAGACAGAAGAGAGGAATGCCGAGAAAATGAGGGAGTAACAGAGGCTAACAGACGCGGGCGAGGAAGAGAGGTAATGGAACAGAAGGGTTTCGCAACGTGAACAGGGGTTCTTCAGTGAGAGTGTGAGAGTGACAAAAGCTTCCGCGCGAAGTTAACGTTTGGCACTTCATTTCTAAGACCGGACAAATACACATATACGGTCTTAAAAGATAACCTTTAAGACCGATCTCTATATATGTCCGGTCTTAAAATTAATTAATTTTTTATTCAAACTTTAGTACAGGCCAAATTTTTGGTCCGTTCTTAAAAGTCTAACTTTTAAGACCGGTCATTCGGTAACTATGGTCTTAACATTTATTACTTTTTTATTTAAACTTTAGTCTTAGGACAAATTTTAAGTTCGGTCTTAAAAATCAAAGTTTTAAGACCGGCTTTTATATATGTTCGGTCTTAAAACTTTAATACCTTTATATTTATATTTTTCCGTATTATTTTGGAGTGTAGAAAATATATGAGATTTCTCCATAAAAGTATTTGATATTTCAATTTTTTTATTAACATTTTTAAGACCGGTTGTTATTTTAACAGTGCGGATAAGATCTATGAAAAATTGATCGAATAAGAAGTTCTTTATATTTACAAATATGCCACCGGTCACAGATTTAGGACCGGTCGATACTTAGTCCGGTCTTAATGAGGCGTCCTTCATTGTGTAAGAAGTTCTTTTTATTTACGAAACTGCCACCGGTCACACAATTAAGACCGGTGGTTCGATTATCCGCTCTAAATGAGGCGGTCTTATAGCCCTTCATTGTTTAAGAAGTTCTTTTTATTTACAAAACTACCACCGGTCACACCTTTAAGACCGGTGCGTCGATTATCCACTCCAAATGAGGCAGTCTTAAAGCCCTTTTTTGCACTAGTGATTGTCAGGTTAGGGCAGAAAATGATTTAGTAAAAAAATAAAATTTTGGTACTTCCTTTAGTCCTTATTCCTTAATATTAAACGGTAAAATAACTAATTTGCATATATCACTAAAAAAAAATGCTATTACGGACCAAAGAAAAAAAAAACTAATTGAATCGGTAAAATTTATAATTCATGATTATAATATTTTTAAAATTTATAAAATAATAAAAAAATAAATATAATGAAAAAATACAAATAATTAAATATCAAAAAATTAATATGTAATATAATATATTAAATATATATTATATTAATAATAAATATTTAAATGAAATAAGAAAATAAAAAACATTAAAAAATATATTATAAGAAACGAAATATATAAATAAATATTTAATATAATAAATATTATATTATACTTATTTTTTAATTGTTATATTATATTATATTATATTATATATATATATATACACACACATAATTATGTGAAGAAATAATGCAAGGTCAAAACAATTTGGGTATGCATGGCAACTATTATGTTCCCGAGCATAGTTTCTGAGATGAAAGAGTTAGGTTTTTTTTTTTTTTTTTGTGTGCCTTGGAAGAGTTTTGAGAATCAAAATTATGTTTGTTAACTCATTTTTTTTCATTCCAAGAATCAGAATTCCTAGAAAAACAATACAGAAGCGAAATCAATAGTTCGCTAAAATGAGCTAAATCATGAAAATTTATCTTTCACTTGACAAAAAAAGCTCACAGCTAAAAAGGGAAATATCATTCAACCAAAGCAACTGTTCATTACAAGGGTAAAGAGCCCAGAAAAAAGAGAAAACAAAAATACAAGAAGAAAAAAGACAAAGGGCCATGTTACATCAATTTCTAGTGATGGGGTGTGTTGAACAATGCATGTTACATCAAATTCTAGTGTTGGGGTGTGTTGAACTATGCACCTAGCCATAGGCTGAAGAAGACTTACCAACTATAGAAAAAAAAGAAATTCCCATGTTGGATAAAAATCCTATAACGAATCAATTATCTTTCTTGAGAGACTATACTCCTTCTCAAACATCATTGAACCCTCTTCAAAACTCAATATCCTTAGCATCTAAAGAAGATTTTGGATAGCCATCATAGTCTATTTTCATGTGCAGCGAAAAACAAACCATCTTGAGCTTGAGTCTCAAACTGCCCATGATTTCTTGTACTTGTAAGTTTTCAGGATCTAAGACTGGATACTTCTCAATCAACTCATCCATCTGCTTGATGGAAATTTTAACCCTCAAAGAAAAGCAGTTTGGGTTGACCCAGATAGCAGAGCTCCAAACTTCAACATAGCCCCTGTAGAAGCCAAGCTCTTCACCAACCTCAAAACCGACTTTGAGTCCCACTTGTTTTGACTCATCTTTTCCAATTGCCAGTGATTAGGCCATCCATGTAGCCCTCATCGTAGCCTTCCTTAAAATGAGTTTCTTCCAAGTTGAGCGATGAATCAAATATATCAGCCATGAATACCAATATCCAAGAACAAAATTCACAAACAAACTAGTTTCAACCTTGATCAATGACAGCTGTCTCGTACCGAAGATGATGTAGCAGTATGTGGGACAGATTAACTAAAGCCACCAGGGAAATTAGCAAAACCAAAGTGGATTAATTGATTCAAGATGTCAACTGTAACATCCCGTTTTCACAAACAGTATAAATTTTTTTTTCAATCAAACATCGTTTCAAATCATCAGAGTAGAGCACCGGAGCGATTGAGTAACTGATATATATATATTAAAATACCCACAGTAGCATGTCTTGCTGTTTAAACAGCGATACAAGAGTGTTTCAAAAGTAATATATAACAGAAAGAAGTCTTCAGCCGGGTCTTCTATGTGGCCTGCTTGCCTCTATCCTCGGTCCTTGGTCCTTCTGACCATAAAGCTAAGTTAAGAGCTGAGGTCCATGCATCGAACCCCAGGTAACGGTTAACCTTATGTTTATATACAACATATATGTACGACAGACATTCATAGACTTTTGGCAACATTTACTACGGTCAGACATAGGGTATACATATCAGATATGTATGGCAATAACAACATGGTAAAAGGATTGACCCTTCCAACAAGCAACACAACCGCCGCCATCTCAGGTGGCCTGTTTCTACTGTGGAGGAGAACACCCCTATTCTTAGTGCTCTTCCAACCCCGAATCAGTCAATTATGTCAACAATTTTAATAGGGGTAGTACCACCAACAACCCATATTCTAACACATACAACCCGGATAGAGGCAGCATCCCAATTTTTCATGGAGCACCCAAGGTCACCAAATAGCAGGACAATCATCTGGCCCATCATACCCAAATAGACCATCAAACCCACTAGGGTTTACCCAGCAAGCATGGAAGTAGGGTAGTGATTCAGACCCACAACACTTTATGTTGAGCCTTATGAAGGAATACATGGCAAAGAATGACGCAATCATACAAAATCAGCAAGTAACCCTCCGAAACCTGGAAAACCAAGTTGGACAACTGGCAACTGCTCTCAACAATCAACCCTCAGGATCTCTGTCGAGTGACACTGAAATCCCCCGGATCCAAGTAAAAGAGGAAGTTAAGTTAATAGAGCTCAAAAGCAGCAAGAGCTTAGAACCCATGAGGGTAATACAAAAACCTGTGGACGATGCTAATCCGAAATCTGGGCAATCAAATAAAGGGAAAGAGAATGCCGAACAACCCCCTGACGAAGAGCAGCAGTACTTAATGCTGTTGTAAACCAAGCAAGATATGGATGCTACGACAGTACCTCCATTCGTCGTACTAGAAAGTCACTTGTAACGTTCACAAATAATATTATAGCATCATCATCTCAACATAACCATTATTTAGGATCATCTCGGATATTAAAGAAACCCCCTCCTTTCCCACAAATACTACAAAAATAGAGCCAGGAGAAGCAATTTTGGAAATTTCTTGACATGCTACGACAATTGCATATCAATATCCCTTTGGTCGAAGCATTAGAACAGATGCCTAGCTACGTAAAGTTCATGAAAGACATTTTGTCCGAGAAGCGAAGACTAGAAGAATTTAAGACTGTAGCATTGACCCAAGACTGCAATGCTCTGCTAACTAATCGGCTACCACCAAAATTAAAAGACCCTGGCAGCTTCACAATTCCTTGTGCAATCGGACCTCAATACTCAGGAAAAGATTTATGCGACTTCGGAGCCAGTATTAATTTAATGCCGATGTCTGTCTTCAAACGATTAGTGGTTGGGGAAGCAAGGCCCACAATAGTTACATTACAGTTAGCTGATCGCTCTATTGTCCTACCAAAAGAAAAAATTGAGAACGTCCTGGTTAAAGTCAATAAATTCATCTTCCTAGTTGATTGATGTGGAAAAAGGAGAACTCACCATGCGGGTTGATGATGATCATGTAACTTTCTAAATCCTGAAGACAATACAATTCGCAGACCCAATTAAGGAACATCTGCCTTTCGAGTATGACGGACACAAGAGTGAAGAAACAGGAAATGCTCTGACACTACCCCAACACTAAAGTGCTATAACACAGTCTGGCTGAAGACTCTAAACCAAGCACTACTAGGAGGTAGCCCAGCTTCGTGTTTTCTTGCCTAGGTTGCTTAGCAGCCGCAGGGGTCGAGTTAGGCCTAGTCAAAGCAACAGCATAATAGAGGAGCATTATAGCCCCAGCAGAGCCAACCGGTTCAAGCCCAAACTGAAAGCGTCCCAGGTACTGCCCTATGTATAAATTAAAAAAAAAAACACAATATTATTATTGTCTTGGGACCTACTCTACATAGTACTAAGTTTTCCCATCACTTCCTTGCTGTAATGGGGGCATTACATCGATCAAGTGTAGGGGAGTCTCAATCAATCAATCTGTTAAATTATGCTCAAAATACCCAGATTTGGCTCTTGGTGAATTGTGAGAAAATATGAAGAGAGGTGCAAGCTATTTATAGACTTTTTCAGGGGTAATTTGGGAATTTTCTGCTTTGTTCTGGACCACAGAAAACTAAAGCTTCTGGAAGGATTTTTCTTGGCCACACAATGGCTTGACCGACCTGCCCCCTCCCAAAACAAGGATGAGTCATCTAAACTTGCTTTTTGCTTTTTGAACATCAGATAGATTCATAGTCAGTCTAGTATAACCCTTTTCGGTTTCGGAAATAACTTCGGAGGTAACCTACTCCGAGCTAAAAATTCACTTGTTCCTAATATACTCTGACTTTAGAAACCTTGTTCATGGTTTTCTAGATAGGATTTGATTTCTATCGGTTCTCGTTTATCCTATTTGCTTTTTACAACATAACTACCATTTAACTAAAGTTGCATGATTTTTAATGGAAAATCCTTATCCTCTTATCCTTCAAGATTTTCGGTCCTTTTTTTTATATTTATTTTCTGTTTTAATATTTATTTAATATTATATAAAATAAGTATTTAATAATTATTTTATATAATTGGTTACAAAATTTTCCTATTGGTCCATACTTGTTTTTAGGCTTAAAATTACTTAATCTCACATATTTTTCTTCATATTTTCCAATTAATTAGCAAATATATTTTATGCTAATTTTAGCCATCAACCACTAATTAAAGGGTTTTACATAATTTACCTTGAATATTCCCTTGTTTATGCTTAAATAATTAGCCAATAATTATTTAATTAATCATTTACTAATTGTGGATAATTTTCTTAATTGAGATCAATTATTATCTCATAGCTATTGAACTGTCATAGGTAATTTATACACCATGTATTATTTTAAAAATCATATGGCAACTTATGCCTCCCAAAATAATACCGGATATTTCCCTCTTTAAATTCCAGGGTAGTAATTTAATAAATTACCTAAATTAAGGGAAATATTCTTCCCTATTTCAAATAAATATTTATTTGCCTCTTTATAATTTTCACAGAGTATTTTATGGCCAGCAAATGCATTTAGGGACCTATTGCAAACTTTCAAACGTTTTAGGAACCTAATTGCAAATTATTATATTTTCAAGAGAAACTACCCCAAAAATAAGATAAATTCACCACAAGGTCTTTGAGACCATATATTCAGGGTGTCCAGTTGTTGTTTTCCTAGTGTTGTGGATCCGGGACTTGTACGGTCCTACGTTTCGCAGTCTACATGATTTGTGTAACACCCCAAATTCCATACCATTTAGTGTGTCCGTTGACACGTAGTTTTAGGAAAATCAATAGAGTTTGACGTCCTACATCAAAGTAACGTGGAACGGAGAGCATGCACTAACGTTTGGACAATGAGTAACTGATATAAAATACCCAGGCATATGCTAGTTAAATTGAAAATCCCGAAGGAATATTCATGTGATACAATTATCTGGAATATGTATAATTACAATTCTTGACATAGTAACTATACAACCTTAAATCAAGCCTTAACTAGACTTGTAGCAATGAATCTAGCTAACACAGTTAATCAAACATATTGGCCAGGACTGATGTTAGTCTAGTGGAAGTCTCCCCGTCATTCACGGCGACTTATGACTGAACCACAAGACCAACCCTTCCTTAGACACCAAACGTTTTTAAGTAACTTTATCAGATTCATGCCATAAACTATGCTCTGATGAACCTCTTCTGGCATTCACTCTGACCGGCACCTCTTCTCGGCTCCGTCCATTGGTACCTCCTCAGGTCCAGATTCCTTACCTGAACTTTTAGTCAAGGCTGAGATTCGATCGAAATTGAACCCCAAGTAACAGTTAACCTCTATAGCAGATATACAATATATGACAAATATTCATTACATTTCCGGATCAACCATACATAGCACACAACAAATGTAATGTTCGCAACATTTGCACTAACCAGTGCCACGACAGCTCCTCGTGTCCTCAGCGCTAGGAAAACAACCATACAGTATTATCATGACTATAACCCGCACAAAGCTAAATGTATATAAACATGTGATCTAAGGCCCATAACTTAGTCACGGTGCATGACCCAAGACCTAGTATTGTCCAAAAATTCATGAATCATTCAATCATATATAATCATACAAGATATAGGCAATTAAAGTTACCAGTATGTGAACGTACCTTTCACCGTGTAGTTAGTAATATGTTCGTCCTTTGAATCCGACTACGGACTTCCCGGATATCCTAACATATCACCATATCACTTAGAATACTATCCTAAGGGATATTTTCGCCACTATTGACATTTCTACCCTTGGTGGATTTGTTATTCCATTTCTACCCTTACATTTTATTAAAAACGCAACTTTCAGCATTTTGCCTAAATTTTTCACTAACTTTGAAAAATCATTATTAATTCCAAAAAAAATAGAAATGAGGTTCCAAAAAATTCCTCATGACCCTTGAAATGTCTAGTTTCAAGGAAAAATAATCCCAAAAGCTATAACATCAAGAATCATTCCCAGTTGTTAAGTTTCTCATCACTGCCCAGATTTAATTCCAAAAACGTGGCTTAACTTCAACAAATGTTTTCTCCTTGTGTAGAACTCAAAATGATACATATTTTATATATTTGTAAATCTATACATGTATAATATAACCATGAAAAATTTCATAATTTTGGAATACGGATTTATACATAAAATAATGCTCTTACTCTGACTGACTCCAGAAAAACTGAAATCTGGGAATTTTACCAATTTTCACAATATTGCTCTATTGATTCCAAAAATTATTTCCCAACATGTTTTTACCTCATTAGGAATTTTTCAATGCAAGGAGGCCTAAAAACAATCATGGGAATTTATCTTACCATTTTCTAGATTAAACTAACATTTTACTAACAACTAAAGACTAAATTAAAGCTCAAGAACTAGAGACTCATCCTTGAAGAACTTGCTCCTTCCCTTCAAAAAAGAAAGTCACGTCTCTCACTCTCAATCTAGGAACAGAGGAGATTGTGTTTGTTGGAGTGAAGAATTATGAAGGAAAGCTTGGCTATATATAGAGAAAAATTAAGGACACAAATGACAATTAAATTTAACCAAAACTCATCTTAACACTTGGATGAAAAATTACTTTTTGAAGCAAATCTCACTCCTTGGACATGCTTGCCGACATGCCCCTTATTCAGCTATTTATTGTGTTTAGAAATAGCCAATTGATTTATTCATTCTATTGAAACAAAAGCTATCCATGTGCTGGCCGACATGCTCCTCTCACTTTTAGCCAATTAATGTGTTATTTTATTAACAAAACATCTTTTGGTCCATTGCTCTCATTGGTTAGTGGATATCTTTGACTTTTCAACCCTACTTTATGCTTTATTAATCTCATATTTTCCCTCATTTCAGCTGCACATTTTTATGCACTTAGGGGCTGATTAAGAAGCTCAATTTATTCCCTTAATCAAGTGTTTATAGGTGCACTAATTACACATCCCATTGCATAACTTATTTGTTAGCTAATAATGGCAATTATGGATTATTTAGACAAGTATCATTTCATTCTCTTTGGCTTAATTATTTTCAAATATAATTAGCCCTCTTTTGATGCTTTTAATTTGTCTTTAATTAATTAGGAGAATTTATGCAATTAATCCTAATTAGTACAAGCTAATTTACCCATTACTTGCTAATTGACACACTAGTGCAAAAAAGGGATTTAAGACCGCCCCATTTAGAGCGGATCATCGACTCCCCGGTCTTAAAGGTGTGACCGGTGACAGTTTTGTAAATAAAAAGAACTTCTTATACAATGAAGGGCTATAAGACCGCCTCATTTAGAGCGGATAATCGAAGCACCGGTCTTAATGGTGTGACCGGTGGCACTTTTGTAAATAAAAAGAACTTCTTACACAATGAAGGACGCCTCATTAAGACCGGACTAAGTATCGACCGGTCCTAAAGCTGTGACCGGTGGCAAATTTGTAAATATAAAGAACTTCTTATTCGATCAATTTTTCATAGATCTTATCCGGACACTTAAAATAACAACCGGTCTTAAAAATGTTAATAAAAAAAATTGAAATATCAATTATTTTTATGGAGAAATCTCATCAAGGCAGACTTATATTTTCTACACTCCAAAATAATACGGAAAAATATAAATATAAAGGTATTAAAGTTTTAAGACCGAACATATATAATAGCCGGTCTTAAAACTTTGACTTTTAAGACCGGACTTAAAATTTGTCCGGTACTAAAGTTTAAATAAAAAATTAATAAATGTTAAGACCATAGTTACTGAGAATGACCGGTCTTAAAAGTTAGACGGTACTAAAGTTTGAATAAAAAATTAATTAATTTTAAGACCGGACATATGGAAAGACCGGTCTTAAAGGTTATCTTTTAAGACCGTATATAGGTATTTGTCCGGTCTTAAAAATGAGGCGCCAAATAAACGTTACTTCGCGCGGAAGCTTTTGTCACTCTCACTGAAGAACCCCTGTTAACGTTGCGAAACCCTTCCTGTTGCATTACCTCTCTTCCTCGCCCCGCGTACCGTTAGCCTCTGTTACTCCCTCATTTTCTCAGGCATTCCTCTCTTAATGTCTTGAAAATGAACGGTGAAAACAATTCCACTCGTGTTCTGAAGCTACGGATCTTGGTTTGGTTGTGAGGGTCGGACGAACGAACCCTCTTCATCTCACATTGAGCCTCCTCAGCGCCGTGCACGCCGTGGTAGAAGCGGCACACGAATGATGGAAGTATCCCTTAGTCGGAATGCAGGACGAAGGTCGAGATTCTTTTTGATGAAAATTTGCAACCTGTCGGTCCTAATAAAAGCACATATACTAGTTTTGTCGGCGTTCTAGTATGCAGCAAGGTTAGCATTTTGACATATGAGTGGAAAAATGTGGACCAAAAAACAATAAAGGATCCTATGTGGGACACTATTCGGCTTACATTCACCGTCCCTGATTCTGAGAAGTTGAAAGACACAATATTGTCTTATTGTGCTGAGCGGTTCTGGAAGTTTAAGACCTTTTTGGCTAACACTTATATTTTTGCCGAGGAGAAGCCTGACCATCAACCACAGGACAAGTACAAATTTCTTGATGAACAAACTTGACAACAATTTGTTCGAAGCGGACCACTCTAAAGCTCGGTGAGTTTATATTTAGTTTTGTTTGCACTTTTGTTTGCTTATTAACCTGTGCGGATATGTGAATGTTATTTGTGTACATCTAATCCTGTTAGTTAAATGGTTTGGTGTGTGAATAGAAGTATACATTTGCTGCCTTTGTCCTGCATGAGAGGAGCATATCCTAGTTCCATGCAAGTCTGATATGTAAATGGTGTAATGGCCATGGTTAGACGTTCTTTGTTAGATAGTAAGTATGTTAAGCGTGTAATGGTTTCGGTGCAAGTAGTTAGTTAGTTATTCTAATATGTGTAGGAACCATTTATGATGAATGAATGAATTGACTAAGTTGGCGGCATTTACGCAACTCCCTTTCCTTTGGTTTTCCCAATTTCTTCTACAATGCTACATCTTCCTTAAGTAAAATGTTGAAACTTGATGAAGTGAATTTGACTAATGTTCGACGTTCATATCAAGCAGAAGTTCTCTAATTTCTGTTAGTGACATGGCTGGAATTCATAATTGATATATAGTTGTTTTCAATCCTGATTCACAAAAAAAAGGGGACAATATCAGGAGATTGGGAGAAAGAATGATTGCCCACACAGGGCTTCTCGCGGCGGATATGAAAAGGCCGAAAGAGATTTGATGGCAGCCAAACGGAAGAGATTGGAAGATCAAGCTGAATCCAATCCTTCTACGGTAGTTGACCGACCGCCATCTCCAATACGTCGCGAGGAGGCTGTGGTTGTATATTCGGCAAAAGCCAAGCGGCGCCTACACGAGTGAAAAAACTCGTGTAGTTGCTGAACGAATTATAAGTATCGATATTGTTATTTTTTACTTACTAAACATGTTTCATCACTAAGCTTCTCGTTATCTGTATCTTACAGAAAGATCTTAAAAAGAAAGAGGCAGGGAAATCTTTTGTGTCGGACGGGAGGAATGATGTTCTGACCGCTGCGACCGGAAAACCAGATCACTCGGGGCGTGTAAGGGGGATTGGAGGACGGGTAGGCCTAAAGCAATACTTTGGTAAATCCAAACGCCACGAGACAAAGTATGGTTACCCAGGAGGAGATGGATCGACGCTTGCCAAATTAAGTGAGGAATCGGCGGTGAAATATGCCGCATTGAGGATGTTTCAATCGAGATGAGCAAGATGAAGGAGGAGATGGAGAAAATGAAGTTCCTCCCGAGCTCTCGGCCGAGAGACCGGTGTGGATCCCTTGACACCTTCAGGCTGCACCTATGCGGCGAGAGAGCACTAGAGGAGCTGCATTGTTGGACGATCGAGCAACCTTGTCATCGTATGTGGAGGATCGTGATGGTCATAGATAATTGGTTGCTAAAGGGACTGTCCACAACTTGGGATCAAGCTGTACACCACGAACAAATGGTGATGATGAAGTCGAGTGTCGAGTTGAAGAGGTGATCTTTGATGCACCTGTCCCTCTCCCAACTGATCAGCTGAAGCTTGTGAGTGATGTCAAGGGAACCTTCATCTCTTGGCCAGTGAAGCTTGTAGATGTCTCTACTCCTCCTCAAGCTCCACCCCCTCATCAAGCTCCACCCCCTCATCAAGCTTCACCCCCTCCTCAAGCTCCACCCCTTCCTCAAGCTTCACCCCTTCCTCAATCTCCATCCCCTCCTCAATCTCCATCCCCTCCTCAAGCTCCACCCCCTCCTCAAGTTCCATCCCCTACTGCTAACGTGACGGCCAAGGAAAAAATAAAAGATTTGGTAGCCAAAAAATGGTTTAAAGATAAATCGTGTCCTGTCGATGAAGTAATAGGCATCCCAAATCCTGAACCGGTTTACTTTGATAATGAAGATGTAGAGTCCATCTTGCTTCTGGAAGCGAGTTACTAGTGCATGTGTTCAAATATTTATGAAGTAAGTATCTTCTTCCTTGATTACATAATTTAAATGCTCCGTTTAGACACACATACATATATACTAATTCCCTTATCGATGTCATTCTTGTAGGTGCATGCACGAGAAACTGGTTCAACAGGGCAGAATTTCGGATTTTGGATTCTTGTGCCCAGTGTATGCAAGTACAACACAACCTCTGGAATTGAGACAATAGTACATATCAAAGAGGTTGTGTCAAGTGCCAAGAAAGGTGTACTTGTTTCCATACTGGCTCGGGTACATATATATCACAATTCTTGTCTGCAATTCACTTAATTATGCTACATATATATATATCACTGATACTTTACTGCTGTGTGAATTTTCAGCAACCACTATCACCGATGGCTTAATGTTACATATGAAATATGCACGTAATAATATGTTATTTCATTTGTCTTTGATGTTACAGAGGTTTTCCTGTCAAAAGCCATTTTCTGATGATGAAGTGGAGCACATACGCGATGTGTTTTGTAAATATCTGTATAAATTGGTCTTAGAAAATAATATATGATGCTGTAGCAACAATAGCCTTCTATACATACATTTGTTTATTTTTTCGACTAGCTAATTCATTCATTTGTAAATATAACGCAATGTAATTCAATAATAAATTTGTTTATTTTTTCGAACAATTTGTGTGTGTCCATTTTGGGTTTCTGAATGAATGGGATGGTTGATAAAGCTACTTAGTGCTTGAAATTTGAGGTATAGGTGGATGTTGAAAATGAGCCAGAAGAGGCTCTGAAAAGTATTCGCGACTTTTAGGACCGTATATTTGTTAAAAGTACGGTCCTAAAGGTCTTCGTCCATTTTAGGACCGTATATTTAACAAATATCCGGTCCTAAAAGTCTTCGTCTAATTCTAAAAAATAATGGTAGAGACTTTTAGGACCGTATATATGTCAAATATCCGATCCTAAAAGTCTAGAAAATATACGGCTAAAATATTAGGACCGTATATTTGTTAGTTGTCAGGTTTTAAAAGTATTCGTTTATTTAATTGCCGAAACCTTTAGGACCGTATATTTGTTAGATGTCCGCTCCTAAATTTAAATTTTAAAATAAGGCTTAATGTTTAGGACCGGTGATTTATTATATGTCCGGTCCTAATATTCAAGACTTTGTTTTTTATAATGCCGAAACCTTCAGGACCGTATAATTGTTAGTTGTCCGCTCCTAACTTTAAATTTTAAAATAAGGCTTAATTTTTAGGACCGAGGATTTATTATACGTCCGGTCCTAATATTCTTCATTTAAATAGAGTTGGTGACTCGATTTTCCGACATATCATTAGGGTTCAAGGCAACCATGTTTCTGGCGTTCTTCTCAAGTTTTGTGCTTTGTTGTCCTCGTTTCTACTTTTCTGGTTGTGAAGATCATCATCGGTGTCCCTTTTCTTTTTGTCGGAAAAAGAAAGATGATAATGAAAAGGACACTGAAAATGTTCACAACAGGAAAAGTAGAGGGGACGACAACGATGGTCCAAACTTGAGAAGAGTCGTCACTCTGTTTGTTTTTATTCGAAAAAGGTAAATATTGTTTTTTTGTTTTGTTTTGTATGGTCGCAACTGTTAACTTTATTCTGCAATTTTTAAGATTGATCACCACGAAGAGGACAATGTTTTGTTTGTTCTTGTTGTCGGAGAAAAAAGAACATAAAGTTAAAGACAAACAAGGAAGGCGATTGGGAAATAAATTTTTTTTTTAATAATATTTTGTTTCTGCTGCCTTGTGAGGCAGCAGTACAAAAAAAATAAAAATAAAAAACTTAAAAATTTCTAATCCTCCCCATCGTTGTCGGAGGGGAGGGAAGGGTTGGAGACGTCGTCATCAGAGGTATGGTACTCAACGTCATTGGCGTCGAGTACCGCGTTCAGCTTGTTGTTGACGGCGTGATAGACCTGAAACAGTTGGCCCAAGCGTCGGTCTATATGATCGACGCGGGCTATCAGGTGCTCCAGCATCTGCCAGAGGTTCGGGTTCGGAGGCAACGAAGGAGGATATGGAGGTGCCTCAGGATTTTGCCCAGCAGGAGGACCTCGTCGTGGTGGAGAAGCCATTAAGGTGGAGGTTCTAGGAGGAGATGGAGATGAATGTGAAGAAAGTAACAACGACTTTAAATAGAGAACCCATCCTGAAGAATGTGAAACGCCGGAAACATTAACGAGGAGACGCATATTTGCTCAGAATACGAGGAGACGCCTAGTTGGGAAGTTTATGTGGAAGCCGAAGAGAATCTGAATCATTCATTTCAACATGGGGAAGGGACTCTGCTGTTTGAAAATAATGAACTTTTAATACCGGATATTGTGTAAGATCCGTTCTTAAAAGTAATATTTTTTAACCAAAAATTCTTACTTGAAAAAAATAAATTGAAATATATAATAAGAAATGAGTTTTAGGACCGGATACAAAGTAAAATATCGGTCTTAAATGATTTTTAGGACCGGATATATTATAAAAGGACGGTCTTAAAGGTAATTGAATTAAAAATTAGTTTTAGGACCGGATACAATATAAAAGTTCGGTCTTAAAAGTTTGTTAAAAGTAAATGACTATTAGGACCGGATATTTTGAACAAATACGCTCTTAAAGTATAAACATTAAATTCATTATTATATACCAATTGACGAATTCATCATCGATGTTTATCTCTCCTGCTATATGTCCTTATATACTCCACACACTACCTCTTTGTCCTTGTTAACTCCTCACTTCCTAGCTCTCTGCCCCAAATTCTCAAATCCTCAAACCATGGTTAGATACAAGCAAACTGCTCGTAGGGGTGCATACACGCCTCAAGCTCGTGCCATGGTTAGATCATTATATGGTGCGCCTCCTCCAAATGGCGGTCGTCGTATTGTTTCCGAAGACTCTCGGGTCGTTGGACCCATTGTTATTTCTTCGGATGATGAAGAGATTCCTCATGCCGCCCCCCCTCGATCCTTCTGCCGATCCTGTCCCTTCTGAGTTCATCCGTCATCTTGAAGCTGGCCATGCAGATGTTCGTAATCCCCCTCTCCAACCTGTTGGCCCCAGCGCGCCTACCTCTAACCCCTCTCCGCTCTCCTGTAATGATCCAATCATATTGCGGGTGGAGAGAATAAGACAACAACTTGCTGATATCCGGTTTTTTTTGCTCGGAATATTCTGAAGTAATGTAAGAAACATTAAGAACACTGTATGAATTTTTTGGATGTTCTCCAGTAATTCATTAAAGAAACTTATTCTCCAATTTTCCTTTATTTTTTGTCCAAAAAAATATCCTTTATTTTATTGATTTAATATTGCAATCACCAAGGCCATTAAGACCGGACATTTTATAAGTAACGGATCTAAAGAGTATTTGAATTTTAGGACCGGATGTTTTATAAACCTCAGGTCTTAAAACTTAAAAGACTAATAAACTTTAGGACCGGTTACTTTTAAAACTCCGGTCTTAAAATGTTAGTTGTATCTTTAGGACCGGACATTTAATTAATAACCGGTATTAATAAAATCCAAAAAGCTAAATAAGGTACCTTTGTCGCGCGGAAAAATTAAATTTCCCTCTCTGATCTCTTGTCTTGCCGAAAGTGTATTGATAACTCTCCATATTTTGTATATTTAAAGTATATTTTAAAGATATTTGGAGAGTTATCTATGCAATTTTAGGAGATTTCTATGAGATTATATCATTATAAGATCAAATCAATTGGCACATTATTTAGGGGATTTTATTGTAAATATCATAGTTTTCAAATTTAAATTGCAAAACTTTAGTTTTTTTAAAAAAAAAAGGGTTTAAGTTTTAATTATTATTATTCTTATATAATTTTTATTTTTCTTTTCGAATGAGAAATAGGAGCAGAAAGCAATTTTGGGGCCCACCAATTGAATGAATATTGAAAACCTAATTGAAGACAAAAGCTAAGGAGGCGCCGTGGAAAGAAAAAAAAAATTGAATTAGAATGTTTGATTAAAAAGAATCATGTGCAGCGTTTGGGGGCCCACGGACTGAAATGAATTAAAACCTAAAGAAAAGCAGAGAGCACGATTCGGCATTGAAAAAGGAAACAGAGCAGCAGCCGAACAGGGAGAGTAGAGAGCTTCAGCGTCGCACGAAATCGCCTTCCACACCATCGTCGCCGGCGACCTTCACCGACACCTCCATCGTCGCCGGCGATGACCTTCTTCATCTTTCCATTCTCACAACCACAGGGCAGAACTTCAGCAACGATAAGGAGGAAGCAGAGGTTCAGATGTTGGGGATGTTTGTTTTATCTTTACTCATTTTCCTTTGACTTCCAGTATGGCTTTGAACTCTGAATTTATTGTTGTTGTTCTGGATCTGATTAAAGCCATGTGTGGCTAGTTTGTTTTGCAAGCTAGAGTACCTATGAACTTATGAGTAGATTAGACTTTGTTTTCATTGTTTAGTTATAATTAATTTTAATTTTGGTTACTTAATCTTGCTTAGTTTTATCTATTTAGTGACTGGCCATCATTGAATATGATTTTCAGAATTAGGATTTACCTTGACGAAGGAAATTTTAATTAGGCTCTGAGATTAAGTAATATGGGATTAAATTACGATTAAATTTGCGATTAGGATAGACATATACCTAATGGCCCCATATAATTGCTGAAGAGTGTACCCGCTTTTTATTGCCTCTTGAGTAACTATGTTAGACATAACAAGTTATACTTAAGAGAGGGTTGTAAGTGGACCGACAGGCACTTATGACTAATTATAATTGAGATTAACAAAATTGATATTAAGGCTAATTAAATTAGTGAAATCAAAGTTTGTGAAGCTCATAAGGGATTAGTGGCTCTGGGTTGCTTGTTTGATTACTGTGGTAGTTTGTTTATTTTAATTTTAGTTTTAATTTCTTTTCTCTTAATTAAATTCAATTTTGATTTGCCCAACTTAAACGAAATTGTAAAATTAATGCTTAACCGAAGTTTGTGATACCAAGTCCTCGTGGGAACGATACTTTTCTTATCACTTTATTACTTGATACGGCCCGTATACTTGCATAGTTTATAGGCTATAAAGTTTTGCCCTTTCAAGTTTTTGGCACCGTTGCCGGGGACTTGTGTGCCACAACTGTCTTGGTTAGAATTGATTGAGCATTAGTAGTTTAAGTTTGAGTTCGTAAATATTTCATTTTATTTTGTTTTTAGAAAAAAAAAATTAAAAAGAAATGGATTTCAATTGGCAACCAACTGGTCTTAATGTTGAGAAGGAGATGAATTCTTTGTCTTCTACACAAGAAGGATTGATTGCTATTTTAAATTCTTTGAATGAATATAGGCAACATCAAAGGAGCATAAATGATAGTTGTCTTCCATATGTTGATTCTTCTCAATATGTTTGCATGTCTTGTGTTTATTGTGGAGAGAGTCATTTATATGAGCATTGTCCGTATATTAGAACTAGTCATTTTGTGAGAGATGACTTCACTAGGAACCAAGCTTGTTGTGATAACTCATTTTGTCCTAGTGAAAGTTTTGAGCAACAAAATTTTAGGGATCCACCACTCTATTGTTCTCATGAAAATACCCCTCCTTTTTACTCTTATCCACCTGTTGAAGAACATACTATTGAGTATAAGGAAAAATCTAATTTAGAAAGATTATTTGAGGAGTATGTGGAAGCATCAGAGAGATCTAGTAGAGAGCAACAAGAGTTTGCCACTAGAATTGAGGAGTTTGACACTAGTGTTAAGTCAAGTGTCCAAAATATTGGGGTAAATGTCCAAAATATTGAGGTATATGCAAGTCAAATTGTTTCAACTCTTGAGACTATGGGGCAAGATAATTCCTCAAGCCTAGTGACCACTTCTAATGCTGATAATGATTATTGTGAGGAAGTTGAAGGTGTGGAATTACAGAGACTATAGATAATGTAGAAAGTGATTGTGGGTTTGAAATTGATTTAGATGAGAATAGTGGATGTCTAGAAGAGGTTCCACCTGTGGAGCCTAAGGCTTGTAATTTTGATGATCAATTTGATGTGGATGTCCTTAGAGTTATTGTTCACAACTATCCTATTGAAGTTTTGACTCTTACTGAGGAGAGTCAAGTTGATTTTATTAGATGCTCTAAATTCTTGGATGTGCCTATGTTTATTTTCAAGGATATGCATGTTATGCTTCATTTGAATTCAGTTATTGCTTGTAATCCAAGATTGTCTATGATTGAGGAAGTATAAGCAATTAACTTGAATAATCAATTTTTGTGTGTGATACCTTGTTGCTTAAAAAGGAATGAAGACAAGGTGATTCTAGTGTTTGATACTTATGATTAGAAGTTGTTTTGAGAAGTCTGGCTGAAGACTTTAAACTTAGCGCTTCTTGGGAGGCAACCCAAGGTATTATTTGATGCTTTCTTTGATTTTGTAGGACTGTTGAAAGCCCCTGATGAGGTGTTCCACTTTGATAGCAAGGATTGAGAGTGCAAGTTAAGGACAAATAGGGGAGTTTTCTTCTACTTTTCTTTGATTTGTTCTATTTGATTGTTGATGATATATTGCTTGGGAATGAGTGCTGGTCTTAGTTGGATATACATGTGATGACTATTTGTGATGATTATTGAGTGACTTTAGCACTTGAGCTGTTTAATTGGTGAAAATTTGAAATCTCTGAAATTGGTGTTACCCTACACTTATATGTGTTTTCTCTTCACTTCCATTACTTTTTGTTACTTGTTCACATTGAGGACAATGTGACATTTAAGTGTGGGGGTGAGGGTATCCTTGATTTTAACTTGCTTTATCCTCAATTTTTTTCAAAAAAAAAAAAAATTCTCATGGAAGTTTGAATTTTATTCGTGAGCATTGTCACAATTGGGTTAATTTGAACATGAAGAGGAGTGAATTTGATTAGAAATTGATTCTATGTTCTTTGAATGTTAGTAAAGAGGTAAAGGTTTGGTTTGGGTACTTTACTTTAGGATGTCAAAGAACCTGTGAGGAATTTGAGCCTTAATTTTTATCTTTCTAAGAGGGAGTACTCCTATTGTGATTTCATCTCTAGAACTTGTCTTGAATCTCTTTTGAAGTTTGAAATCCTTTTGCATGCACAAAAATGATTTAGGCATTCATTTCATAGCTAGTTTGGCCAAATGTCCATCCTTATTACATGAAAATCATTTGTTCACCCCATTTGAGCCTCTATTTAAGAAAGAAAAAAAAAATTGCATAGAATAAATAGCCATTTGTTTGAGATATGCAATTTTTATATCTTTTTTCTTCCCATTCATTTTTATTACTTTAGTAAGTGCTAAGTGAATCAATTTAAAAGAGTGAAGGAGTTAGAAAGTTTGTGAAAAAAAAAAAAGAAAGAAAGAAAAAGAACATAGAACAAAGGAATATATGAGAAAAAGAAAAAAGAAAATAGAGAATCCAAGAAAGAAAGAAAAAGATTAGTGAAAAAAAAAAAGTTGTTTATTTATAATGTTAGTAAGTTTGTTTGTTTGTTTGTTTTTTTTTTTGTGGGTATTCCTTCATTCTTCATCATGAATCTCATTAAATTACTTGGCACTAATTAAAGTATTTTTCCATACCATTTGATCATTTTCATTTCATTATCCTACCTTGATCATTACAACCTTGAGAAAGTCCTTTTGATTTGAGTGTGCAATTGGATAATGTATATAGTGGAGATTGAGATGATAAACAAGTTTATGGTAGATAAGTTGCAATAGGTGAAATTGAGTGAAACACAAGCCCTTGATGATCTTGAGAATACCTTGAGAAATGAGTGAAAACACTTGACTTGTGAGGGACATTCTATTGTGATTTATCTTTGCCAAATTAACTATCTTGCTACTTGCATTTTTGGAAGGTGGGAAAAGATTTCGGAGAAAGTCTGTTTCTTGAAAGTTGAATTGGCTTCAATTTTGTAGTGCTTACTTTAAAAATCTTGCTTCCATGATTTTCTTGAATTTGGTTGTTTTAGAATTTAAAATCTTGAGGACAAGATTTGATGCAAGTGTGGGGGTGTGATAACTCTCCATATTTTGTATATTTAAAGTATATTTTAAAGATATTTGGAGAGTTATCTATGCAATTTTAGGAGATTTCTATGAGATTATATCATTATAAGATCAAATCAATTGGCACATTATTTAGGGGATTTTATTGTAAATATCATAGTTTTCAAATTTAAATTGCAATACTTTAGTTTTAAAAAAAAAGGGTTTAAGTTTTAATTATTATTATTCTTATATAATTTTTCTTTTTCTTTTCGAATGAGAAATAGGAGCAGAAAGCAATTTTGGGGCCCACCAATTGAATGAATATTGAAAACCTAATTGAAGACAAAAGCTAAGGAGGCATCGTGGAAAGAAAAAAAAAATCGAATTAGAATGTTTGATTAAAAAGAATCATGTGCAACGTTTTGAAGGGGGCCCACGGACTGAAATGAATTAAAACCTAAAGAAAAGCAGAGAGCACGATTCGGCATTGAAAAAGGAAACAGAGCAGCAGCCGAACAGGGAGAGTAGAGAGCTTCAGCGTCGCACGAAATCGCCTTCCACACCATCGTCGCCGGCGACCTTCACCGACACCTCCATCGTCGCCGGCGATGACCTTCTTCATCTTTCCATTCTCACAACCACGAGGCGAGAACTTGACAACGATAAGGAGGAAGCGAGAGGTTCAGATGTTGGGGATGTTTGTTTTATCTTTACTCATTTTCCTTTGACTTCCAGTATGGCTTTGAACTCTGAATTTATTGTTGTTGTTCTGGATCTGATTAAAGCCATGTGTGGCTAGTTTGTTTTGCAAGCTAGAGTACCTATGAACTTATGAGTAGATTAGACTTTGTTTTCATTGTTTAGTTATAATTAATTTTAATTTTGGTTACTTAATCTTGCTTAGTTTTATCTATTTAGTAGTGGCCATCATTGAATATGATTTTCAGAATTAGGATTTACCTTGACGAAGGAAATTTTAATTAGGCTCTGAGATTAAGTAATATGGGATTAAATTACGATTAAATTTGCGATTAGGATAGACATATACCTAATGGCCCCATATAATTGTTGAAGAGTGTACCCGATTTTTATTGCCTCTTGAGTAACTATGTTAGACATAACAAGTTATACTTAAGAGAGGGTTGTAAGTGGACCGACAGGCACTTATGACTAATTATACTTGAGATTAACAAAATTGATATTAAGGCTAACTAAATTAGTGAAATCAAAGTTTGTGAAGCTCATAAGGGATTAGTGGCTCTGGGTTGCTTGTTTGATTACTGTGGTAGTTTGTTTATTTTAATTTTAGTTTTAATTTCTTTTCTCTTAATTAAATTCAATTTTGATTTGCCCAACTTAAACGAAATTGTAAAATTAATGCTTAACCGAAGTTTGTGATACCAAGTCCTCGTGGGAACGATACTTTTCTTATCACTTTATTACTTGATACGGCCCGTATACTTGCGGAGTTTATAGGCTATAAAGTTTTTCCTATCAAGTTTTTGGCCTCAGGTTCCGACTCGAAATTTTCCTCTCAGCTTCGTCGCTGCTTCGCGTACGTCTCTCGACAATCACTCTCTGGTTCCTTAGCTAAACGTCTATAGACGAAGCTGTAAGAGATGTTTCGGTTAAAACTTTATTATTTTCCAGCTTATCGTTCTTGGTTTTCCATGGGTTTAACGAAATCGGTGTAATGTTGTTATGGGTATTCTCTGTTGTTAATGAATTTTGTTTTTTGAAGATTATATTTGCACTTTAGACCTACCCAACTGACCAACAAGTGTTTTTAGGTTACTATTGCTGTCTTGTCTGCAACATCAACGTTCGTGATCGGAGAAGTAAGACGACTCAGCAAACGCATTTGAATTTATATGCTACAGGTTAGTCCACAAGACCTTCATCCCCTGCATTTAATTTCCCCGTCTTGCATTTATTTTGGTTCTTGGATTCACTGTGATGCATTTATGACCAAAAGTGATTCTTAATTTGTTATGCATTTAATGGGCAAGTTCCTCCGTAAAAGTGATTCTTTGAGACAATATTTGCATTTGGAGTTGGCTTATTTTATATGCAAGTTTCAATTTTCGGATTATGTATGATCAATGATTTTCGTCTATAATATATAGGAATTCTACTATGGATCACGGTTGGATAGATGCTTTACGAGCGAGTGTTGAATATCGAATGGGGTTAGGGAATTTATAGAATTTTCTAAACAAAATGCCCATGATGATGGGGGGAAGTATTATTGCCCTTGTGTAAAATGTTTGAATGAGTGTCGACTATGTCCACGAAGTTATACGCACACATTTAATTTGTCACGGATTTTGTAAGACTTATACAGTATGGGTATGGCATGGTGAACAAGGGCCATCAAGTGGGAAAAACATGGGGAAGTGGCCTTTGATGATAATGACACGGATATGGATGATCGCATAGAGGACATTATACGTGATGTAGGAGAAGAGGCTTTTGAGCAATCACATGCATATGGTAATATGTGCAGTGATGCAGAGACACCGCTATACCGTGGGTGTAAAAAATACCAATTGTTGAACAGCTGTATTGAAATTGGTAGCTTGAAGGCACGTCATGGATGGAGCGACAAGAGTTTTTCAGAATTGCTTGAGGCTTTGAAGGACATGCTTCCAAATGATAACGTGTTGCCGCATCGCTACTATGATGCTAAGAAGATACTTTGTCCAGAACAGTCCAGAACAGTGGTGTTATGTTAGAGGCTGAATCTATGCACTTCTCCAGTTCGAAAGACAAGAGGCCTAAATTGGCAGTCATGCCATATTATGGGGTTATTGAAGAGATTTGGGAGGTGGACTATGTCAAAATTAGATTTCCCATCTTCAAATGCAAGTGGGTTAATGTCAATAATGGTGTTCGGATCGATCGGCTAGGATTTACTTTAGTCGATGTCAATAGTAGAAGTTTTGGAGATGAACCTTTTATTATGGCGGACCATGCGAAACAAGTGTTCTACATCACCGATCAAGAAAATAAAATGTGGTCAGTAGCTCTCCAAGGAAAGAGGGTCATTGATATTGATGAGGAAAGTCATTCAAATTATGGTCTTCTGATAGTACTCCTTTTTCAAGGGGTCTACAGGACATGAGCGAAGAATATGAAGCGGATAATGAACAGGCATAAGAAATGATCATCAAGAAGGGATATGGGAGGATATCACTTTATAAAAGAGTCAATTCATAAGGTAATATTCATATGCAGAATTCTTAGAAAACTTTAAGGTTTTAACTATATATATTATATATTCCTTCTATGTTACGTTCTTAATTAAACAATATAATGTCACGCTGATTATGAATTTGTTCTTGTTTTGTTTTTGTGGCAGGATCCGATTCAAAGGGGCATGTTATAAAAGAGGATGCATGTTACATTGTTGGGTGGGAATCAGATGAAGGCATGGTGAATAATATATTGCACTACATGTATGTTGATTTACGTGCTGCATTGTAACTCATTGTGATTGTAATTAGTTATATATCTTAGCTTATTGTATAAATTACTTTAGCAAATTGGTCTTTTAAGACCGGTCCATTTATAAGTGCGGTCTAAAAGTTCAATTTTAAGACCGGATGTATATAACATCCGGTCTTGAAAGTCGATCTTTTAAGGCCGGGATCTGGTCTAGGATATTACTATTTTTAGGGCCGGGTTTATTTTTGTCGGTCTTAATATTCGGATCTTTTAAGAGCGGTCTAGTTTTTATCCGGTCTTAAAGTTTGAGTTTTAGGACCAAACAAAAAATATTTCAGATCTATTTAGTACGAATTTTAAGACCGAAGGTTTAAAATGTCCGGTCTTAAAGAAACTCTTTAAAATGTCAGATCTATTTGTGACTGCACGTGGTATGTACTGAATGCTGGTTTTTATTTTCATGATTGTGGTTGACTATCATACACTATCTATATATTGTATTTGAGATTAACTATGTTACTCTGGGATTCGGGATTCCATTCCCCGTTATCATATACCAATATCATCATTTAATCAATATATGATATAAAATTGTAAACCCATTCCAAACAAATAAAAACAAAAGTAATTGAAGTATTTATTTTTCTTATAAATTTTAAATTACAAGTAGTGCATATTTATATTTCAAACTTGTATCATATAAAAACATGATCTAAAGTATACTTTTAGTCCATTAAGTTTTACATGATGTATACTTTTGGTCCCATAATTCTAACACCATTAATGTTGCCAATGTAAATGCTGACGCAACAAACTCAAGTGATGATTAAGCAGCTGACAAAGCATATTTGAGTGTTAATTTTGTAATATTAAAAAATTAAGACTTGAATATGTTTTGTCAGCTGCTCAGTTATCACTTTAAGTTTGCTAGCTGCGTAAGTATTTTCTATTAGTAATATAAATAGTGTTAGAATCATGGGAGTAAAAATATGCTTTATAATGTCAAGGGACTAAAGCTATACCCCATGTAAACTTAAGAGATTAAAAGATATTTTAGCCTAAAAAAATGTAGTTTATAAAAATTTCACAACCAATTATGTAAATTTTGTTTAGTGCCATAAATTATATATTTTTATGTAAAATTTGTGTGATTGTTTTTTTTTTGGCGCCCAAGAATAAATTATATAAAAAGTAAGGGCTCATTGCTTTAAAAAAAAATTACTCTCCTTTTCCAACTAATCTAACATAAGCTCATGGTAAGTTACTAATTTGAGAAGAATTAAGCAATTCCATGTCTAGCAAAATCAACATTGTTTCTATTCAGTTAATATTATATTCTCTGAGACCAGTATATTTGCAATCCAGGCAAATATGCTCTCCATTAATTTTTTTTTTTACCAGATATGTGTTCCATTAATTAATAACAAAAACATGTGTGTATTATATTATATATTTTATTTTTACATTATATATCATATATTATTGAATGAATCACATATATTATATCATAATTTTAACAATATTCATGGAAAAAGAATTTTTATATTCATATCATAATTTAAATTTTTATAAATATTTTTATTTAAAAAAATAATAAATTTTTAATTATTCTGATAGAATTAGCAATGAAATTTTTCAGGGCAAAACTAGCCACGGAATGATTATTTGGCTATTTCCATGGCAAAAATAAATTGTCATGGAATCAGTCATGAAAAAAATTTTCGTGGCTAGTTCCCTTGAAAATTGAGTGTTTTTTTAGTGACTTTTAACTTATTGTAACTGTTTTCTTAAACAACGCAATTAAGGTAAAAAGACCTTATATTTAGGGAGGGAGGGATGTATGTATAAGTCACTTCTTTAATTTGTTTATATGAATGTATAATTTTACCATTTATTATTATTGTATAGATCGACTTTATTCTCATGGTGTATTATATATATTGAATAAGGATAAAGTTATAAATTAAAGTAGTTAAACTTTAAGGCATAGGGAGTTAGTGATGTTTATAGTTTTTTTTTTTTTAATTTGAGTAAAATATATTTTAAATAACTTATAAATAGCAGGAGATCAGTAAAATGTAGGCCCAGGTGACGTATTTACAAATGCAAGTGATGATGTCATTGAAAGCACAAAGTAAATAGATGTAATTACGAGTTCCAACTATACAGCGATGAAACCGAAGTGAGGTTGGGGCAATATGCCATAAGGGGCTCTTAATTAGCGAAGACTTGAGGTTGACTTCTGTTACGGATCCGGATAAGGCCTAATCACATTAAGGCCCAACCAAGGGTAGGCGTGTCGGATCCGTCATATCCGCAATCCTGGAATATCTCAACTACCCCGGAAATCTAGGAGCACCTCCGCATAAGGATAGGCAGTTCGGATTACGGACCAGGAATCACGCCAAAGCCGCTCCAAGTAGGTTCTATAAATACCCGGTCAACAGCCTAAGGTACACACGCTCTAACCTAGACTATTTACCTCTTTGTTACACGAGCACACACCCCACGCCTCGGCTAAGAGCTGGTTGTGTTCGGTGATCCCATCTTCGTCGTGTGCTTCCACATACGCACCCGGTGGAGACCCTTGATCCAATATCAAATCACCGGCCATACACGCGGCTGGACATCGTGATCTACACCGAGAAAAGTGGCGCCGGCCGTAGGGATCGATAAATTTCGATTCCCATGACCAATGAGGGTTAATACCGTAGCTCAAGCCTGAAGCAGTCCGAGATGGCTCGAACAGGAGATCATCGTCAACCACCTCCACCTCGGCAACCACCGCGTACTGAGCCACCGAACATACCCGTCGGTAACGACGGACAGCACGATGAAGACCGGTTATCACAGCCGGAGGAACGACTAGAGGAACACGACATCCCTAACGATAAGGGCGTCCGGAGGGCAACCAGTCCGACACGGAGTCCTCGGCCCCGCAAAACTATGGCCCCCAACCTCCAAATCCGAACCAGGAGGCTCACGCAGAAATCCCGGCCCCAACTCCTGATATGCTCCTTGTCCAAAATGCATTGGCCGCGATGATAAGGCGGATGGAAAACATGGACAAACGGCACACCCTCCACTTCGAGCGAATGGAAGAGCGGTCCAAGACAAAGGATTCGGCCTCCTCACATGGAGACAAGCATGATAGGACCTGGAAGGAAGACGAAAACACCGACAGTTCCCGACGTCCGAGAAGCACGCAGGAGACGGAGATCAGCCGAAGCAGGAGGGCGGCTTCTTCCACCAAGGAGTCAAGAAGGGAGAAGTCGGCCTGGGCTGAAAGACCACCCCAGCCTCCACTTATCGGATTTCAGCGGAAAAGATATGTCGGTAATGTCGACAACAGCCCTTTCTCAGACGAGATCCTCAACGCTCGTTTCCCGGGAAAGCTAAACCTTACCGAATTCAACAAGTACGACGGCTCTCAAGATCCGACGACCCACCTTGAAGACTTTGAGATGATCATGGTGTGTAGAGGCATCGGAGAACCCATAATGACCCGGATTTTTGCTACAACTCTTAAAGGGCCGGCGTTAAAGTGGCTCCACACCCTGCCTGTGGGGTCGATTCACAAGTTTGATGACCTGTCCGAGGCCTTCGAACTCCAGTTTGCAACTAGTAGCGGCAGTAGAAGTCTCAATATACCCTGTCCAAAATCAGGCAGCGGCCCGGCGAGTTACTCCAAAGCTATTTGGATCGCTTCAATCATGCGGCCACAAGTCCGGGGATTAAAGGAGGAAGTGCACGTTCACCTCTTGGCCGATGGCCTGGATAGTTCGAGCCGACTAGCTGAATTGTTTTTCAAGGAGCCGGTAAAAAGCATAAACGACTTCATGACTCGGTCAAAGAAGTACCTTGAGGTGGAGCAAATGCGGCAAGCAAATGCTAGAAGACACCCGGACAAGAGCACCCCGCCAAGGGACAAAAGCCGATCAGGGGTCGTAAGCAAGATCGCCGTGGGAAAGGTCCGGACAATAAGCCCTCTAGCAAAAAGCCGGACTCGAAGAATAAATATGACTATTATACCCCTTAAACGTGCCCCGGTCCCAGCTTTGGAAGGAAGTAGCATCGACCGAGATGCAGAAGGTCGAAAACCCTCGGCCTCTCAGGAAACGATCCAATACGGATGAGTCCCGTTACTGCTCTTTCCATGATAGTAAGGGGCATACCACGGATCAATGCTATGAACTCCGGGACGCCATCGAAAAGTTCATCAGAGATGGAAAATTGCGTCAATATGTGATCAAAACGCAGGGACGAACAAAGGAAAAGCGAAAACAGGATGACCGATTGGACAGCCCAGTCCCCGAAAGAAAAAAGGATGGTAAAAGGCAGAAGCCGGCTTCTGAGGAAAGTGGTTTTCTCGAGGCCGAATTCGATTGCAACGTGATCAGTGGAGCTTTCGGAGGAGGAGGCGACACGGCAAGTCAAAGGAAAAAGTACCTAAAGGAGGTCCTCTCAGTAAGGGACCGACCAAAATTTAAGGAGGACCTCGACATGACCGGCAAAGTGGACCGACCCCAGCTCATGTTCACGAAAGAAGATATGACCGACGTATTGCCCGGCCACCAAGATGGTCCTCTCGTGGGGTTTAATGGCGAGTTGTCCCCCCCAAAGGGTTATATTGACCTCCGACTCACCCTTGGAACGAAGGAAGGCTTTAAATCTGAGCGGGTCAGATTTATTGTAGCCAACTTCCCATCCCCTTACAACATCATACTGGGGAGACCAACGATTCACGAATGGGACATGCTCGCATCTACCAAGCATCAGAAGATAAAAATGATAGGCAACGCCAACCGGGTCATTACCATCAAGGGCGACCAAAAAGAGTCCCGGCAGTGCTATGTCGAGACGATCAACGTAAAGGAAAAGGCAATGACGCCTCAATCTCGGCCCCGGAATGACAAATCCGAGCCGACTAACCTCGAGCACGAAAAGACCCACGACCCAATCTATATGGTCGAGTTAGACTTACGAGAGGAAAAGGGCGGCCCGGCCCGAACCGAGAAGGAGAGTTAGAAAACCTCATCCTCGGAAACAATCCGAGCATAATACAAAAATAGGCGAACATTGACCCCGATCTGCGATTGAGAATGGAAGAATTTTGGCTTTAAATCGAGATGTTTTCGCATGGAGCGCGGTGAAGTGCCGGGATCGATCTGGTTTCTGTTGTCACGGGTTAGCCATCCGGCCGGGTACACCCGGTAGCCCGAAGAAGAGAAAAAGGGCCCCGGACGAGGCAAGTGGCACTAAATCGGCATGTGGACGAGCTGCTTGGAGGCCGGCTTCGTCGAGGAAATACAATATACCACATGGCTTTCCAACGTAGTAATGGTCTTGAAACCAAGTGGCAAGTGGAGAGTATGCACGGATTACACGACACTGAACAAAGCATGCCCAAAGACGCCTATCCGATGCCGAACATCGACCAACTTGTAGATAACTCCTCCGGCTATCAAGCTGCTTTCATTTATGGACGCCTATTCGGATACAACCAGACCCCGATGACCAGGAGGCCACTTCCTTCATCACAGAAAAGGGAAATTACTGCTATAACGTCATGCCATTCGGCTTAAAAAACGCCGGGGCAACGTACCAGAGGATGATGAATAAGGTTTTCGAGGATCAGATCGGCCACAACATTGAGGTATACATTGACGACATGATCGTCAAATCCTACGATCCCAATAACCACATCCGAGACCTAGAGCAAACATTCAGTAAACTAAGGGTGCATCGGATTCGGCTAAATCCGGCGAAGTGCGCATTTGGAGTGCCGGCGGGGAAATTCCTTGTTTTCTTGCTGACCAGTCGAGGAATCGAGGCCAACCCGGATAAGTGTGAAGCCGTCTTGGACATGCGGGCCCCAGAAATAAGAAGGAAGTGCGGCGGTTAACGGGCCGATTGGCCTCATTAACTAGGTTCTTGCCAAAGTCGGCGAAACGCTTTACCTTTCTTCAGATTGCTGAAAAAGGAGACATCAGGCAACTGGACCCCGGAGTGTGACGCCGCATTTGAGAAAATCAAGCAATGCTTGGCAACTCCACCGGTCTGTCGAGACCACAACCCGGGGAGACCCTCTTCCTCTACCTATCGGTCGGGGAGGAGGCAATAAGCTCGGTACTAGTCCGAGAAGGAAAGAATGGTCAAGAACCCATATACTTCGTGAGCAAAGCATTACAGAGCTCGGAGCTAAAATACCAGAAGTTGGAAAAATTGGCTTTCGCCATAATAACGACGGCGCGAAGACTGCGCCCTTACTTTCAGGCTCACAAAATAACAGTTCGGACCAGCCAACCAATCCGGCAGGTACTCCATAAGCCGGACCTGGCCGGCAGAATGATCAGTTGGGCCATCGAATTATCCGAGTTCGACATGGCATACGAAGCCCGACATGCCATTAAGTCACAAGCTTTGGCCGACTTCCTCCAGGAGCTAACCCCAACCAACCATGATCTCGGCAACGTTGATCTCTGGAAGGTGTATGTCGACGGTTCGTCGAACTCCAAAGGGAGCGGCGCCGGAATAATCATAGAAAGCCCAGAAGGAGTCACAATCGAACACTCCTTACAGCTGAACTTCCCGACATCAAACAATCAGGCCGAATACGAGGCCCTCCTGGCCGGACTCCAATAGGTTATGGACCTCGGGGCCCAAAGAGTCTCGGTCTTCACCGACTCGCAACTCGTGGCCGCCCAGGTAGACGGAGCGTATCAAGCTAAAGGCCCTCTCATGGTGAAATACCTCAACAGAGTCAAGGAAATCCAGGCTGAGTTTGATGAGATGACGGTCACTCATATCCCGAGAGGGGAAAACGTCAGAGCGGACATCCTCTCTAAGCTCGCTAGTACTAAAGGCTCGTCCAACCACAGGACCGTCGTACAACAAAAAGTTGAAGAGCCGACCTGTATAATGGCCATATCCGATGCGGCCGACTGGAGGAAGCCGCTCGAAGATTACCTTGAGCGAGGAATTATCCCCCTCGAGGCAACCGACGCCCAAAAACTCATTCGGGAGGCCGCCGTGTACACGATGGTAGATGATCAACTCTACCGAAAAGGCCTGCATACCCCAATGCTAAGATGTTTGGGCACTAATGAAAGCAGATACGTTCTTGCCGAGATCCATGGAGGAATCAACGGACAACACATGGGTGCAAAGGCGTTAGCAAGAAAGGCACTGCGGGCCGGATACTACTGGCCGACCATGCAGGCGGACGCCAAGGAGTTCGTAAAGGCATGCGACAGTTGCCAAAAACATGCCAAAATCATTTGGTCCCCTCCATCAAACATGGAATATATATCGGCCCCATGGCCCTTCTTTAAATGGGGAATGGACTTACTCGGACCGTTTAAGCCAGCCCCCGGACAACTTCGATGGCTAATTGTGGCGGTAGACTATTTTACGAAGTGGATTGAAGCCGAGCCCCTCGCTACCATCACATCGGACCCTGCGTTTCATCAAACAGAGCATCTTTTCCCGGTTTGGGGTTCCAGCCGAGGTGGTAACTGACAATGGCACCCAATTTACCGACAGGAAATTTCGGGACATGATGGTCGACCTCGAAATCACACATCACTTCGCCTCGGTCGAACACCCTCAGTCAAACGGGCAAGCGGAGGCAGCAAATAAGATAATCTTGGACGGCCTTCGGAAAAAGATGCAAGAGGCCGGCACCTGCTGGGTCGAACAGCTTTATGATGTTTTATGGGGAATTCGCACAACCATGCAGTCGGCTACTCAAGAAACACCTTTCCGCATGACATACGGATGCGAAGCCATGATCCCAGTAGAGATAGGTCAGCCATCCTGGAGAAGGCTCGAACCACGGAAGAAGGAGAAGAATCGAATTCCAGGGCCTTGGCGACCGAGATGGAGCTGGTGGATGAAGTCAGGACTACGGCTCATTGCCGAGACATGGCGGCCAAACAACTCATTGCGGCCAAATACAACAGAAAGATCAAACCTAAGGCGTTCGTCCGGGGCGACCTGGTCCTAAGAAGGGCCGACATCGGTAACAAGAACGCGCAAGACGGCAAGCTGGCCGCAAATTGGGAGGGACCATACCAAGTCAAAGAGAAATTAGAAAAAGGAGCCTATGTTCTCGAAACCTTGGCGAGGAAACCTATCAAAAGGACTTGGAACGGCGACAAGCTAAGGATCTATTATAGCTAGGCCTAGTCGCAGCCAAAATGCCGCAACGGACACTCCATGTCCGAGTTAAGTTTTGCTCTTGTTATTTCAAGTTTATTTTGGTTTCAGTCATTTCCCTTCTGCAAATTTTCCTTTCAAATTGTCAGCTTTATAAAGCTGATCATCTCTTGAATTAATAAAGGGTTTATTAACCGAATGTTCAATTCTAAGAGTGCTTAAATGATTCGCTAAATAAGCAGACCGACACCGAGGTCCATAAGCCCGGTAACCGACACCGAGGCCCATGCACCGGTAAATATTTTGATGCATCGAAATTGACACCTAAGTAAGAAGGCGAATAGTCATCTGGGACCACGATCGAGTCCACATGGTCAAAGTGTCCCGACGACGACCACGGCCGAGCATGTGACAATTTGCCCTTACCACGGTTAAAATCCCGGATAACGACTCCGAACCCCGTAGCGCGGTATATTTAGACACCCCTATTCATACACCTGGTTTCTGACACCAGAAGAGTACTAAGCGGACTCTAACTATTAAAAGGCCCTGGCCCGGCCTAAAACTCTACTATGTGCATTATATGCATAAAGTTTAAAAAACATAATGGACTACTTACTCGAATAATCGTGCATTAAGATTAATAGTTCAAGAAGTACAAGAAAGTTTGGAATACAAGCTATTACAAAACCGGCATCCTAAGCCGAAAATAAACAAAGAAAAAGAAAAGATGGAAAATATTTAAGGGGCTGCCTCGTCTGCAGTCGCCCCGCCACCATCAGGCTCGGCCCCAGAAGCAGCCTCTTCTCCGGCGGGCACTCCTCCATCAACCTCGGCATCCGAAACGGACTCATCTTCAGGAGACGGAGGCGGGGGAACAAGAACACCACCCTGGAAGCGGGAGCGGCATCCATACCCGGCAAGGTCGAGCTTCACCCCCTGATTTAAATATTCAATTTGAGCAAGGGCCATCTTGAAGAAATCTGATGCGATCTTCCTCACCGCATCCACCACCTTCTCATGAGCGGCCTTCTCTTCTCTGAGGTCCCCCCGGGTCTGCTCCAACTGCGTGCACAACTCGCTGCGCTGCTTGGTAAGTCGCTTCACCGCGTCCATAGATTGAGAGTGCAAAGATCTCATCTCCGCCAGATTAGAGTTGGCCTCGGCCAGGCTAGAATTGGCATCGGCCAGATTACGGTTGGCCTCTGCCAAGGCAGCTTAGGTCTGCATCAGATCAGCGTTGGCCTGCGTTAATGCCTGATGGGTCAGCAGAAGATCCTCGCCGGCCTTGTCCGCGACAACCTGGGAACTTTTAAGTTCCATCTTCAGACTGTCCCTTTCAGCCTCGGCCTTCTCTTTATCTACAGCGAGCCCCTTAACTTTCTCCTCAGCCGACTCCAAACCCAGCTTCAGAGCTCAGGATTCACCAGAAGCTCGAACATAGTAATTGTGGAGGTGCAGATAGGCCTGAGACAATCCGAGGGCCTGGCAAAGACGATCGGACACGTCCTGCACTTTATGAACGTCCTCTTCTGAAAGAGGTTGAGGACATAAAAACCGACGCGGCGGAAAGAAGGTCGTGCCGATCTCTTCAGAGACATTTCCGTCCCAGGCTTGGCCCCGTCTGAGGCCACCAGGGCGAGGAGCGGCTGCCGAGGGAGACAAGGGAGAAACCGAGTCAGAGGCAAGCACCTTTTTCCCCTTATCAATGGATGGAAGAGGGTCGGTAGGTGGAGAGGCCCCGGTAGCAGTAGAGGCTGGAGAGGACGAAGGCACCACCTCCGTATCGGCCACCAACGACGGAGGGGAGGAAGGTACCACCTCGGAATGGACGGCCAAAGAGGGAGTAGTCGAAGGTGTAACGGAGGCATTCCCAATCCTAGCCCTCTTTGCCGAGGAAGGCTTCGGGACCATAGACGCCGCAGGAGTTTTCTTCTTAGCAGGCTCGGCAGCGGGCCGTTTCTTGGGAGCTCTCTCTTTCGGCTTTCCGGCTGCCGGCAAGGTATACGCAAGGTAGTCCGGATTCAGCTCCATAGCACCTCGACCTGTTACGAAGGCATTCCAGAAACAAAAATAAAATGTCAGAAGCTAATTGGGTGACGAAAACCAAGTAGTATGAGACATAATTCGTATAAATAAAGCCATACTAGAAGCTGAGCCGGACTCTACACCGGCCTTCTTGATATAGAAGGCCGCACTCTTGACACCGCGTTCGGCGACGTACGACGCCAGCCGAGCGGCATACTCCCTCTCCTCATCAGAGAGGTCCTTGGCAGTGAATTGGTATGTGGATGAGGAGAAGTTATGATGATCGGAGGTCCAGTAAAGAGGGAAGCGCCACTCTACGCCGGGGCCTTCAGCACCCTTCAGAAACCAGGGCACTTCCCCAGTTATTGCGACAACTTTGAAGAAAGCATTTTTGAAATGCTTGAAGGAGTCGGAGAAGGAGGTCATAAGCTTCCGGTCCGCCTCGGCACGAAGAGAAGTCAGCCCTTTCAAAGAGGGCGGCTCCTTACCCGAACGAGGAGTGAAAGGAGAGAAAAAATGAAGGAAGAGGGCGGCGGTACAAGGAATGACAGGATCCATTGTACTACAGAGATATGCAAATGCCGCCAGATAACCCCACCCGTTCGGATGAAGCTGAGAAGGAGCCAGATGAAGGTAGTGAAGTACGAACATTTGGAACCTGGTAAACGGGAAGCGAATACCGAGCCGGGACATATACTCCCGATAGAAGAGAAAAAAGTTAGGAGATCCGGGCTCCCGGGTGGCGTAGATTGGCTCATCATCCTCGGGGGGGCAAGACAAAGATCATCCTGATGACCCCGGAGACCCCATTTTTGCCACGTCCGCGTCCGTCATCAGCGAACGTATAGTTAACAGTTCACTTGTCACCCAGGGATACTTGGCTCTCATCGACGGTGAAGGACTGCCGGAGTCTGCCTCCGGATCGGAGGCGGAAAGACGAGGAGAAGACGTAGACTCCATTTTCCTACAAAAAGAAATAAAAGCCAAAATCAGAGCTAGACAGAATACCTGATCGGGACAAACCGCTAAGGGGAGACTGAAGGCGGACGGACCCAGAAAGAGGAGGAGCCCCGGGGGCCGACGCAGGTTCAGATGACGATTTATGCCGGCATGAGCCCAAGACAACTTCGGCCATACGATCTTGCCCACTCGCAATGAGGGAAGAACTCTCGGCAACACAATCCCAGCAGGGACCGAGATACCCGGCTGGTAATGACTCCGGCCTGGACGGGCGACACAATTGGAAGGTATTTATTGGTTCGGCTCTGATGGCCTCTGAAACTGAGAAACTTTCAGAACCCAGCCCGACAGGGATGGTTTCCGACTGATTGGACCCAGGAATTACTGGCCGAGACCCCCCAGCACTCCTAGTACTCGACCCACCACGGAGGGCCAAGGATAGCTTCTCCTCCTCGGTCAAAGGAGTCCCTAATAACCAGAAACTAAAGTAGGGATAACGCTCTCGGAGAGCCTCATCATCGTTGTTTGAACTTAAAGGCTGACGCAAGGACGAATGACGTTTTCCCCTATCCATCAAGGGCTCAAACCTATACAGTCAACATAAGGATAATGAGAAGGGGGAAAGACTAAGACCGAAATGAAGAAGACCAGAAATTCCTAAAGCCCAAGCCTTCGGGTTTGATCGCTCAACTTACAAACACTCTACCCAGAAAACCCAGAATACAGGGGCACACCAGCAAAGAAAAAAGGAAGAGGGAGAACTAAAATACTGGAATGATATAAGAAGTTCAGAAGGGAAGATGAATACCTGAAAAGTTGAAGATTGCATAAAATGAACACAGCGAGAGTCGATGAAAAAGTCTGGATAAGTAAGAAGCCCTGATTATTCAGAGAATTCTGAGAAACAGGAAGGAAAGAACAGATCCTCTCCGGTACCAGAATAACTTTGCGCAGAAGAAGTTCCGTGTGTAGGGGAGTAGAGTGAGCAAATGGAAAAAGTGGCAAAATGAGAGATGCCAGCAGTTTATATTGTGAGGAAAGAAGGAGGGAAATTCAAAACAAAGCAACCCAAACGACGGGGGTAACCATGACTTTTCACCCCAAAGGTTGAGGGGACGTGCAACGTACCACCAGAGCATTAAATGCGCACGAAATTCGAGGTCGGCGGACACGAGGATCAAAGCACTTCCCCAATCTCAGGAAGACAGGTGTCGTAGGCAATCATGGCAGGATCAGAGGAGCATTAAATAGCGCATTTATTAATGATCAAACATTATAACAGACACTTTAGTCCTAAATTACCATTTTACCCCTGACTTTACTAATCGGCGGAATTTCGCCAGAACTTTGTTACTTTGACTCTAATCTTCCAAAATTTTGCCATAACTCTAAATCCAACATAATTTTCGAAATGTATATCATATTTAACCTTAAAACATGATATCTAAACTAACTTGGAAGATTAAAGATCAAACTAACATTTCTACTATAACTACCGAACGAAAGACTAAAGCTTAAGACTCGATACTGAAGAAATTACCCAGGGCTTCACTACAACTTTCTCCAAGCTCCTCCTTCTCTCTTCCTTCTCTCTATTTTTGAAATCACTCTTGTGATTTGGTGTGAAAATTTCAAATGGTGGAATGGCTTATTTGTAGAGTTTGCCAAGGACAAAATTGCACTTTTCTACAACTTCTTCAACAAGTTGATGATGTCATTGATGACATCATCCTATCCTTACTTTATGGATTTACAGATAAAATCCCCTGTTCAGTGTTCTAATCGCGTAATCTTAACTAATCTCAGAAATCCGACAACGTAGTCTTGAAGGTCTTATATTCCTCTTTAGAAATGTCTAGGTCAACTAAATTTTTGATCTCATTCAGAGCATTTCGTTGCCTGCCAAACATTTCTGGATAAACACCGTCGGTTACAGAAATTACTTTGGGTAACAACAACTTCGGGACAAAAATTCACTGATTCATAATATGTCCAGTTGTTTACCACTTAATCCAAGGATTTCAAGTTATGGCTTAGTTTTCATAGATTTCCATTTATCTGATTTGCTTTTTGAGTATCTGATAGCTTCTTGCTTGATTTAGTATAACCCTTTTCGGTTACGGAGATAACTTCGGAGGTAACCTACTCCGAGCTAAAAATTCACTTGTTTATAATAAGTCCTGATGTTAGCTACCTAATCCAAGGATTTTGAGATAGGATTTAATTTCTATTGAATCTCATTTATCCTACATGCTTTTTCAATAACTTCTTCACTAAGTTTTCCTTTTTAATTTACTCAATTTTCTTTTATTTTTCCCTTATAATTTCGGCTAGCTCCCTATTTTTTGTATTTTTATTTTATTTTTAATTAATTAATATTACATTTTAATTATCTTATACTTATATTACAAAATTCTTCCATTGGTGGATTTATTTCTACATGATTAACTTTGAACATTTCATTTGTTCATACTTAAACAATTAGCCATTAATTATTTATTTAATCACTTACTAATTATTGACAATTTTCTTAATTGAGATTAATTATCATCTCACAACTATTGGACTGACATTGGTAATTTATGCTTCATGTAAAATATTAAAAATCATGGGGCAACTTATGCTCCCCAAAATTATATTTAATATATTTTACCTCATTATTTTCCAGGGAAAATAATCCCAAAAATTCCCTAAATTAGAGACAACATACTCTCTAATTTTTAACAAATATTTTATTACCATTTAGGATTTATCATAATATTTTCATGGTATTTTATGACCCATAAATGCATTTTAGGGATTTTGACACTTTATTCCCTCAAATTTCACTAGAAATGTCCCTAGAAAATACGATAATTATAACTCCAGATTTGAGATCACATATTCACCTATTTCCAATAGGTATTATTTACTAAATTATGATACTTATCATAATTCAGATTTTAGGGTATTACAGTATCCCAACAGTACATAAGCACACAGCAGATGTATCCCAATAGTACATAAGCACACAGCAGACGTATCCCAATAGTACATAAGCACACAACAGATGTATAGTTATCATCTATCACATATACGCATACAATAAGCATCAGAGTTAGTGTTACAGTACGCATACGTATCTGAGTCGTGATAACGGTACGTTTGTCGGTCGGTATGTGTTCTCGGCTAGCTGTAACATCCCAACTTCACAAGCATTATAATTTTTTTTTTATAAAACATCATTTCAAAATCATCAGAGTAGAGCAATGAAGCAATTGAGTAACTGATATTCATATTCCAAAATGCCATAAGTCTGGCTGGCTTTTACAACAGCGGTACAGTAACCGAGTGTTTCAAAAGTGAAGTATAACAACAAAAGGCTTCCGCCGGAACAACAAAAGAATTCTTCAGTCGGAACTTCTATGCGGACTGCTTGTCTCTCTCCTCGGTCCTCGGTCCTCCGGAACC